>VZSR01003806.1:12884774-13084147 GCA_013398615.1 Brachypodius melanocephalos
TTTTTTTTTTTTTTTTTTTTTTTTTTTTTTTTTTGGTTTTACTCTAGACCTACCTTGAATGTTATGGAAGACCAGAGAAATTGAAATTAAACTTCTCATTATATTTTAAAAAGTCATATTAATGTATTTTCCCCTGGCTAATGGGTGTTTTGGGTTACCAGGAACACTGGAAAAGAAGATGAAAACAGGGAAGGGAAAATGGCAACTGATAATACAAAAGATTTAAAGATATATAGGAGAAAACTAAACCCACAAAACCAGCAAATGGAAACACTCCATGAAACTATCACATAGATGATTAAGAAACATTAAAAAATTTGTTTCTCTTTCCGCAGAGCAAAATTGCAGTGTTCATCTTCACAGTAAATTTTGGATGTCAAAAGCATATATTAGTTTAAAAAGTGTTAGACAAATATCAGAGACAGCTCTTGCAAATAATGGACTTAATGAAACTAAAGCAAACCATTTCAGGACATCATGAGAAGTCCTGATTTTGAGATGTTGGGAATGTACAGCTGCAGCTCCTTTGAGCATCTGCTCCTAAGCACCATCTCAGATAAGATACTGCACAAGAGGATAACTGTTTTGTAAATTATTCTACCTCAGACTCATAGAGGCATAGAAGGTCTGAAAAGATCTCTTAGGTCATTAAACCCAAATATCAACCCAGCACTACCATCATGGTCATCATTAAACCATGATTTCAAGTGGCACATCCACATGTTTTTAGAACTCTTCCAGGGATGGTGACTCCACCACTTTCCTTGGCAGTTGGTTCCAGTGGTTGACAACTCTTTCCATGAAGAATTTTTTCCTAATATCCAATCTAAACCTCCCTCCTCCTGTCACTTGTTCTTTGGTAGAAGAGAACAACCACCACCTCACCACAATCTGCTTTCAGGGAGTTGTAGAGGGCAATAAAGTTTTCCCTGAGTCTCCTTTTCTCCAGACTAAACAACCGTAGTTCCCTCAGCCTCCCCTCATCAGACTTGTGCTCCAGACCATCCTGCCTCTTCGTTGCCCTGCTTTGGACAATCTAAAATCTGTAACTGGGAGGTCTTTAATGTTCACAGGCTGTTTCCCTTTGACTTGCTGTAGTTTGGGGGTTTATTTACACAGATAAATAACAACCCTCATTCCCTCCATAAAGTAAAATGTCTTCTATTCCAATGAAAGTTTCAATGCAGCTTGAGGACACTCCTGGCTATGTGAAAGTAGGCTTGAGGTTTAGGCTCTTTATCAGTGCTTTTACTCACCAATTGCAGCCATGGTGTACATTACAGCTCAGTATCAGATAACACCTTATGTTCTGGAACAGCAAGCAGTGAAATGCTTCCTACAACCTGAAACTCCCTGGGAATCTGACCAAAAGGTGGCTTCACCACCAAGACTTTTGTTGTGCTAGGATGGGATTCATGCCTGGACTTTATCTGTGGGCTGGGCTGGCAGAAGGACGGGCTTGGTTGGCACATGGCAACTACAATGATCAATTTAATAAGGGAATTAGTACCATGTGTAGAACATCCATACTGCTGCTAAACATGCAAAGAGGAGGTAGTCAAAACCTCAGATTTAATTCTTCTTCAGGACTAGTATAGCTACTGCTATTAGTTCCTTTTAAAAACCCATTGAAATATTTGTGTAAAGAATATGTGTGGTAACCAACTGTGGTTTTGCTTTATTTCACATGAGGTCACTACTTCACATTTACCATGGTCTAAAGTGTTTCACCCTAGTTTGACCCTCAGCCTACCACAATTACAGTGTTAGAGGTCATCTGACTTCTCCCAAAAGTCTTGGTGGTTTTTTTTATTATTTTACTGATGAAATTGTGGAAATGTCATTGTATTGCTACTGCTGGTTTACTGTTCATGTGTTTGATTTGGTGGCACTGAAAAGATCACGTCACACATCCAAGCAAAGGAAAACTACAAAAATTAACTTTGTGTTGACTGTTTGGAGAAAACACGGTTTAACTTGTTGGTCTTGGCATGTCTCAAAGGACCTGTGAAATGCATTTGGAGCCAGCCTTCTTCATCAGCTAATTTATGTGTGAGAGCTAAATAAAGGAACCTTGGGGAAAGGTGAAAAAGAAGCAGATAATCAAATATTAGAAAAAGGGGAAAATAAAAATCTGATTTATACTATTTTTAATGGGTTTTTTTTAATTGAGTTGACAAATATATCATGAGGCAGAGGTTAACTAAACAAACCCTGATGAGAACTATATAGAGTAACTTAACATAATAAAATGTAGCATGAAGCAGAACATTCTATGATGTTTCAGGACATGGGGTATTCCCTCTCTTTCAGTTAGAGGGCCTTTATTACCCACTAACTGTGTCTTGATACTCAAGCAAGACAGATGATGTGGTGACAGATATTTAAGATTGTGAACTAATGTTCAGTCTTCTATAGAGAGCAAGGAAAGCCAGTGGAATTTTTTCACCCTAACAGCTTGCATTTTCTACTGCTCTCTGGGAGTGGAACTGAACAATGCTTCCTGAAAGGCTGGGGTGGCCTTTGGGATGGGAGCACAAGAGATTGCAGTCCACACTCTCAATTTTTTATTTTTGCCTCGATATGTCCTTTAAACTGAATAACACTAGTAGAAGTTCTCTAATCCTCTCTTTTCCAGTTGTTGTATAGACTTTTAAAGAGCTTGTCATGAATTGTGCATCTTCTGTCTGAGTCTGACACAAGGTGAGTGTTATGTTCTTTTGGAATTTCAGGATTTGTGAGATGGGAGTTTGTTTTAAAGGAAACTTTAACTGCATATGGTAAGTTGAATGGTTAGGCATTCTAAATGGGGTCCACCTTAATATCCACAGGTTTGTAACAAAGCAGAAGCTATGAATCCATTGACAGAAAGTTACAGCTCAGCTGAAGGATGTGTTTTACAACAAGGTGAGTCATTCTTAGTGCTGTCATTCTTAGGTTGTGCTAAGCAGGCCTTAATTAATTTTTTCATATGCAGGCAATTAGCACCACTGGGCTACATCTGCCACCTAAATCACCTTGTTCAGCCTCCAGCAATTCCATAAGGGATCTGCCATAGCCATGTGCTGTATTCACTGCAAGAAGATGTCTCAGATGCCTTATGTCTCAGAAAGTATTAGACCTTTGGTGGACAGCTGAATCAAATCCTTTCCCCACTTAGAGCCTGAAGCTGATGAAGTCTTAGATTTTACTGTTCTGCTCAGAGGAACAAAAGAAGAAGCAATCTTGTTACATATTTCTCTCTGATATATTTCAGTAAAAGATCTTCATTTGTCATAGTAGTTTATTGTTCACAATTTCATTCAACAAGTTTCTTTGGATATGTAGCTCATTTAGGTCAAGTTTTTTTGTTGATTTTGATCAGTATTGGGTCATTTCCCCAACAGTGCAAGCCATAAATGACTAACAGCAGAGTTTTGTAGTCTCTAGACATAACATCTGCTGTCCAGCTATTCTCAATGTCTGTTTTAGGATTTTGTTTTATATGGCAGCTCAATGTGGGTGAACACACTGATCAAGATACGGCTGAAATTATAGGTAAAGTTTTACCAGGACTTGTCGCTGCATAAAAGATTTCAAAATGTCGACACAAGATCTCTTTATTTCCTATGTCATTCACTCTTGGGCAGATAGAAAAATCACAAGGGTGTAAACAAAATGATCTTGGAGCCTTGCTCTGGAAATAGCCTGTAGGATTAATGACATCACTGATAGTTTCCTTCCCTTGATATCTGTTTAAATCACTACCACTTCCCTGAGTGCATTCTGACAGGCAAGATACTGGCTGGCAAAATGAATCTGCAGTGCCTGTCCCTGCAGCCATGCAAGGCGTCCATGAGCAGAGCAGTGCTGTGTCCTTTCTCGGGTGATTCAGATTTTTGAGAAGGCTCTCTGTCAGCCCACACCTACTGTAAAGCTCTGGTTTATTACTTGGCTTGCAGCGGGATTCCCAGCAGAAGTGTTGACCCTGTTGATTGCCAGGTGAAGGACCTGCTCCTGCCCTTCAAAGAATTTGCAGCTCCAAGGCTGGCAGCAGAGAGCCTGCTCTTGCTGAGCATGGTGATCTCCCACAGCTCACACAGAGAGGCAAGGTGTGGCCTAAAGGAGAGATGGACTCGAGGGGAGGAAAACCAAACCAGTGATAATATCAAAGAAGAAGAGCAGACAAACCAGATGTAAGGCTGCAGTCTTACATGGATCACCTGAGACCTTTGTTCACCTTTACATTGTTTCAGACCCACAAGTAGAATCACATTTTCATGCACGGGCCTTTCTCCATTTTCAGTACAAAAGTGATGTTGTTTCTATAAAACATTATGGATTCCTCTAAAAAAGAAGCAAGTAAAAATGATCTGTGCTATCTTTTACCAGAACATCCTAATACAGAATGTTTTGATAAGCATAAGATTCTTGGAGTTGGAGCTAAAAAGGGAATTTCCCAAGAGAAAACTGGCACAATAATTTTTTTTTTTCTCTTTTGGCAGTTTTCCCACTACAAGTAATCAAGACTACTACCAAATTCAACTCAGTACTAATGATTTCATATACACACATATTGCACCAAAATCCTGCAGTTTGAGTACATCTGAGACAATTCTGTTTCTCAAACTGAGGTTTTTCCTCCAAGTAGTAATCATTTTCCCTCAGGAGTGCGAAGCATTCATGCTGCTCTGTCTGAAAAGGAGCTGAAACAATTCCCCAGCAAAAATGCACAAAGATGTTCCACATTCCTGGATGCTGCCTCTGAACCATAGTGTATATAAAATCAAGGGAAGAGGCTATGCATCCCATGATGCTTAACCACCATAGGATAAATTAGCTGCAAGAAACAAAGTAGGTCTCATCTCATGCCTTTGTGATTACACAAGATGAAGCACAAAGCAAATTTTACGCCAGAATTTTATCTCTCTATCTGGCTGACCACATCCAACTGACCTTTTCAGGCAAGATTTGCTGGCTCTTTCTCCTCCTGGAGCATCTCAGGGATGTTGTCCAGCTTAGAAAGCAGAGAAAGGAGAATAGCCTTGGGGACAAAATAATCGGTCTGTACGGGAACTATATAAAAATTGGAACCTCATCCTTTAGTCCTTAACATCAAATGTGACTAAAAGTAAAAATACTATCGTTTTCTAGTAGTAAACATGTGTTCTTAACAAATTAGGCCTAGTTTCAGCATCTTTTAGCCTAGGTTGAGATCCTGCAAAGTAACACCTTCTATAAATATCATTAGTCAATCCATTAGTTTGTGCTCTTCTAATAAAAGAGGAAAGCAAGTATTTAAAGCAAGTTTTGTATCATCTCTGTTGGAAACAGGATTGTAGTCTAGCCATTGATAATAAGCCAAAACAAAGGAAAAGATTGATGGCCAAATTAAATCTCAAACAGAAATGAGTCATACAGACTCAAGATTAAAATGCTTGGGGTGTTCTTTTTTTTTTCCTTCTATATATTTTTCTCTGTTTTCTGGTCTTAAAATTGCTGTGTTTTCAATTATAGTCTTTCATAAATGATTGTGCTACAAAGTAAACTCATTACTGTTATGCCTACCATTTTTACAGGGCCTCTTAAGACAGGCTGTTCCTTTTTCTTTTGTAATATGTAAATAAATAGTTGTATTAAATTTCTCATGACATTTTGGAGATCTAGTTTTATAGTCACCTTTGCTATCAGACATCTTCAGCCCTTTCATAACCACAAAGAGTAAGGGCTGATTTGTGAAACACAGCACACATCTCTGAGGATTTGCAATCTGAAAATCATTGCCTACAAACCAAAAAAGAGTAAGTAGAAGCATAGGGGCAGCTTTGGCCTCCTCTTCCCTTCTGCAAGATCTATGCAACTGATACATGACTGAGGAAAGAACAGAATGTTTGGACACCTGTGCCAGCCAAGTACCCGTCCAAGATGTTTCATAATCGTGGTTATTTATGGAATCAGAATAGCATGCCAAGTCAGGTGGGAAAAGAGAGATAGAACTTAAGTCAGAGTAAACATTACCCAGTGAGGGGGCAAGGGGAAGTAATGTTGTTGTCAAGTGTAGAGTAGAGGGTGAGTGGGAGAAGAAAATTAGAGAGAGTGATTAGATCCCACAAATAACCAGAGGAGTCAGCAGGGAGAGGGGTGTGGTAGAAGAAAATGGAAGGTTTTTCTGATAGTCAGGGAAAAGAAATAAACTGAACACCATAAAAACAGTTTACAGAATCCCAGTCTCTGAAAGAAGCACTAGCAGCAAGATAACACAGCCAGTGTTAACCTCCCCAAGGGTGGACGGGTGCCATAGAACTGAATGCAAAAGAAAACATTAACCTGGCCTTCAGGAAAATGATGAGGTATCTTATCTGCTCCCTGACTTTCAGGGGATGTTATTCAAAGGCAGGAGAGAGGAAGCACCTGGACACCTGGTTGACTTAAACTATGGAATGTCATTTGCTCAGGAAAAAGTCACTAGAGAGGCAAACCACCAGAGTAACGAATGATGAGTAAACGAGAAGCTGAAATAGGAGGAGCAGACTTGAAATGGCTGATAGGGATGCTTTCAAACTCAGCCGGTCACCTCATATATTCTCCACAAAACTTTCAGTTTCCCCCTTGAGTCCTTCCCATTCAGTCTTTGTTTGACACTCTTACCAATCTACATTTCCTAACAGCTTTTCCAACTCCCATTCCCTTTCCTGATATCCTTGCCAAATCCAGGCAGTATCTTTCACTTTTTCCCTTCCCCACATCACATACCAGAACATAATTTTCACAGCCTGAGGGTGCCAGCTCTGTGCTGTGCATTAAAATGACATTAAGCATTTTGTGGATCAACAGAAGCTAGAATATTTTTTTTGATGGGGTGAGGGTAGAGGGATGGAAGAGAAGGAAGAGGCCTTGTAAGTGGACCTTCTTTAGCAGAACATCCTATAAGAAACATATGATAATGTAATCATCGCAGATATTTGATAAATGCTGCTCAGTTCATTTTTTCCTTTCCTGATGACATATCCCAGGCTTTACACTGAGCTTCCCAAAGATAGATTGTGCACACAGCAAATATCTAGAGGAATGCAAAAGCAAAAAAACAGAAACACGACATTTGGGAGACATTCCTTCACACTGACTTGCTTCTTCAGCAAGATCTGCAAATGAAGTTATTAAGATAGTTAACACAAGCCAAGGTTATCTGAAAGCAAGCAAATATTTTATCATGAATAGTAGCACTGTTTAGTTTCAGCATTTAAATTACCCACAGTAGCTATGTTATGCCCCTTTGGTAGTATTATTTAACCTTCATTTAGCTGATTGTAAAAAAAAAAAAAAAAAGATCATGAAAGCTAAAAAGAATAATGAAAATCAGAAAAAAAAGAATTTATTGGGAATCATATCATATTGTTTATGATTAAAATCAAACGAGATTTTGCTTTTAATAAATAACAGTTTAGAACATTATTCTAGAAGCATTGTATAAAAAAAGTCAGAGCAATCTTCCAGAAAAAAAAACAGTAATCATGCTTGCTACATATGATTATTGTCAATTCAGGAGGGTACTTAGCAGAAAATAAGGCATAGTTGGAAGCATAATTTTCATTTTCTGGATTTTGAAAATACATTTTTTGAAGGCAATGCAAAAGTCTTGAGAATTTCCACTTTTTCCTTAAAAATCAGTATCATTAAGATATTTTTCTCTATTTACTTCCTATTTAAGGACTTTTGTTGAATGGAAATCGGTATCAAAATGGGAAAAACACTTTTTCATGTTTTTATACTGTTTACAAACTGGAAGGCATGGAAAGCAAAGAGTTACAGAAAGCACATAGGAGAGGACGAGGAAGGAGTGACATTTTTCAGAATATCATTGGACAAAATAGTCATAGGAAAAACATTATAAAAATCCAAACCCTTGTGCACTTTTGAAAATAGTCTTTCTTCCTAACAGATTTTCATGCTAGTTCAAGTATACTAAAATTGTCCCACTTGGCAGCAAAGGGGCTAATTGTACTTTACCCTTTAGAGCTCAGATAACAGCTGATCCATCTTGTTGAGTTAAATCTCCTTGGATGATGCTCAGAGTGAGATCAAGGCTCCATGTTCCCCCAATTCTCTACTCATGCTGAGGAGGTCACACTTTGATTCCTGGACTTCCATGCAGGAAGGAATTTACAGTCTCTGAGATGCTTTACTTTTCACGGATTTTAGTTTCTTAGCCCCGCTTAGCAATGTATCAGTTTTATGTTTGGACCCCAAAATGTCAGATGAGAGGAAGGATATCCAGCAAGACCCTGTGTGTATTTGACATTCCAGAATGAATACATGTTGTGTGGACAAAAGCAATGTTTTACAAGTTTTCACATCGCATTCTGAAAGGAGTGTTTTCTTTATAATCTATGTATCTTTATGTAGGCTGTAGGCCAGGTTAAGCAGTGTGATGCAAAGGCTGGGCAGAGGGCCTCTATTCACAAAGGAACACTTATTTCACTGCGTCTTACATGACTATCTGTACTGCCAAGCTCCCGCTGAGGGATGTTTTACACACCTCACACAGTGTGCGCTGTGCTCCTGACTCTCTCCGCTACTTTTGTCCCACTTGTGCAAACTGGGAGGTGGGACCAACAAATCTAACCATCAGCAGTGTTGATGGGGCAGAGGACAGCTTTTGAAAGGGAGCCCATAATTTCAACTGTTTGACATATCTTGCCATCAACCCATGTTACTGCCAAACATAATTTCTCTAGTTTCACAGTGTCATGCCCCCAAAGAGATTCCTTGGAAAGTGGTAGCAGAGCAGACCACTCTGAAGGGATGATATAGTGATGCTAACAGCCACAACATGGCATAGTGCCATGCTCTCCCTTTGAAATGTGCAGTGAGAAATGGCCTGTATTTCCATGGCAATATATTATCTGCCTGAGAAGCAAATGTTGCAAAGCATGAAAATTCAACCCTGATCCATCAGTAACACAGATATTTTATCAGATAGAGAGTTACCAGTAGAGCACTGGCAGAGACACTGAGCAGAAAGAGGGGGGAAACCATGACCTCTTTAATGCATTGTTGAATTCAAGTTTCTTTTGTAACACTGCAGCTTTTTCATTTGCAGTCAGAGAAATAGTAAAGGTTCCTGATGGCTCGAGGACTTTGGAAGAAGCATGTTCGATTCTTGTTGACCTTTCATTTTGGTCCTTTTGGTAAATTTGAGCCAGTAAGTTCAGTATATAAAACTGACATTCAGTACATACAATTAAAGATGCATCAAAACCAAAGCAGAATTTTTAGAAATTAGGCCCAACATTTTGATCCAAAGCCACCTGCTGAACTGCCACTTCAGCAACTATCTGAACTTATTGCTTCCTCAAGTGGTCTGTAGATGTTTTACTTTCTGCTTCAGGATATGGCCCATGTGTCTGGGTTGGTGTCTCTCTCCTGTCCACCTGTGGCAGCAGGTACACTGCTCCCTTGGCCACAGACCTTCAGACTCTGTGCTCAGAGCATCTCTCATCTGCATAGTGATCGACTGGAACCCCACGTAAAACACAACACTGGCATTTCATTTTTTCTAAAATTATAGGTTGCAAGTGTATAAGCTCCATCTCTGAGATGCAACATCCCTCCAAGCTGGAGCTGCTCCTCAGGCTGCAGGATGCACCTGGTCTCCACAAGGTCCTGACTGAGCCCAGTGATGGCAGCCACCATCTCACCTGCTCAAATACACTCATGGAGCAGAAACAAATGCTAGTTCCAGAGTCAGAGGTTTAGTTGCTAAGGTACTGACTGAGCGATAAAATTAATTTTACTCCTTTTTCCTAGATATTTTCACAATCCAAGAGACATTAAACAATGTATGCAATAACACATAATTAAATATAATTGTCAGTTGGAAGGAGGGACTGAAAGGCAGATTATTCCTGGTATTCCCAGTGAAACAGACACAATTTCTGTCTCTCTTTCCCTTTCTCATTATCCCTTCTGCATAGTGGCATGGCTCTCACAGAAAAGGTGGAAGCTACCTTTGATCCCATTTCACTTATAACTCAACAGAATAAATAAACCTTCTTGGCTGTATAATATTTGGGTGTAAATCACTTTTTCTGACTAGGGCCTGATGTTCTATTTTCCATGTTTTTGGCAACTTCTAGACTATCCCATCAAAGCCACAGCCTGGGTGCTGGCAGTGCCTTAGAAATATCCACTGAGCTCACTAGTCTTCCTGGTGGAACATTTAGCTAAACATTTAGCTACCTGCCTCTAAAAAACAGGTAGGATTTAAAAATACACTCTTCAGCATTGTTGAGTAATTTGACATTTGTATGCACAAGGATGCTCTGCACAAAGCTTCACAGGTGCCTTAGCAGTTACTTAACTGAGCCTGCAAGGACTGAACCACAAAGACTGGGAAGTCTGGCTTTAGGAGAAACACATCTAAAAATTAATTATGGCTGCAGTCAGGACAGCCAACTCTACCGAGCCACCAAAGGAAGGAATTGCATAATGACCTCCCAGATATGCTGTCGTCTCCCAGTCATTCATTTCAAAACATTTTGCAAGGCACAGATAAAGGTTATTAGTGATCTGTTGTCTACTAGTTGTCTTTGAAGGTCCACTGCTTTTATTTTTATAGGTTGCAGATCATTCAAAACATATTTGATGAGTCATGCTCAAAATAATAACAATGTATGCTTTCTTGGATTGTAGGTGTCATGGTTCAGGAATGGTACTCCTCAATTTAGTGCTCCCCCTGAGACTCTCCAAACCACACTAACACTTGCCCCCTTCCCCTTTCCTACTCTCCCTCCCCTTCCCCTGCAGTGGCTGGAGAGGAGAATTGAACACACAGAAATTAAAGGTTTGATAAGAACATTTTTCTGGAAAAAGCAATTAGATAAAACAAACTAACAACAACGATATTAATGACAGAGGGCACAAGAAAAGAAATATTATCACTCACTGTGGAACCACTTGACAATGGACAATACCCAACCACCCTTCTCCCATGTATGCTCAACCAGTTTTTAAAATTGTATATACTGTTTACTGTGTATTAGCATATAAAGAATGTTTTGAAAGAGAACCCCAGGAGAATATGTAATTTAAATACAGAGAGTTTTGCCATCAGAATCTACAGATTAAAATTAATTCCTCCTTGTTTTAGACAGTGTTGGACTGAGTAAAGGTTTTACTCTTTTCCACAGTGTCATTAGAAGGAAAACCATCTTCATAGTGTCATTGGAAGGAAAATCATCTTCATGTGACTTTCAAGAGTGCTGTGATAATAACACTGCCTGGCTTCACAAGTCTGACACTGACATGCACTGTAGGGATTGTGACCACACAACTGCTCTGAACAAACCACTTGAGTGACCTTGCCATAGCCCATCTCTATTATTAGAGGAAAACAAACCTAATGAGCTTCAAACAAGAGTCTCCAAGCATATTACATCATACACTTCAATTCTGCTTCATAAATATTATCTTGGTACAAAAGTTTTCTGTTTTCTGGTAAAACAGTTCCCAGATTACATACAACTTTACAGAACAGCACCAGTATTATTGAAATAGAATGTAAAGTGTTTCTCTGTCAATTTTTTTTTTCATTTAGGTTCATATAGGTACATATATGTATCTTGTGGTTCGGTATAAGTACAGTTGCAGACAAATTCATTCTTGAATACTTACAAAGAATTCAGTTAAAAGCTGAGGGAAGAAAGGCAGAAAGAGTGAGATAATGGAAATTAATAAGCAAAGCAGTCTGTTATGAACTGTAACCATTTGGACCTTCAGCCATTTTGCACTTGGTGTCTGAGGTGGTGTGCCTAAAATCAACATCATTGTGATCAGAGCTGGACTTTGGAATAATTCAGACACTGAGCTACAAAGGAATCATGGTGAAATCCTCACACTTGCTCTTTTTATAGCGAGGGGGGCCTTAAAGTTCATAACTCCAGATGACAGAGAGTTCCCCTGACAAAAGAGATGGTTTTAAAGACATGTTTCAAGCACAAATTTTAAACCTTGGCTCCAGTGTACTTGGGTTTATCTGCATGCCTGAGGTTTATGCACTAAAAACCACTTTGTAGTACTGACAACCTAGCATTAGAAAAAGATTTTATTGTACTGGAAGACAGTAATGCCAGAGCTGGTTTTTATTAAATTCACTGATTATTCCCAATTTTTTTTTTCTATTGAGTGTTTCCCTAAAAAAAGTAAAAGCCTGTGGATTTAATTTTATTTTGTTTGTAAACACATCACCTTTATGCAACAGTGTTCAAAATGCAGAAACACAGGCAAAAAAAAACTTATTGTAAAAAATGCAAGAGAATAAAATTTTACTGCTGAAGTCACAGCATTTATGTTTCCTACTTTAAAAATAAAAGAAACAAGCAAACAAAAAAAACCCAACAACAAAACAAAGCCACTTCAAACTAACCAAATAAAAATAAAATAAATTGTCAAACTATGATCCTTCATGTCAGAACAATGGCATTTTTGTAGAGGACAAATATGTACAATGAACTTAATGCAAACACAACGATTGTAACATGCTTATAGACATTAAAGCTTTTCTTTCCATTTTGCATTGATGTAATTCTCTTTTTACCAAGTACATTAGTAATATCAACAACTAAAACTTTTCAAATTCAACTTCAACTACATATGTAAAGAAAATTATGTTATGAATAACTTTGTGCTTAATATCTAAGCTCTACTAATTAGGAAAGAGTAGAGGTACCATTGGTAGAAGCTGGGCCAAGGAAATGGATATATGTTTTTTCATTGCTATGGAGAAAAATGTATCTACCATAGCTCCATACAAAGTTTGACTTCAGTGCTGATTCAAATGAAGCCTGAATTCTGAAACCTCTGCTGTCACAGAGTTTCACTATTTCTGTCTGAAATTTCATAAGACCAATTCTGAAAAAAAATGAAGGAAGAGTCAAAATATCTGTGAATAATAGGATCTGCATTTGTTTCTGTGAACAGGACCTTTCATTTCCTACAATGAAAGAGGTGTGGATAAGTGGATCATACTTTCTACAATCTCAGCTGGAAAAGACTTCAGCCCACTTCATTAGATCTTGTCAAGATTTAACTGTTGCAATTAGTTTGAAATATAAAGTAGAAGTACATGTAACCACTGATATTATTTTGTGTTTTCAAAGTTTGGCAATTGCAAGAGACTGGTCAATTAATCTCTGTGTAGCCAAGTGATGGAAGCTGTCCTGGAATAGTGACCAGTATTTTACGACCAACAGACTCTGTGAGGTCCACAAACTACTTCAAAAGCACCTGTGAAAAGTAAAAATTAAATGCTAGGGGCTTAAATTCAGCAAATGGGGAATCATAGACTTACAGAAAAGTTTTTGAGTCAACCATTTAAAAAGGATGAAAATCATTGTTCAAAAATATTTCCATGCCAGTCCACCCCGTGAGGGTTAATGGCATATACAGGAGTTCTGCTAAATGTCACAGTAGTTACTATGCTCTAATCCTGATCCCCAACCTACTGTAGCTGCTATAAAATATATAGTAATAATTTCCTGAGGCAGGGTAATGTATAAGGAATGTCAGAGCAGGCTCTGGACATATTTGCCTTAGCTCTGTTTTATTAAAGTGAAACTTTTATTAAGGCATGTGGTGAATTGAGCAATCTGCATGATTCATGCAGTTATAAACCTATTGCTACACTCACAATAAATCAATGAGCCATTGTCACATGTTCACTGTAGAGTAAATTAAATAATAAGGGGGAAAAATCAATGTGGAAGTATTATTCAGCCATATGAAAGCATTAAAAATGTGCTCTGGATACATTAAAAGCACCAAATTATAGCTGAGCTAAGCTTTATTGCATAAACAAGTTTACTTGTATGCAGGGTATTTATTTACTCAAGGTCTATATGCGAGTCAATATAATTAACCAAGTTAAGTATGTCTTTTGCTGAGTTATTTCTGATTGGAACACACTCTTACGATTCACACTGTAAAACTAAGGGCCAAAGCTCCAGCCTGACCTCTGCATACCCCCAGCTGTACTGCTCAGAGGGAAACATGAGAAGGAACTACTCCTTCAGGACTACAACTGTCATAGGAAGGTGCTGATTCATCACTCCATGCCTGAGTTACAAAAGGCTCATTTTGGGTTGGGACAAAAAGGAACGGTTGTGGTTTCTCTGCACATATCCACATATCTCTGATTGTCTCTCAGTCCTCTCTGAATTCTTATCTCCTTTGGGCTGAGCAAGCCTGTCCAAGGCATTAAGGGGGTAAGTAAGAGTGAAATAAATTAAAAGTTCTCTTTTCTTTTTTTTCATAAGAGAAGGGTGGAAATAGGTGAAAGGCTTCTACTAGTTCCTGGATGGAACAGTGATTGATATTGATTGAAGTGACCATGTAGAATACTGTCCACAAGTTTCCCTCTTACCTAAAGAAAGAAATAAACATCAAAATTCATCATGCTTTAGAATTTGCATGTGAATTACACTGTTTCATAGTAAGAAGCAAAATACAGATATTCCAGTGTAAACTTATGTATTTCTTCTCTAATAATTTCATTTTCTCAGTGGTTTATTTAGATTTTTTTAAAGATTGTTCAAATTAAGTAATAATAATTATAATAACTATTTTTGCCATTTTATTTTCAATGAGCTCCAGGAGCAGAAGCTTGTATCTTTACTATTATAAAGTGCAATGCTGAAATATGTTACATTTTCTTTAAAATTACAAGTTCAATCGATGTAACCTAGATTCATTTTCTCTATGTTTTCCCCCACAAACTATCTCTGTTACTGTTGCTAAACCACTGGAAAGGTTGAACAGATTTCTGATCTGACCTAAGGGACAAGAGCTTACCTTCAAGGAGTGGAAAGATCTGTGTGTCCAAGGGATTAACAGCTGACTATATGACAACCACAGCTCTCCACAATCATTCCCAAAATATGCTTTAAAATCTACAAACCGTATACTTGATAATCTCCATAAGGATAAATAGTCCAGGTACAAAGGGGAGAATTGAGACTTCTGTCAAATTTTTCATATTCTGTCATATCAAACAACCATTCCCAGAGTATATTTCTTAATTGAAAACCTGATCAGTCACAGACTTTCCTCAGTTGGGTGAAAAATTGGAAGTACTCTGGCAGCAGCTTTTTGTTTCATTTCTCAGGACATCAGGAAGTCAAGTGCACCATCCAGTGCTATGGGTCATCATGTACATTTTGGGATTCTTCTTGGCAGGACTTTAAATCCACAGATCAACTAATCCTTTTCTAGAAGTCATTGATTGCTGTAAGAATAAGGACAATATTTATGATTCATGTAGAGCAATCTCAAAATCCAGTTCTGAAATGAAGTTGAGCGTGCTCAGTTTTATTTAAAAACTAAATGGTTCCCCATACCAGCGAGAACCCAATATATGATGACTTGCTACATGTAACTTAAAAGAGACATCCCAGTTCTACTCACAAGCCAAAGCACCATATTCTAGTTCACAAAAATCTTCAGGTCTTAAGGTTACAGGGTTAAAAAAATGTTGAATAAAACAGAATCACAAAATCATTAGGTTGAAAAAGACCTCCAGGATCATTGAGACCAACTTTTGACCAAACACCACGGTATCAACTAAACCATCCCCTAAGTCTCACATCCAGTCACTTCTTCAACACTTCCAGGGATGACTCCACCACTTTCTCTTGGCAGCCTATTGCTATGCTTGGCAACCCTTTATGTGAAGAAACTCTTCCTGATGTTCAACTAGAACCACCAGCTTGAGGCCATTTCCTCATCCTGTCGTTATCACAGCACAAAATCACAAATATTTTAAGGATTTCCTCCCTGTAGGAAGAGTTCAAATGCTCATGCAATCTTCCTCCCCTTATCCTAGCCTAAGGTGGCCTTTTCATCATGCAGTTGGGCAGGAATAGTTTGAATGCTAAGAAGGGGAATAATAAAAGGAACGTTTGAACTGCCAGTACTTTCAGATCTACGCAGGACCTTGGAGTCAAATTTTTGTGATGCACTTATTGACTTTCAACATTGAAACAGGTTGGCAGAGAGCTGGACAGCATCCTTCTAGCTTCACTCTCTGCCCAAGTTAGTAGAATGGTGATGTTTTTGATGCCAAACTCAAGAATTTTTGGTACATTTAGTGACAATTGGCCACTGGATGTCACTTGCATTTAGTAAAGCCATAAAGATTACTCCAGCTAAGCTTTTAGGATAAAAATACAAGCTTTTAAGTTCTGTGAATTTTGACAAATTTATGAGTTTTTAGCAATGTTTTTTTCTCCATCTTTTAGATAATTCATGGAGAAGATAAAAATAAATCTATTTTTCTGCTTTTAAATATGTTAATTACTAGGGAGACACAAATCTGAGCCTGCATGGATACTCTATTTCTGCTGACATGAAAATTGTCATCAATCTCTTCACAGCTGAATAAAATTAGTGATGGACCTGAACCAAAAGTCATTACAACAATATGCTAAATTTCTTAAACCAAGATTCTACCCACAAACACTTCAAACATTCATATTTTGGGAAAAGTTACTCATTTTACTGATTTGAGAGTGATTGATGTACCATAAGCTTTCAATGTGGATCAGTCTTTTCAATACCTAAACCACTTTTTAAAGTGGAAGTTAGGCTCATAATTTATTAGGACGGTTTTTCAGCCTACTGTCGGTTAGACCTTTTAATTGGCTCTTGGCAAAAATCAGAAGCTGTAAAACTGCACAAAATGTGCACATTTTCTCCTAGGAACTCTGGGAGCTATGGATAGGCAGGCATTTCTGATAAACACCTTCTCTGGACTCTGAATGGATGAAGCAAAAAGAAAGACAAAAGGGGGAAACATCTGAAGCAAGAGTAGAACAATCACTAATTATTCTGAGACAGCAGATTTCATATTTTCACACCTGTGATATTGATGTATCTTTGCACAAAGATCTGCTTTCCTCACACCTTCAGTGGAGGACAATGTGGAAGCACACAGGCTAGTTGTGAGCAAATAACACCAGAATGAGAAACAGTAGGGTTGTATTAACACAGATTTGTAGCTTGGAGTTGCTTTACTTTAGAGGGTAAAATCATTTCAAGACGTGGGAATAAACAGATGGAAATATTCTCCCCATTGCACAAGATGGGATAACAAGTCAGTGGTCAAAGCATGTGCAGAATCCATCTCCTGACTGCCTGACTCCTTGGCTTCTCTGTTAGATCAGAGGAATTAGGCATTTTTACTATCTCTTTATTTGACTATTTGAGAACTGTACAAACAGGTTTAATTTCAATACAACAAATGCCAAGCAGATAGAAATAGGGTAAGGCAAAATAAGCAATCATGCATGTTGGTGAAACTTTCACCTACACACATTTGTGGCTTAGAACTTTGGTTCACAAGAGCTTATGAAACTCATCCTCTATTTTCCCTTTGCAAGGACTCATTCTTTTTTAACCAACAGGCTTTATCTTGTTGAGGGTCAAACCACATTTTCCCTGGCCTGCACCTGAAATCATAACTCAGCATAGACTTTCTTCATTCAGCCTCAAATCTTTAGAGTTGTGAACTCTGACAAACCCTTTAGAGAACCTGATGTGAGTTTCAGATTTGTAATGAAACTCAAGCCTGGGTGGGTTTTGGGTTTCATTACAAAAGTTCTGCACAGCTGCACTAAAAACTCAAACCAGGTTTCATAAAAGTACCTGTTGTATTTAAGCCAGGGAGTCACACTGGGAACTATATTTAATAAGTAAGAAGTTGTAGGAGTGCTGATGTAACTGTGTAAAATGTTTTTTAAAATACGGGAGATTTGACATGGAAACCCCTTTTAAAAATAGTGGAATACTTAGTCCAGAGCTGTTGTCCCTCTAAACCCAGCACATTACTTGACCCAGTGCAGTGCCACTTCTGAGAGAAAAGACTGCTGATGATCCAAAATTTATGTCTTGCATATGTAATTATTCTGTAATTGTTAGCTATCACAAAAGAAAGAAAAACAAACCAACATTTAGCAAGATTGGTGTGGTGGCTGGACTGTTTCTTTTGTAACAATCAATTTTAACACCACCATGGAGGGGAGAGTCTCACATCTTTTATCTGGGCCATAATAAAATTCTTTGGAGCTCTACAGCTGCTTGGTTACGAATGGTAGTTATTGCAAGAAAAATCAAATTACCTGACTCAATTCTGATTAGAAAGAGTTTCTACCCTCTACAAACCAACTGAATTCCTTTCACTTCCAACTGTGTTGCCCATTCCTGAAGGGAGATACTCCTAGAAATTCCTGTGTGATCTTCAGTCTAGTTCTCTGCATGGAGTTCTGAGAGAAGAAAGCACAGAGTCCTCTATTCTGTCTTTGCATCATATTGAGCATAACAGGATGCTAGTTTATGGCTGGGATGCTTGCACAGGAAAGTTTTCCAGAATTAAGAGTAACAATGACAACAGCAATAAGTACTGATTGCAGTATATCAAGAGTCTCTTCTGAGCTTGGAAGAAAATAGCAGGGCTTGTTCCATCAGAGTGTTTAATGCATGCTTGCTTGAAGCATACAGGTAGGCCAATTCATTCAACTAAAATTGAGGATATGCAGGCTGTTTTACAAGCTGCATTCCAAAAAGAAAGGTGAAAGAGAGAAAGATGCTCTCCTGAACCTAGGAAGTGAAGGAATGCATACAGTAAGACCCAGAATCTGGCAATGATCTGAGTTCGCTTCCAAGTAAAGGGGAAAAAAATTGGGTTGAATGCCACGGGAGAAACTAATCTGTTAGGAGATTCAAGTATAGATTAAAATTATGCAAGAAAACGAAAATGAAGCTGAAAGGAACAGTGTGGACTGTTTAGAAGGGGGAAAAGGAATCCTTAAAGAATCCAAAGGAAATTAAGAAATGGAAGACAACACTACCTTCAAAAGAGAGAATGGACAAGATATGAACATTGTTAAGAATCCCAGAAGTAACCTAAATGGGGTTTGGTTTTGGTTTTTTTTGTTTTTTGTTTTTTTTGGGGGTTTTTTTTTGTTTTGTTTTTTTGTTTTTTGTTTTTTGTTTTTTTTTTTAAAGAAAAAAAAAATAAAAAAAAAATTGTTGCTGATTCTTTACTCACTGACATGGGCTTAAATTTCAACCCTCTGCATGCTTCATATGGTTAAAGAACAGGACATTTTAGAGCCATTCAACACTGACACTTTTCTCAGTGGATCAGCACAAATATCCAACACAACTGTTTCTGCAATTGTGTGACACTGAGAAAATCCAGTATTTAATGACTCTCTGATGAATACCTACACCTCTGAAGTGGTATGGTGATGTCGTTGTCTAATGTTATTATATTGGGCAATAACATAAAATATGTCAGAATACTGGCTGGGTCACCACCTGCTAAGCTTTTTTTCTCACTGACACCATCTGTAATTATTTCTGTGAATGTGTTTGGTTAACATTTACATTTATTTAAAAAAAAACATTTTTTAAAATTTGATTTTAAATAAGCATCTGACCAAGTCAACTGCCAAAACATCATTATGACACAAGGGTAAATAATGTGATTTATGTATTCTTTTTTTAAAAGCATGGTAATAGCATGACACTCAAAAGCAATTCTTCTTGCTCACTTCATATATCCACATCCCCAAACCATATTTCTTATCTGTTTTAATAGGATTCTTTAGACCAGAGAATTTATATTTTTGAGTCACCAAGTCTGCCTCATTATGTGATTCCCCTTCTCATACAACTCCATGTTGGAATAAATAGCAAGCAAATCTATAAAGAGCAAATGAAAACTTGGATGAGAATCCACCTCTGTTCACAGATGTTGAAATTTATGGCTGTGTAAATGGCTACCATTCATTACATACACAAGTTAAATATTTAGGCATCTCTGTCTCTCTTAAACAGGAATTCTTGAAATAAATTTCTGCTCTAAAGTTACTATATTATATATCAAGCATTTAGAAAATACATTTATATACCCATATGTGCACATATGCATTTATTGAGAACAAACTGGCAGAATATCTCAGATTTTGTGCATATTCACAGCTTCTGCAATGCAGTATTTACAGTATTAGCAGATTTTGTGCTTTCTTTTATCTATCTTCTGTCAATCCACAGATGAGTTTAGACTTTATAATGTCACCTAAACTTCCTTCAGAATATGAGATTCTTAGCTGACAACAGAATCGAGAGTAAAGTCATACTTTAATTTAAGCCACATCCTTAGTTCTGAGGTGAGATGCATTGAAATAAAGTAAGCAGCTCCTTTAAACACAAAGTGTGGCCTCTGTGTTGAAAGGCAGAAGTTTTACCTGCTAAGATACACAGCTCTCCCCACTTTTCACCACTCTTGGAGAGAAAAGGCTTTTAACAGAGGCATAGGGTTTTTCACTTAGGATCTTATGACTACCTTCCCCTTTGTATAGGTTAATTAGATGTGGAGGAGTCAAACAACACTGATCCCCATCTGTTCTGCAGCTGCCACAACTGAGGCTAAAGGTGCTGATTTTTTTCCAGTGTCATACTCAACAGTAGGTGTGCTGGGTGGAAAACACTCTGCTGCTACTAGTGTGAGACCCACTGCTCTCTTTAAAAACGTTCAGAAGAAGCCCAAGAGGTTTATTTGGCTTTAGAAGTAAATAACTTTCTATTTATTCTCTTCTGCATTTTAATTTTTTTTTCACTTTAACCATTTAGTTTACTCCCTTGTTTAATAGTCTATCACTGTCCAGCTGGTTTCAGCCCAGCTTTGCTGAGAAATTAGAACTGAAGCCATTGAAAGTTCGTGTGTTTGATGGGCTTTAATGTGACCTACCAAGTTACTGGGGAAAACTGAATTGCACCACATGGTCATGAGAATTTTTCACTCCTTTTTCTGTGCTGCTGGAATAAGAATTTTGCCTCACACTTGGCACAGGCTAAGAGTGGATAAGTGTGGGGTTTTATCTCACAAGTGTAGGCACCTGGCCTCATCACTGACCAGTGTGGTAAAGTCAGCACAAAGCACAAATCTTCTTATTCTGTAGTAAATGTCTAAAGAAAGTCAGGTGAATCACTCTTATACCATCTATTTCTCTCCAATGAAGTCAAATTAATGCCTTCATTTGGCATGGAATGCCTGGAATGATTAGACTGAATTAAATACACATATGCAGACATCAAAAGTTAAGTAACGTTACTTCAGCAACTTAACTAATTTGATTAATTAGTTTGATTAACTTAATTAATTTGATTGACTTTATGAGGCTTAATGCAGTCATTGCCATTGTTATTGTTTGCATTGCAATAATCTCCAGAGGCAGAGAGGATCTGTCTGTGACACACGCTAAATAAATAAAACATCTTTGTCTTAGTTTTCACAGATCCTGTAATCCTCTATGTCTCTGTGTAAAGAAGTCAATCAAAGCAAATGGTGAACCACAAGAAGTGGAGAAGTGTCTAAATGGTGACCCTCTCTACCAGTTCCACATATACAAGTGTGTTGAACTGGATGGGATGCACCAAAGGATTTATTTTCATTGTTTCAAAGCCACTGCCTACTATTTCTAAAAGACTCCAGAGTTCAGATGAAGCCATGGATTACTAAAAAAAGCCAGATATAATGTCCATCTATGAAAAAAAGGCAAAAAGAAAGATCTGGGAAAGTGCAGACCACTCAGCCTCACTTCTGCCCTGGAGAAAATTACAGAAGAGCTCCTAATGATAAGCTTTTCTAGACCCATGGATTGATGCAAAGCAGTGTGATCATGAACTCTATTCAACTCTCATTAGGCCACATTTCAAATACTGAATGCATTTTCGTCCCTGCAATGTGAGAGAGACATTGGAAAACTGAAGAGGGTTCAGCGGAGGTTAACAAGATGATTAGTGGAATAGAGGATTTTCCATATGACAAAGGAGTGATAGAATTATGTTTTTTCAGCCTGGAGGAAGTTTAAGGGGAACCTAATCAGAGCCTTTAATACCTAAAAGTCAGCTTTAGAGAAGATGAATATACATCCAAAGGATGCACAGTAACAGGACATAAGAAACATGAGAAAGTGGCTTTAAGGAAAATTCTGTCTAGATATTGGAAAAAAATCATCATGAAAACAAGAAAATTTAGGCTTTGATTGATCAAAGAAGCATTGGATTCTCCTTCTCTGAAAACACTTACCTTCACAGTGCTCTGAATACCCTAAGACCTGATTTTGACAGAAGCTCCTATACGACGGTCTTCAGAGGTACCATCCAACCTAGATTTTTCTACAGTTTTATGATACTATAGCAAAGAAGACTTCCTTGCCCGTAGTAATCAAAACTATAAAATTATAATCTTAATTTGCTGCTTGGTTTTAGCATGCAGACATATCTCTGCTATTTTGACTGTAATCTCCTTTGACTACAAAGAGAATTAAAATTTCTGGTGACGTAAAGACATCAGTATGGAGCTATCTCAATGAGTATCTGTGCAAGAAATACTAAGACAAAAGGGATTAAAGAGGGCAGAAATCTCTTGGAACAAATATGTTATTGGAGAAGGTTTCTATTCCCTGATAGCTGTTCTGTTTCACCAGCTGTTATCTTCCCTGGAGAGACATGGAGGTCTCTGCTGTAGCATTCATGCCAGGTCTAGATCAATTCTGTATTTGGTCTCACTAAATGAGGGAAGTGGAAATCCCCACTAGATTTTGGGATAGCATGGAAACCTTAAAAAGCCATAAAAAAGAGTAAGGAAACAATGATTTAGGGAATGTTAGTCAGTAAATGAGTCACTTTCCAACAGGTCAAAAAATGAGACAAGATACCAGTAAGAAAATAACAAAAAGGGAACAGTAATTCAGAGTAGTACGATAAACACTGGATAAACACTTCATGTTATAAGGAGTTCTAGTGATGTAGTTAAAATAATTTGCACTGGCAGGTACCTCAATGATCAGACAGATTGTCATTCAATTTACAGTGGTGTGGATGGGAGCAGCAGCCATGATTCTTAAGTCTCTCTGTTACTTCTGACTCAAGGTGCAATGTGTTACAAGAGGTACCACTTTTCACTTGGGACATAAAGTGTGAAGTCCAGAGTTTGACTGTTCATCATTAATGATTGAATGACACTTTTCATAAAAAGAAAGGTGTCAAGTGTAAAGTTCAAGCCAAATTCCAAAATTTGAAATATGGCTTATTTTTAATGACCTGTAACTCAGGTGTGGTTTGGTCACTATTCATCAAAATCCACAGAAGAATTCTTCTTTTCCCTTGGAGTAAAATCCATATGTATCAGGGTGAGCTGATTTTTTTTTCCAAGTGAAATTTATAAGGTAGAAATATAGCCTTGCATTGATGACCACTGTAACTATGGAAAGCCCATTATTTCTCAATAATAAGTTCATAAAGCTGCTTACATCTTTAGGGCAAAACTGAATAAAAGTTAGTAACTATTAATTACACTAAATGGAAAAAATGTACACAATATAAGGGTCTTGTCACTCTGGGTGGAGCACTAAATTTAACATTATTTGGCTTAACATATAAAAAAAACCTTCCCATTTAGAAAGTCAGATGTGTGTTAGCAGTCTTTTTAGATTAGAATTTAACAAATGTTTCCTTCTCTATTTCTCTTCTCTAGAGTTGTCAGTGACACTCTACCTCACAAAATTTTTGATCATCAGGACTGAGTTGGAAGATCATTGGCAGTGCACAAAGAATGTTTTACCGCACATTGCCTACAGAGGTCAAATAACTTTTCAAGTACCTTGAGACCAGAAGAAGAGTCTTTAAATCACATCTGAGGTTCAAAAATTTAGTACATCTAAATGTAAACACAACTGTACAATATCTCTCATGATCGATCAACAAAAATACAACCTTCAGATATAAAATATGGCTCATTTCTGCTAGAGAGGAAACAGATGAAGAGTAGGCATGTGGAGCATTGTTTCTTAAGACCTGATAAATTATATGTTTATAGAAAAATCTAGGTCTTTAATACAAGTTTTATTCTTCAGCCTTGTACATCGTTGCAATGGTGTCTTTTCAATGCCATGACCAGAGGAACGAGCTACTTTTGTACGATCTATTAGGTGGGCAGCACTAAATGTCAAAGTATTTTCCATTGTTACCTTTATTTCAGAGAATACCCAGGCCAAAGTTCATGAGTACAGTGAATTTATGTTGAGGCCTGGAGAAGTGTAAGTTGATAAGACTCGCAGAAATGTTGGCTGGAAGGGACCTCTAGTTGGTCCATCCATCCAGCTCAACAATCATATCACTAGATTGGATCAGTCGTGACTCTGTTCAGCTGAGTGTTGAAAATAGCTTAAGGATTGAAATTCCAGCTGTGTTTCTGACTGTCAATTTTTCTAGTCCAGGTGAGGCCCCAGGGGCCATCCTTCCTCCAAAGCCAGCACATCCCAGGATGCATTCACTGCATCCACTGCCCAGCACCTATGGAAAATTTTCAGTTTGACAGGGTGACAGTTTCAAAGGGAGCAGGCAAATTTCCTCTTAATAATGAGAAACAGGGAGAAAGCGAGAGGAAGAGAAAGAGCCTTACTCCTTCTTAGTCTCCCACTATTTTCTGCAATGAAATTTTTTACACCACACGAAACTCTGATCAGTTGCTGTTTCTCAAACTATGTAATACTTTCACTGCCCGTTATCAAGGAGTTGAAGTGTTTTAAATAATCAGTAATGAAGGTGTCCATGACTAAAGGTGAGCTTACAGAAACTGCTTACTGTTTTAGTGCAAGAAAATCTGTCTCTCGTTTTTACTATGCAATTGGTAGAAGCACTACATGTTCTTGGCAGGAAAAATAGCTAGAAACCTCAGGAATGCATGATTTCTAATTTCAACAGAGTGGTAGTTGATTATAAGTATTAACATAGCTTAACTTTATCCACTATCCAAACTTAATATTATCCTTTGTTTAATACACTGAAAAAGAGCACTCTCCTTTGTATGACTCTATTGTTTTCATTCTCCAAGGCCAAAGTCGGTGTTGACATAAGCAGGCTCAAGTCCATGAAAGTGAACGAAGTTAAACCTCATTTTGCCAGCAATGGAAGTTAGCCTCTGGAGCAATGCTAATTATGGTTTGTTTGTATCAATTATCAACACAAGGTTAACTTTCAATAGGTATGTGGGAAAAAAATCAACACAATTAAGTAAAACGCATTACAAAGTCCCTTGATTTACCATGAAGTGGGATTTTTCCTATAATCACATGGTGCAGGAAGAACTAACCAAAGCAGCTCAGAACAAGCAAATCCCTGATCTACAGCAGTGTTGTAAGCAGGGCTCAGCTCAGGGACTGCCAGACCTCCAAGCTGCTCTGGTCTCTCAGCTGGGCTGGTGTCCCATGTGGCACCACACCATTCCCTTGGACATGCCAGCTCTTTTCAGTGCAAGCTGACATGTCACAAGAACAGAGGTCTGTTGTGAAGTGTAGATATGGCCAAAATGTAAGGTGATCTAAAGGAGTCGAACTTCATCGCTGAAATTAGAGTAGCTTTCCTAAAGAATGAAAATAATACTCCAGGTTTCAGAAGCTGTTCACAAAACTGGTGAGAGCAACATGAAGACACCATCAGAGATACTGGAGAAACTACACATAGTGAAAAGAAAACACATTCATCCACCAAAAATTTCACTATGTAGTCTGTCACTCACTCTAGCTGTTAGGTGAAGTGAAATCATTGCGGTTTTGGCTAGGTGCAATGCTCAAGACACACGAGACTGCCAGTGTGAATTCTGGATTTGGAAGGAAAAGTCAGAAGCAAAGCTGACCTTTAGGCCATGAGACAGGGTTGAAACAACTGACTCCACCTTGCCTGTTCTTAAGAAAGAAAAAGAATATTTGAGCTTCAGAGAACACTGCATAGAAATGTTCTCTCCTTGAGCAATTCAGTCCTATACTTCTGATAAAATAGTTTCCCTACTTGTGTATTAAGTGCTAATCAAAGTGCTCTGCAGCTGGATGTGTGGCTGTGATGTGATGGATGAAGTATTCAAATGCAGATATGATCTAAATTCCAGCCTCCTCTTTAAAGAGAACAATCTGCATTATAAATAAGGCAGAAATATTATTGGTTAAAGTTATGTAGCAAGTAAGCTGAGGAAAGCAGTGTCCTAACTTTAGGCATCGAAATTGGTATGAAAACCTCTCTCTCTTCTATTTGTTCACAGCCTTGCAATTTGAGGATCCTCAAACTTACTGAAAGGCCAGTTCAAATTCAAATTACTGCAGCAGAACATTCCCCAAATGACTAGCAAGGGAAAAGAGCCAGGGATTACAGTGCTTTTGTTACCAAGTCAGCTATGGAAACCCATGAGAAGAAAGAGAATTTCATATTTTCCAGTGGTGGAGTGGGGGGGCAGGGGTGGGGGAGAAAGACCTGACTGAGAAATAGAATTTTTGTGCAGACTAAATTAGGTTTCCTGAAATGATATGTGGGATCCAGCTACTGGTATTCTGTTAGAGAAAGGGCTCTTTATGAGCTACCAGTGAAACTGCTGAAGGAACTGCTTTAACATCTGAGAAAACATATATCTAACGAGGATATAGGATATTGTCATCAGCTCTAATCAGCAACCAATAAAATGCACTCCTCTCAAAAGAGTGTCATGCAGCCAGTTTGTCCAGCAAACAGACAGACATTACTGCATCAAGAAAGAGCAGGGACATTAGACAAGCACACAGAGCAAGTAGCAAAGAGCCCTAAGTGAAAGTCACCAACCAAAAGGATGATGGAGAAAGAGAGTTCATCATTTAGCAATTTGCAGGCCTTTTAGTGGGACTGGATCACCAAAGGACATCTGTGTAACATTTTCATCAGTCTGACAAGAGAGCCAACATCAACATTTGTCCACAGGAACCAAACTAAATATTTAAAGGTGAACTGCAAAGCTAAAATGAAAGTTGAGTTAATCATGGAAATATGCACTAAGTGACCCTACTTACCAGATTGTTGGAGACAATTCATCACAGAAACAAGAAACTCCAATTTATCAACGCTTTTTCTGCTTTTCTGAATGTTTTTCTAGAATTTTTGCTTTTCAAAAGATGCTAGAGAAAATATTCTGTGAAATAGTAGAAACACTGTGTTAGCTTAAATATTTGATGTCAAAGAATAACATAATGCGCAATCTTTTATGAGTGAAGGAAAGCTGGAGGATATCCTCAGATAAAAAATAAAGAGAGTAATGTCATTGTAGGTAGCCTGATTTAACTCCAGGGTGCCATATACTAGATGGGCCCACATACCTCCACCCTCACTCCTCAGTTTACCTCTTTGGGCAAAAAAAGGGTTACTACATACAAGTGGCAAAACAAATTTACTAGAACTTCACTGAGTAAGATTTGAATAGAGAAGCTATTTGAGAAAAATTAAGAGTTCTTCCAGCCCTTATGTGATTTTGACTTGGGATTATAAATGGGCTGAGCAATAGGAACAAATAGATTATTTATTCCAGACAATTAAAAGGAAAATGGAAAATTACTTGGTAGAGATTTCAGAATGTTTTGAATGAGATTTCGTATTCTGTTTTAAAAGATTGCTGGAATTTCATTCTTGGATTTTCTTGGCACTTTTTTGACTTGCTTTATTCTTAAAGTCATAAAGTTGTCAGAAACCTATTTTCCTTTATTCCAGCAGCAGTGTCCAGTCTGTGGCACACACATCAACTGCCACATAGCAAGCACACAGTCCAGCTCATATTCCATCTTCTGCCTCCTTCAGAAGCATGGAAACACACAGAAAGAGAGACAGACTGAATGCTCTGATCCAGGAACTTTGGAGTCCAAGAAAGCACAAGACCATTCCAAAGCATAAAAGTCCTCAACAGTTATTCCAAAGCCCAGAAACTGGTGGGAGCCTGGCCACTGAATCCAACAGGCTTTGGAGCACACACATGCAGGCAGGGAGCACTCACCTGCACAGCCAGCTGCAGGAAACTGAGCTAACAGCAGCACCTCTTGGAGGTGTGATCCCACTGCTGCCTGGGAGCTGTGAGGGGAGCAGGGCAGGGGTGCCAATGGTGGGTATCCTGCTTTGGGAATTACCACATCGGGAACTGCACACCACTGATCCAACTCTGCACTTCCTGACCCATTTTTCACCTCTTCCATGTGGGCCCTGGTGCTGCAGCAGATGGGCAACGCTCTACATCCAACACCAGAAAGTTTCTCTGTGCTGGGTGGACAGCTGCAACAGAACGCAACTACATGGAAGACTCAGGAAGACCTATCACCTTTACAGGTGAGCACTCCTTAATTGTGATTTTCTGGCTATTTTTTCCAATTTAGTTGCTTGTGTGTACAAATAGTTTCTGCTTCCATACGCTGCTAATAAAATACTAGGATATATTTTACTCACTGAACTTGGGAGCAAGCAGAGATTCCCCTGATATTAGCCCAGACCCTGAGTTTGGAGCAGGTTTTAGCAAATCAGGCTGATACTAAGAGTTAATCAGAATTATTGTGGAAATACTATAGTTAATAATCAATGATTAATCAGATTAAAAAAGAGGAAAAAGATTGAAAAGTATTTTTTTATATCTGATGGGAAAACATAGAAGTGATGTTTTCATCTCAGATTCAGATTTTTTTTTAAATCGATTTATTATATGGAATTGATACTCAAAATCATAACAGAAAGAAGTCACATGAGACTAAATAAAGTTTCACATTAGATATAAAATCTCAAAAAGTGATTTTATTATTGAGAAATCTGTAAAGTGCCTAAAACATGGGCCTGTTCCAGAACCCAGATGGGAACTCAGCTCCTGATTTCAACTGGCATTGGGACAAACTCCCTCTTAGCTAAGCACACAGCTATCAGTGTGGCACTGAGCCTGGGTTAACATACTTTCATTTTCATCAGGACTCTTTGTTCCATGGCATGTCTCAAGAAAGCCTCACAGTTAGTCATTAACCAAGCATGATCAAAAATATATGGGTGAAGACATTTGATGATGGTTTAGAGAATCGTCACAGGAACTTTTAGACATCCTGCCTCTTGCAAGGCACAAGGACAGCTGTGATGAACATAACAAGGAGACAAACCCCAAAAAATTATTTTTCTGCAGTTTGTAAAAAAAAAGTTTGATAGCATCAGGCGAGGGCATTGTGTTTTAGCAGATAAAATGCCTCCAAACAGCTGAGAAGTGGAGCAATACAATTCAGGTATGAAATTGTAGTGAGGATTGCTAACCAAAGGAACAACACACTAAGAATAGTAATGGATTCTAAATCACTGAAAATGTGTTCATCAGATTGTCTTTTTTAGCGAAACATATACTCAGACATCCAAGGAATTCCTATGGCTTTTCCTATGGCTTTTGCTAAGTAGGAAGTCAAGTTTGTTCCAATGTACTAATGTTCCAAAGCATTAGAATTTGCAGCTCCTTGAAAAGCAAAGAATCATAAAAGACAGTGTCACTTGCAATTACTCAGTCAGCACTTCTTTCTCTATGACCTGTCTGACTACACTTTAAATCAAACAATACAGAACTAAAGGGAATTCCGCCCTCAGTCCTCTCCAGTTTTTGGCTTGATCAATGATAATGAAGGAAAGGAAACATGAGCAAACCAGCTGACAAACAACTTGTTGACAAGGCTACACGTAACCAGAACAACAGCAGGGGAACATCTAGGGAAAAGCTGACACCTGCTGTAGCAGAAATTAAGAGTTTACAGATGTTTCATTTTGGTAGTCAGTTTCTAATCCACACCCTGGTAATTTAAGCTCAAAAAAATCTCCAAACAATTGGAATAAAGAAGAATCCAAGTAGTTAGGAAACTGAAAAAAACAGGGTAGAGCAGCTGTTTTAATTAATGCTTTGCTTAACATGAGAACCATATCCTTGGTGACTGGGATCATTAAATAAATGAAGCTTCGTGTGGGTAATGGCATCTTATTTTGCGTCTTCTGTAGCATCACTGCTAAAGACAAGCATGTGCAGACAAAATTTACAATACCTCACCAAATAATCATAAAAAGGAAGTTAAATTAATTCCAAATCACATACCTGCCTAGCACTAGGACAAGGAGTTTCTGGGCTCATCTTCATGTTCCTATTATCCAATATTTTCATTTCCCATTGCACATTGAAATTTAAAACATAGCTGCCACTGCTGTCTTTATTCCTGGAGAGTTCTGTACCTAGTTTTATGAAACATAGTTTATGAAGCATGAACAAAACCTGTGTTAGTATATTTATATGAACATATATATGAATGGCATGTGGAGTCAAGGAGCTCACAGCAAATAGCAGGTGGTTATGGGAATGACTCTCAAGCTTGACAGAGTTCATAAGTTTCAAATTATATTCTCTGAATCAATCACACTCAGTTCTACTGTATTGTGCTATCATAAACAGTGTATGAGCTGTTCTTAAATAGCATATATGAATATATTGTGATTGAATGGGTAAAGATGGCACTCAATTGGTGCTGCAGAGAGTTGTGCCATCACAGGCAGGGCAGTGGTCAGCAGCTGGCAGCTCTCCTCTGCTGCATTCTCAAACACATCAGCAACATGACGGGCACAAATGAAATACAAAATAAGCATTAAAAGGCAGTTGGGTAGAAAAAATATTTTTGAATGTTTTTTCCGTTCTTTGACAACTAGAAACTCCCTTACTTGATTTGAGGAAGAAAACAACTTGCTCAAAGCTGGAAAGTTCTAATATTTTGGAACTCTGTTTTGTTTATGTTTGAGAAAGCTGTGGAAGAGCAGCAGGCAATGAAAGCATACATTGGCACAATTAAGTCTGGTAACTCAAGAAGCCAGATATTGTTTTCAGTTCTGCACACATTTAGTTGAAATTCGCCAACCCACTTGAATAGGCTATTTTGGAAACCAGTGGTGACAACATGTGGATAAAGTTCTGCTCTGCTACTTACCAAATAAAGGAGCCTTTGGCTGAAAAAAAACAGTGAATTGTGAAATGAAATGAAAGGGAGCAAGACGAACCTCTAGAGTAATGTTCAAGAAGAGAAAGATTACATATAGAAATAAGGAGACACTTTTCCAAAAGTAAAATGTTTATCTACAAGGAGTAAAAGGATCCTCACATGTTCATATCACTAAGAGATTGTGTTTGAAGAATTATGAATAAAAAAGTGAATAGAACAGAATAGGCCATTTCCTCCTGAAATCTTCTCTGTATATTCTACATTTTACTCTCTTTCCAGGAAAAAAAAGACCTTAGAAAATTGGCTATGCTGAACAATTGAAAATAAATATATCTCTTGGTTGGGGGAGTTTCAAAATCAGAGCAGCCAGTATCAGGAGAGGGAATGATATGTTACTAGCTAAAATTAAAAAAAACTACATTCAAGAAGTTTTGTAAACCAATTGATTTTTTTTCCTCATATCACAGTTTTTCTGAAGAAGTGCAATGGGAGAAGAAGAATGAGATTACATCCAAGCTAGCTTTAAGTAGTTTTCAACAAAGAAGACATTTAACATTATTTCTAGCACTTAATTCCACTTAGAGTTGATAGCTGACCATATATCTCTGTGCTGTATCTTGCTTAGACTTAGTTCCTATAACAGGACCACAGGACTTCTGAGTTTCTACCAATTCTTGACATTTCTGGTGAAATCTGCTCAGAAAAGAGCCAGAAACTTCACTTTTTAAAGTCCTTGTAACTACTCTAGAATTTTTTGTACAGTCTTTTTAACATTTTTTAATATTTTTTATTGAACCATATTTTATATTCTAATTGTAATTTCTTAAAAGATATTGCATTTTTTAAATATGTACATTTTAGGCAGCAGTTAGCATGGTAGGCTATCAAATCTACATTGGTTTCATAGAAGTTTTATTAACAAATAGTCAATCAAATACAGCAAATTTAATATTTTAATTTACATATGAACTCTGAATTTGACATGGCTCCAAGATAAGATTCCTTCTTTTTCCATGCTTTGGGTTCAGTTTTATTTATATTGCTGTACACCTAGATAAAAGCCTAACAGCCTGTCTGATAGATGGCTCAAACCCTGATGACATTACTCATGGAATAGCCTAAAAGCTGATAAGAGTCAGAGCTGAACATGTTGGCCCCTTATGAAATGTTTTCTTTAAAAGCTGTAGACCAGGTTTCAAGTAATTTCTGTTCTATTTAAAGCCATCATATTGTGTGTACTTTGCCAAATTAAATTTTGTCACTCCAGGCATGCAGAAGATAGAGTTTTTGCCAAAATATCAAAAGGGCAGTTCATTAAACAGCTGTAGCAAAAAAGAAACATTTTCAAAGAGAAATTGCCATAACTTACCCAAACAAGCAAGCCTATGCACAGGGAAAACTGTGCATGACAAATCTGAGCAAGGTAGGATTGTCAAAGGTTCTCAGTATTGGTCTGACTCTGCTTTCTCTAAAGTCAGCTCGGGTCTTACCCTTGGCTGTTCTGTGAGCAGGGGTGGGCCAGCAATGACTGAGAGCCTCGGAGTATCCCATATTGCATATCAAATGCTAAAAATTCCCTAACAGAGCTCTTGGGTTGAGGTGAAGGTGCTACCCCATACAATCATTTTACTGTATGTAGGATCTGGAAATGCAGCGTGGTCCATTTCTGTCACTGCTAAAACTATAACTTCTGGAATGCCACACTGGACGTTTTCCAGGTGATCTCCATGAGGAACACTTTGTAAAAGTTGTTACCCTCCTAAGCAGAATATGTTCCCAGGCCTGCATAGGGGCAGAGATTGGATTATAAAGTGCTAAATGTTTTTTACAACTGTATCAGCAACAATACTGTATGGATAACTATTCAAGGCAAATTATTTTTACAGACAAATTTAATGGATTTGTTCCAGTCCTCAATTAGATTCATATTTCTGGATTCAGAATGCAAGATAACTTATTCTATAGTCTCCCCTTTGTGAAATCAGGATATCCAATCTGGAACAAATCTCTTCAGTCTTCCTAATTTTTTATCATGACTAGTTTAATTAAATTAGAGTAGAAAAAGAGTAAAGATTAAGAGAGAAAAAGCAGATAGAAAACTAAAGATTTTAGCCTAGATCTTATACAATAAGGAATGACAAGTTTGGGACAGATGTGTGAGGAGACACTATAAGGAACAACTGAAAAAAGGCTGAGGATGCTAAGATAACTCAAGAAGGTACATTTTTTCATAACCGGGTAGCCATGAAAATGAGTCTGAAAATGTTACTCAGCATGTGGTGCAGCAGGAAATATGACTTAAGTCTAAAAACCATCTCAAAGACAGAGAAACACCCTCACTACTGTTATTCTCATTGTTATATGTCCTGTAAGAGCACTGTTTAGTTAATAATTTTAGAAGTTCACATCACTGAAGCCAAGAGGAATCTCACAGCAAATGGCACAGCTGAGTTTTCCCTGTGATTTATACCTCTAAAACTATCTACACAAATGAGTCTTCTGGGTAATGTCTTACACACTTTCCAATTCTTTTTTATTCACACAGTTGCCACACATATGGTGTGATCACAGGAAAAAGTGTTGGGAAAATCATATTTTTTCTTTCTGTAGAGTTTTAACATTGTATTGTTTAAATCTATTTCTTGATTAAAGAACTGCAATCATCAACTGCATTTGCAAATTAGACAGAATTGTTTCCAGCAAAACATTTCATGTTGCCCATTAATGAAATAAATGGATAAAGAAGAACTGATGGGTTTATTCAAGCACAACTGTTTTCTGCTTTTTTTGCTTTTCAGTAAAAACACTGCTGGATTATGAAACATTATAATAAAACTATTGAACTAAGATTTTGAGTGCAAATCCTATTCCATTTCAACTGCATTTATGACTGCATGTTTCTTAAAAAATATCTCATTCAAGATATCTTTTGTAATTCCCTGATCAGCAAATAAATAAGATAGTTTTTAACTGTCTTAGTGTTCTATCTTAGCAGCATCAGAAATAAGCTCAATTCGTACATGTATTTGATGTATTTTTTCAAGATTCTTCAGCTCAATGCCTTAAAATATAAATTATATTTGACATTGCAATTACAGAAGTACAGTGACTTTGGGGTGTAAAATGTACTATTTAGTCAGGGAACTACTGAATTGTTTCTAAAAAAACCCCGCGAGATCACTTTAGAGATTGTTCATTCAAAGTTTGTTCTTTTGAATTTGAAAGGCTCAGGTATGCAACAGCTGTTTCTGTGAGCCTGTTTGTAAGCCTTTTGATTAGGGAAAGTGGAAGAAAACAAGACAACTTTCTCAACAAAAAAAAAATATAAATTCTCTTAAAATAAGAAGCAAGTCATCAAAAATCAGAAGAAAAAAACACTCAAAAGACATTATTACATAAAAGATGCAAATTTTTTGTAAAGAGTCATCTTTTATAAGTGAGCCAAACTGTTGAATTTTCAGCCATAAACCTTTTAGACCAGCTAAAGAAGTGCAAGACTTGTCCTGCCATGAAACAGTACCCAAAAACTTTTCTAAATCAATAGGGTAGTAGGTACTGAAAGGGTAGAAAACACAGGCTTGAAGAACATCATCCCAATTGTTCCCCTTCCCTCTCACAGCTGTACATCTAACTGATGCAGATGTGAAAATTTCATTATTTATCCCTTCATGGCTCAGCTAGACTGTGGCACAATTTATCCCAAGGCTCATTTCTGAACCATGAGTTCCCTGTTTTTAAAGACAATAGGTTTGTAGCCATGATCATCCCTTCCTTCAGTATTCTTTTTACAAGCCTTTTCTTCTGAAATGATTATAACACGAGGCAGCTTTCCCCCATGCTCTTACACTGAGGCTCGCTGTGCTGGATCAGCCTGCTCATCAAACAAGAGGAAAGAAATGGGATAAAGTTAAGGAACAAAAATATTTCAAGATTAGCCCTCCCAGTGTAAATCAGCATGTGGACCTTTACCGGGTCACATGAAAACCTCACGCTCACGTTTAATTTGCCCATCCTGAAGTATTTTTCCTCCTAATGCCAAACAGCATAATGCTCTCTGTCAGTGATTTGAAATTATTGTATAAGCTACATATCGGGTACACTATTGTTAATGAAATGCACACAAGATGATGAACAACTTCCTTTTCCTGCTGGAGCCCAGCTGCAAGCAGGCCCTGTATCCTTGATGCTGTAAATCAGGGCTTTGTACTCCGGGAGGATTCAATCAGCTGCAGGTGTGGGCCCGCCGAGGCCGCCTGGGATTAGGTAGCAGGACTTGATATGAGATCCCAAACAGCACCAGCAATCTACACGCCACATGTGGCCAGTCTTTGGAGAAAGCAAAGGAAAAACGCTGATGAAATGTGGCACAGGACCATGGAATGCAATTTCAAACTTCCACATCTGCAGGAAAGAGAGAAAGAAAGTTCCTAATTTCACAGTGATGATGTCATTGAGAATACATGATAGTGAAAATGATGTGCCAGGGCTTTCATAAACTTAACCACTTAGGATGTTGCTAACCGAGGGTTGATATTCACCGTTATGAATGCATTAAAATTCTGAGGGGCTGCTCTGCCAGTCTGCCAAAGTGTGTCCGGTGGCACATCTGTGCTGTGAATTTGGTTTTGTGGACTGAGCATCGTTACACACTTGTGCAGGCACAAACCTGAACATTTACTGAGGTTTGTTCACTAAACACCATCATTAAGGAGAAGTGATTTGATCAAATTTGTTCCAGTGTGAAAAGGTAAAGCACTTGCCCTCAATAAAAAACAATAGAAATGGCTGTGTAGTTCACTCCCTGAGGTTAAAATTTGTGAAGAGTTTATTTTTAATGTAAATCCTTGATATCTAAGGGATAAAGAAATGTTAAAGCAGGTCTGGTTTTGTTATTACTGTAAAGATAAAGTATATTGAAAAGAGCATGTCCCTGATTTTTTTCTTTAAAAAATCTGTTTTCCATTAGCTTATCTTGATAGCTGAAGTTAATCATTATTTTCAACCATATATGATTTAGATATTATGTCATTAATTCATGTACAATCCATCTAAATAATGATTGTGGTTTTCTGCTTTACAAATTCATCTACTTCACTGAGGAACCAAGAGAGTCAAATTCCATGCAACATCTGGTTTCCATTTTATGTAATTGCTATTTTCAGAGTTATAATCATGTGTTATTGTAAGGACCACAGTGTCAATCATGCTGTTAATGGGGAAAATTCAATGCCTAAATACCTGAGAGAACAAGAAGCTGACTTAAACAGGTGCATTTAGACACTTGGTTTTAAGCATAATTCTAGTCTACCAATTTGAATAAATCATTTTAAGAAGAAACTATATTCCTCCCATACTTTCTGCTGAACCAAAATTTAATACAAACTTTCTACACTGTGAACCTGGTTTTGTTCCCATCAATTTGAAAACAGTGGGATCTGATGCCATGCAAGTTCTATACCATTAACCCAGTGCAGGTCTAAATCCAGTTCAATTTAGTCAATGTCAGAACAAAAAGTTAACCCCCTTTTACAAATATCAGTAGAGGGGAGAAAATTTTTGCTTCTTTTCAAGACTGAATATAAATTACAAAGCTACTTTAGTTATCATATCCATTAAAAGGTGCAGAAAACAGACACGGGAAAACCATGACAATTCATGTTTTCAAGTAAAACACCATACCAAAAATGTAAATATATTCTTATGAGCTTAATTTAGAGTTTGATCAGTAGAGTAAGAACAGATATCAATATCCAGAGTAGTTACAGCCCAAGGTACAGATCATGAAAGAGTTCTATGATCAACCTTTCTTATGTTTAACACTTCCTCCTTTTTATTATGTTGTTCAGACAAATTTTCAGGGACAGCTGACTAGTTTCTCCTTAAAAATAAACTATAAAACTAATTTTTTAAAAAAATAATATACCTAACTTCATTACATATTTGTTATGGATGCATAGAAAATATATTTACATGAGCAGTAATTTTATATATTTTGGAGGCAAGACAGTATACTTTGAACAACCGGGAGATTCGCAAAAATGCATTTATTTTTATTTCAGTACTCACTGTATCAACAAACAAGTTGATAAAGGTAAATCCATTACCTTTGGGTAGCAACAATCACTGAATACATAAAACATTGTTAATATCTGCTTTTGAAAATAAGATAAAGAGAACAGTGACAAAATTTACAATTCCAGCAGCAAAGAGCTTCTGTGAAAATTACTCTTATCCAGAGGAGCAAAAGCTCATAAGGCAAAACCTGGACACATTTAGGTGTGTATACTTTTGCATTAATACCTTCTGAAGGTGTTCATATTTCATTCCACCTCTCCTCCTCAAAACCTCCAGCTACCCAGTGGTGTAAGTACAGGACAGGCACAGGTTGTGTTCAAGAGCATTAAGATTGTGAATGACTTTCCTGACCTAACGTTGAAAGCTAATCTCCGCTAGCTCCTCTGGTGAATATTTGAAACTCAGACTGAGATGAGCTGCCAAGTTGGAAGCTGTGCCTGTTATTGCCATGAGAGACACAGTGGGCACACCCCTCCTCTGTTTCCCCAGGGCTTCAGCTGTAAATTCTCTGCAGTCGCATCCACAAAAGTAGTTTTGCAAGTATGCACAGCCTCTGCTCCACAGGGTGTGGTTAGATCACTTCCCAGCTTGGAAAAGTGCCTGCCTGCACAGAAAGAGAAGAGCTGCATTTACCCATCTGGCAATTTTATGGCCACATTAATTGACCCAAAGTAAATTTCTGTATTTGTAGATATGGACACATCCACCATGATTGCAAAGGATGTTCAAGGTGATTAAAACAGACAAGCAAGACCAAGACATTTGGGAAATTCAGAGCTGCCGTGTCATCTTAATTGCAGGCAACGTTCTATTACTAGTAGGAATGTGAAAGTAAAGGCAAATCGTATTTTAACTTTCACCAGAAAACCATGTCTGAGGTGAAAAATCATCAGTACTGCTTGAAGGACATGCAAAAACATGAAAAGAGACACAATTAATTACTCCAGAACTTGGTGGAACACACTGCAACATATTCAGGGGTATTTTCCTATCTGAGTTAATACAGTTATATGGCACATATAAGTATACAGTTATACAAGTGAAACACACTAGAAGAGCAGTGAGTTAGCACTGGGGACCCTCACAGTTTTTGTTCCCTCAAGCAATGGATTGTGTTGGTTTCTGTATTTGGTTTTGTAATCACTTTTTGACTCAGTACTATGTAGGAATGTTAGTTTTCTCTTTTTAAGAATGGCATATCAAGCCTGAAGAAACTCCTGAAGACTACAAAGCTAACACTGCTGATGACAGAAGGTAAATCTAAAGAATTTCAGATTTATGATTCTTTTTTTCAGTCTTGTGATTTTGAAAGGAAGCAGCTCATGATTTGTAATGCACAGGGTCAGCTGAAATGCAGACGTACTCTGCATTGCATAGTTCTGCTTAAGGCATAAGATATATACAATACTGGAGGTAGCTTCTGATTCCTTAGAGCTGATAGCAAGATTTCAGGATCTAGTTACGCAGTTGTTATTGCATGACTATCTGTAATGCTGATTTTGTGGGTATAAGTCATGGTGTATTACTTTATTAGTTCTGTTAATAATTGTGTTTTCAAAACATTACCTTAATCCAGGTAAATCAATGGCAATCTTCCCATATGCAAATAAATAAGTATAGTGGATTTTGCTGCTTTATAAGGATTAGTGATGCCTTGTAGCTGTCTTTCAGTATCTACAGAAGCCTGCAAGAAAGAAGAAAAGGACATTACACATGGGCGTGTAGTGATAGGGCAAGGGGGAATGGCTTTGAACTGAAAGAGAGTAGGTTTAGGTTAGATATTAGGAAGAAATTCTTTCCAGTGAGGAAGGTGAAACGCTGGAACAGATTGTCCAGAGAAGCTGTGGATGCCCCATCCCTGGAACGTTCAAGGTCAGTTTGGATGGGGCCCTGAGCACCCTGGTCTAGTGGAAGGTGTTCCTGCCCATGGCAGGGGAGTTGGAACTGGATAATCTTTAAGGTCTTTTCCAAATCAAATCTATCTATGGTTCTGTAATAATTCCCCAGTTAGACCAGTAAAAAAGAGTGGCTATCTTTTCTTCCTGAATTTAACATGCATATCAGCTTTACATTCCCAAGAATGACATTGCACCAATATGATTTTTGACATAATTTTTAGAGAGAACAAAAAGGGTTTAGCAAAGAAATCTTCACATCCAACTAGAGCAGAAAAAAATTCCTGTCCAAGAGATGACAGTGAAGCAAAACTCAGAAAGTTTGGCATTTTTAATCTCAGACACGGAGACACAGAGAAACTGAACATTTTAAAATTTTCACAAAAGGTCAAGTAATTACTTGATCCAACAAAAAAAAAAGTAACATCTTCTAGAATTAAATTTCTTTAGAAGATATATCACATAAATAATTGATATGGAATTATTCTGGTTATATTAGAATCAAGTAAATGTTGAACAATAAGAAAGCTTCTTGTCTGTGCAAACACCTTAGTTTGTGTTTTGAATATACAAATATTTTTCTTCCCAGTTATTTGCAATGAAGTGTCAATCTCAATCCATTTCTTGGGGCTCATGACTATGGAATTGCACTGAGACATCAGTCTTAGTGCAATACCTAATAGTGCAATACCTAAGATCTAATTTTCATAAATAAACATTCAAATTACAGAGTTCCAGAACAAACATTTTGCAACTGCTTTCAGTAGGTGATAGATTCTCTGTTGATTTTAGACTTTCATTTGGGCGATGCTAAGAGCTTACAAGCTTCATGTTTGGTTCACTCTGTGTTTGGGGGAGAGGAAGATGCTTCAAATCCAGACACTCCAGCTCCATGCCAAGCCAGATGATAAGGTAAATATCCATACACTTCATGCTCCATGCTTAGGCTATCATTTTAAAGCATATTTGGATTAGGTATCAATGGAGTATTCTTTATTTTAACTTTTAAACTCTACTTATCCTACTATAAAGTAGAAGCATTAAATGAGCCATCAGAGAAAGGCATTCAAACATGACAGCAAAGGAAAGAATCTGTGTGGTTAAATTAGCTGAATAGACACTTTTCTTGAAAGCTTTAAGAGAGATCTCAATATTCATCCTCTGGAAATTCAGCATGAGATTCAGTTGTCTAAGCATAGGTAGGTAGAATTATTTTAGATGGCCTAAAATATTCCATGGTCTCCATGGGTCTCTCCATGTATGTGTGGGTCCACTGCATGTCCTATGTGATAGTCAAAACATCTTGTGTAGCCAGTTGGTGAATATTGGGGCATTACAGATGGCAGCAGACCTATTCCAGTGCAGATTAGTTTTGTCCATGGGATTCCACTCACACAGCAAAGGACATTCTGTAGGCTACTAAACCCCACTGTGATGGGCAGCCAATAGAGCCAGACAGAAGCAGGCCCAGGTGACTGCAGTGCTCATTTAGGATCAGCAGCAGGAGGCCAGCCAGAATCCCATACTGATCTTAGAAGGACACAAGGTGTGTATAGACAGGATGAAACCCCAGCTGTGCAGGTTCACAGCACAGTTTCTAACAGTCCTCAACACGCTGATGATGTCTTAGAAGGACTTTTTAAAAATTATTTTCATGGAGAAAGGTAAAAAATAATAGATTATGAGGGACAAAGTGATCTAAGAGAAAATAGTCTAAAGGCCAAAGTCATGTTCCTAACAGGGGGATCTACTAGTCAGTAGAACATTTTCCCAAGGGAATTCAAGGTAGAGCTTCTGATTGGTTAGTTAAAGCAAGCCAAAACAATATTCTTTACAAAATACCCTTAGGAGCATATATTTCTGTCAGGAATGATTTTGTATGTGTAGAGAAATCAGTATGATCAATCTATAGGCATTTTCTTTGAGTGTGTGATTCCAGGTAATGAATGTACAGAGTCAGTGTAAAAATTAGCTGGCTTAGGAGGATTTAAAAAGTAAACATGTGGAACACAGTTTGAAATATTCATGTTTTCCTCTCATAGTAGGCCAATGTAAATATTATTCCACATGTTATCAAGTAATTCCAAAGCTAAATGTACTTACCCCAAGAATGGTCATGATCAAAATCTAACAAAGTCATTTTGAAAGGGCTCCCTGTATATAGATTAAAGGTAGCCTAAAGAAAGACAGGATTCCACTCCACCTCCTGCGGAAAGAGCTGAGGAACACTTGCTCTTGCTAGTTCAGTAAACCAGATCCACTTCTGTCTACACTTTTACCCCTCAGGAAGGCCTGATTGATGGTGCACAGGCAGAACATGGTGCATGACCATGGACACTGTGCAGAGAGCACAGCAATCACAGTGGCTTTCATCCAGCCTGAAGGAGATGACCACTAACAAAATGAGGGATGGTAGGACCATGTACTGAGCAAGTGGAAAATTGAAGCTGATTATCATTCCATTTCAGTCATGGGGGCTCGTATTTTGTCCATAACAATTGCACTCTGAACTGTGCAGTGGCTCAGCTCCCAGAGAAGGGGAACACGGTGAGCTCCCTTCATCCATGCAGCCAACCTATTTAACTGCTGTTGATAAGAATAAGCTTCGCAGAGAAGGACAATTATATTTCTAAATCCCACCCACATGGAGCGCAATTCTGCACTTCTGAACAATTACTCAAATTCATATATAAGTTCCTGAGCAAGGTTCTCTCTTCTCCATATTGAAGCAGGTGACACACCCAATGAGTATCCATGATTTCAGGACTGCAGTTTGAAAGAAAATGCTAACTTTCATTTCCTGTATGAGACCTATCCTTTTGGGTAGTTTCAGACAGCTCCTGCTTAACTTTTGGGTGTAAGGAATGACTCATTAGAGGTTGTTCCATTCCTATGGCGGCTACATAAGAAAATTATGTATCTGGAATCCCTGCCTGTGTCCAGATAGACATTTATAGATATTGCACTGCCAGAAACAGATGCTGAGAGGGAATTCTGAACCTGACTCAATGGCAAATAAAAATGATGGGCCTCTCACAAGTTAACCATAACACCACAAATGGGGTGAAAAATCTTTTACTGATTTGATTAATTTCTGGCTGTATCTACAGTTTTGGTTTTCAGTGAATTAATGCCTTCTTTAGATAACATAATTGGAAAATATTCCCAAGAGTGACAAAACCAAAGAATTTTTATTGCTTCTCTCTGTATCCTATTTATGGGTGCTACTCTGCTTCACTCATCAGTCCCTTATCCCAATGATGAGTTTCTTGCAATGCCTTAACTGTAAATAAATTACCTCTCAACAGGCAAATCCCATGTTTTAGACAGCTAGTTTCTTTAATCAGGACATTCTTAAAAAATATTTTCCAAGGTTTCCTTCACAATCTATTTCTGGGGAGTTGTTGGTAGTAAAAAACCTTTGCTACCAATCACGGTACTCTCATCAACCCCATAAAGGGCAGAGAAGTTGTTTCAGCAGGAATCATTTATGGATGAATCTTCTACATACATGCAGAGCTTCTGTAAGATGCTGAAAGCCCATTTCTTTCAGTCAATCCAAGATTCAGAAGAAGAGGAATATGTGACTTCGACATTGCCAACTCTCATAATTTGCATCCTGAATCTTATGGCAGTTTGCTGTTTCTTTTCCATCAAACTTCATCTCCTGGGGTTGTATGATTAAGATTCTCCGTTTTCCTCCTATAAAATAAATATGTTCCAGTTTCTAGACCACAACTGCAAGCTGGAAAGGAGGAACTAAAAGAAACCTGGAGTTTCCCAGTTTTATTTTGTCATGTGATTTTTTGAGTAACCTTTTGACTGCTTGACAACAAATACAAATTCTGAATGTGAATGGTTGTTGTCCTAAAGGCTCTCTCAGCTTACTACAAAAAGGGAATGAAGGTGCTTACTTGGAGGGTTGTTTTACAGCATGACAAAATCCAGAGAGGATATTTGAAATGCTGGACCAGTTGTTAAATGTAAATTATCTAAAGGCCACCTGCCTGGCAGATCACGGCAATGAGTCCCTCCAGAACTATTGAGGGTGCTGATTTTTGCACTTCCTTGACTTCAGTATGGTTTTAGCTAACACATACACCTGCATAATTGAAATCAATCCAACCACAAGTGATACTCATGAACAAAAAATACACAAAACAAAACAGAAAAAAATGACAGAGTTTAGAGGACAGGCAGTAGACCAGTAAAAATAGCTGATGAACCTTGCCAGCTGTTGAAAAACTGTCTGTGGGATCAGTTCCTTTGTTCTTCTCTAATAATAGTTTGGTTTATGTTTCTTTTTTTTTTTTCCTATTCTTTTACTTTTACTGTTTTCATTTCACTTTGATGTCGAAAACAGCCACAGCTGCAATACAAAAATTATTGTTCCTACTTTCATACACAAGTTCATGCACTCAGAGGCAACTTTCTTTAGGCATATACATTACATGTGCTGAAGCACACTTACATGTAAATATATACATGCACCAACACACAAAAAATATACATTGCTTGTGAATATATCCTGATGTCAAATGACTACAAATAAAAGGGCATTAAGCTATATCTAACCAAAATGAAAGAAATAAAACTTGAAGATCTTTTTAGTTTTAAAATTTTAATAACACGTAAGGACTTCTTCAAATTGTGAAACTCTGCAAGATCCCTCCTAAGGTTTATGCAGTTATTCCTTTTTAAAAAAATATTGTTTTTAAATGTTATAATTGCTGCAGATGCCCTGAACATCCTAGACAACCTTTTAACTTTTAAAGAGTCCTAAGTAGGATTAGCAACAATATAAAGATTACGGAAATCTTCCTTCCCAGATGCACAATATCAACAGAATCCCTCCTATCCAGCTTAGTTCAATATAGATCCTCATGTGCACAGAAGATAAAATAGACCCTCCAGCATGCTCTGAAGTCTGGTGCTCTGAGCATATTGAGAACATGAGGTTGTAGAGTAACGTCCAAGAGCCAGAACTCTTCTATAAGTTATTAGTCTCGTTTCTTAAGTTGGTCTCACAAACCTCCTGTGTTGTTAGTGGATATAATTATTCCTTTTTTGAAGGGAGGAAAAAGAACTGGGAAATGTAAATGGCTTATTCAAGGTGACACAGGAAGTCTGTGAAGAGCTGCAAATTGAACCCAGGTTCTCCAACTCCCATTTCAGTTATTATATCAATCACAAAACCTTCCTTCCTCCACTAGATATTTAAAAACAAAAACATTTATAACTTGACAAACAGCTTTTTCTTCACATGTCAAATTGGATGTTTGAAGTGAATTTTTCCTTTTGAATTTGATCTAATTTAGTACACAGTCTCAATTAGCACAATATTTCCTAAATTACTAAAATTATAACAGAAAATTTATTATTATCATTATTATTATTATTATTATTACTACTACTACTACTACTACTACTACTACTACCACTACTACTACTTTGTACAGCATTATCATTTGAGTTCAGGCTCTTATGGCGTTTTGTATTTTTTAACCAATATTAAAAAATACAGGTCCTACTTTCAAGAGTTTACAATTGAAAAGATCAGATTATAACTTCAGAGACATGTTGAATGTTACTTGGTAATTTGTATCTATTTTCTAACTAATTTTTCTTCATTTTAAATGGATTATAATAACTACTCCTTCCCTAGAAGTTCAGTTGCAATGTCTACAAAGAGGGTAGGGAGGTGGTTTTGTCTTTATAAATTATTATAGAGTCACAGGGGTCACTAGCAAGTACCGAACTTCCAAAAAAGAGCTAAATCTCTAAATAAATACCACCTTTCAGAAAAATGTAACCAGCTCTGAAATTTACATATGTGTTAATGTATTAAGTATATGTATATAAATATGCACATAGACATGCAGGAAGAAAAATAGTAATTATCTGGAAATGCACACACATGCACATACATATTAGTTGAAAATATTACTGTCTCTTGGAAACATCCCAAGAGCAGCTTCAACTGCTCATTAGTTCACTTTACCAGGAAGAAGGAAAGAATTCGTTCCAAGTATCTGAATAGAGAAGTATAGTTTAAGGAGGTGACAGGAACAGAACTCGCAGCAGCAACGTGTTATTTGAAGTTTTTAACTACTTAGGTATTTCACTTCTAAATTACTCCCAGTTCATTTTACAGTGCCATCAGCCAGAGTGAACTCTCTCCTTCCTTTCATCCAGTCTGCTTCCTTTGGATACTTCCCATCCCTGCCAAAAACATTATTAAAATGTTCAGTGGTGTGGTAGATCTACAACAGGAAACAGCTGGTGTTGGCAGCTGGCAGGACAGGGCAGGAGTCAAGATGGGGCTTCGGTCCCAGCGCTGGAGCTGCTGTGACCCAGCGTGTTCTGTGGCTCCAGGTTATTATTCCATGTGAACTCCATCTAGAAACAGTAGCACGGCCATCAGGGGAGGCAGAGCCCTGCCATGAAACAATGCTGACAGGTGGGATGGTCCATGTGATAAGAGGAGAAAAGGAGGATCTAATTTCAAGCTGAGACTGTCTGTCACAACTGTATATGGCTTGTGATAAGATTTATCAGTGCACTCCTCAGACACTGTGTATAATTTGTTATACAGCAGGAAGCAATTTTTATTATATGATTTGGCAGAGGAGTGGAAGAGAGACTCCTCTTGAATTTTGGTTTTCCTGAGGAAAAAATCTAACGCTGTTTGCAAATGGGAACAGGACCCAATGGGAGCAATCAACCACTCTCCCTTTCTTCTGAAGTCAGTTCTTAATGTGGGATGAGAGGACAGGAAAAGCCCAATTTGCTGAGGAACTAATTCTTCATGCCTAGGCTTTTTGCTCTTGATTAAGCCTCCAACATTTATTTTCCTGATAAACAGAGGAAATAAAGAAGGAATCATAAGATTAATACACTTACTTAAAGGTGCGGAAGAGGAAAACATCTATACTAAGGGAATAACTAAGGATATACATCTTTGGAGGAGAAAAAGGGTTCCATGGGATGAAAAGAAAAATAGGTGGTGACAGAACCAATGAGACTAAGAAAGATAGAAGAGCTCCAGGAATAAGGCACTGAATCATCTTACCCTGTGCACCTGTGGGAGCTGGAAATCCAGGGAACCAGGCACTGTGAGGCTGAAAAGGGACAGAAACAATTCCAAAGCTTAAAGACTTCCAAAGCTTGAAGTTCAATGTAGTAGTTTTAAAATACATCAGATGGAATATACTGATACTTAGGGAATTAATTGCACAGTTCTGCAAATCAGGCTTGTGATTTTTGATCCTCTGGAACTGTCAACACTGTGTGCAGTGCATAACCACAGATGTGATACAGCTTTTTGTATGGGTGCAAGTGAGAGCAATAAAGTGTCTTCCAGAGCATTTACAAGACACAAAATGACTCTATTTTCCTCTCCCAGAAACAAGGTTCATGAAGAGAGATGGTCCATCAACAATTCTTTACAGGGAAAGTCCATAGAAGACTGAGTAGTTGAGTTAAGGGGTTTTCTGTTCTTGCCAGTTGAATAAAATTTACTTGCTTCATTTATTTTTTCTTCTCATTTTCTTGTCTCCTTAGGCTGGGATGTACACTTTCACTGCCAAGACATAAGATGACCACATATTCACATGTTTTTTCTGTCCTAACTTGCATCATACACCAATGTCCTCTCACGCTGCTTGGTTTTCCAACACATTCATTGGCCATTCCCTTGTCTATACCACTCACAGGGATGGACGTTGGGTTGTGACCTTGGATAAAAACAGACAATTGTTGACGGGGACCTTTATGTAAAGGAAAAACGTACCTTCATTTTTGGTTTTTTATTTATGCTGTCAGTTTTCTTGTGACTGTTCTAATCTGTTCAAACAGAAAATTTAGTTCTTTGGCTGGAGTAGAATTAAGCAAGTGATTGGAAAATATCGTAATTATAGGTACAATGCTCTTCTGTCTTTCAAATTCTACCTAAGTTACTAGAACATATTGTATTGATTTTTTTTGATTTCATGCCTTTCTAGTCTTGATCCTTTTACCTTTGGTCCTCATGTCTGTCACCGCCATCCTTTTAAGTCAATAAAATTGCAGATATTGTCTTAAGGGATACTTTATTTTTTAATTTCAGAATGGGTGAAGTAAGACCAGTGATTGAACAAACATGGCTATCAGACTCCCATGAGAAACAATATTTAGTGAGCTTAGTTAAAATATGTGGTGTTGTAATTGGGATTGATCACAAATGCATGGACACTGTTGGGCAAGTGTGCCAACACCAACCCAGAATGAACAATAGTTTGGAATGAATTTTGCTTCATGTCCTCATTTCCACCGTTTTTCATTCAATAGCACCTTGTGCAGATGGATGAAGGGAAATGGAGAGAGATCTCTGAGATCTCTAGGTCTGAAGAACTAGAATACCAAGACTATGGAGTTCACAGCAGTCTACACTCTCATCTGGTACACAGATCATATCTACAAAATTATCTTGTCTAAGTTTTTCCACAAACAGCGTCATGAAACATTTCTCTAAGGAAATGTGTTGGGCTTTTACACTATAGCTTCCATAAAGGAGCCATTTAAACAGGTGAGTAGAAGAGAAGCGCAGTGGAAAGAAAAAATTCTGGAAGATTTACCAACTATCTGGAAGGTAGTGGGTGGTGATCTGGCCAAAGCATTGGCTAATATCAACAAGTGACCTTTCACTGGTTGTTTGACTTCTTTATGCTTTAGAAAGTTCAGCTGGAAATAAAAGCAAGACTTCACTGGAAACCAGACGTTGAGTGTAAACTGTGGTTTCCTAGATAAATAAATTACAAAAGAAAGTTTTAAAGGAGTCACACGGCCAGTGTCTAGCACTTTGAACAGACAATGGGTAACAAAAACCGTATGTGCAAATGCTCTGTGGCAACACTGCTGTACTACAGATTCCCCATCCAAATTTGCAAATGATCTAAGCAGCCCCCCTTTCTGAGCCTTTGAAATGACACTGAGCCAAGATAGGATTCCCTTGGGGCAGGACCCTATCACAGCAGCATTCCTACCAGTTGCTATATTTCACCAAGTAAAACTTGATAGCAGAATGGTGGAAAAACATATCTGTTCATACCATAAACAAGTATGAATCTAATATTCTTTGCTTTTCCTGATATAACTCTAGTTCCCCCTCGTAACCATTTACTCAAATGAATTATCCTATTGAATTCACTGAGATTTTCCCTAATAGTGTGTTATATGGGAAATTGGAGAATGGCCTGTATTGGCCAGTGGCTGAGATTTTGAGCATTTTCTTCCAAATTTGGACATGTATACAATCATTTAAGTTTGGGTGAAAGGAAAGCTTTGCCGAAGCAATTGGGGAAAGCATAAGAGGAAGGCTGACTAGTCAAGGTCCCAGTTGAACAACTTATCTCACAGATCTGAACTATTCAAAAATCACAAGCCAATTCACTAAACTTTATTTCAGCAGACTTTCTAGAAGTCTACCATCCCTGATGAGATCTACTTCAGCTCTCAGTCTCAGATCATTTACTATCATAAGGGCATTCCCAATTTTGATGTCGTGTCTCATTACTGACCAAAACTGATATTTGGTGCTGAATACTTCAAAATTATTTGTCTGTATTTTTTCAAACTCACAAAGTTTGTGGAACTCAGAAGATTCATGTTGTGATGGAGGAAACGTGTTGCACTCAGGGTATTTTGACTTCATTCCTAGTACTTCATAAAACTAGCTGCCAAAATTGAGACCTGTAGCAATCTAATGGGATTTAGTAGCTCAATATTCCAGATCCATGTGGGAATTTGCACCCTTTCTTTTCGGGACTCTGCCCTTGACCTGTACTACCAGTACACTGGGCTCCACGCTGATCCCACTTGTTTCACATTTGGTTGATGTTGTGCAACACCAAGAGAAACCCATGTATGACACCCTGGAGCAACAGCCCACATACCCGTCACTGTGAAGACACTTCAGTCAGAATACTGGTAACATGCTGAGAGCTCAACTGACCTCCCACTGTACTGCAATCCCTTTCACTCCTTTGTAACTCACATCAAATCCTACCAACCCCATATTTCATTTTTTTCACACTAGGACTTTTCAGCAGGATCTCTCTGGCAGAAGAAATGTGACTGTCATCTGTGGTGAGACACTGTCTTCCTGGGAATCTGATTATTTGACAATCAGCATTTCATTGCTGCAGAATTGTTCTGAATTGTTTCCACTCTGGTCAAACTCAGAGAGTGTTGCCAGCAGACACAGATGGGGTTGTCAAGAAAATCTGAAGTGCTGATATAGCCACGTGCAGACAATGACTCACAGTGGAGAAGTATCCTCTGTAGATCAGCAGAGTCTAGGCTGACAATTCTGCCACCAAGAATGCTGTGACTTGGCTTGTGCAAACATTAGCAATATTTATGTGACTTACATGATTAAGAATCAGACAAAAGGCCTCTAGACCATTACTCTTAGTGTGCAGTTTACATTGCACTAATTCAAAGGGATTTTAACTGTTGGATTAGCTAATATAAGGACAATGCATAACAAAGCTCCTTCCTACTTCTAAATTAAAGAAGATTTTTATTTTGTGCACTGAATACAGAAGTCTTTAAAGTTTGTCAGCTCTGTGCTTAGGCAGAGCTCTACATGATACAGGAATAAGACCAGAAGTTCTGTTCAAGTTTGCCAAGAGCTTGACAGAAGCAGGTATTGCAGCACAGGTAGTACCTGATGTGATCTATAATGCCACCTTGCCTTCTTCCTTTTAACATTCGCCTCAATTCATTTACAGTTTGGAGAACAGATAGCACAGGCAGTTCTTGCTGTGAGTTCTTGCCCTGGCTGCACATGTGGCTGAGGAAAAAGCAGTTTCTTGGTATACACACAGCTCTAGCCCTAATGACTTCCACGAGAGCTGATCACAATGCAGCTCTGTGAGCGCGTGTGAGTGAGTTGCATTCCAGACTGCTGGATATCTATTGTTTTCCTCCTTGATGTGAGAAAAGAGCAATTCTGTATATAAAAAGCCTGTTGGGAGAAACGTGGTTTTTTCCCCAACAGTGAGCAGATGGCTCACAGATTTTGTGCATCATTTGTAAATTATTTCAAAGTCTACTTATCTATTCCAAAGAGATTACTGGAATCTACATCTGCATTTTCTTGTAATTGTTTCCATGTCACATGAATGAGACATAAGAGAGTTACAAATGAAAGATGATCACCTATAACAGAGCAGGCTGACATCTGCAAGAATTTGGGAATCTATCTACTAAACTCCTCCTAACTGCCCCTCTTTCCTTAGTCCATATAACATTTTAATACAGTTTTCAGGGCAAAACAAGAAATCAGTGTTACTAAAAACTCTTCAAGATGATCAGCCATGAAGTCACAGAAATCAGGATACTGGAGATCTCAAGACATCATCTATTCCAATTCCTAGAGGAAAAGCAAGATCAATTCTTCCCAAAATAGCCCTGACAGATATGGTTTACCTCGTTCTAGAAAACCATGGGAAAAAAATATTAAAATTTTACTAGTTATTAAAACAAAAAAAAAAGGAAGGAAGAAATGTGAAGTATCATGAACTTTGAGAGATTTCATATCAGTTGCAAATCAAGACCTTTCTAGGATGTGAAAAACCAGGAAACATCTATATTATCATGGTCATAACAATTTTCAGGACCATGACAATCTTGGTCTTTCTTCAGTGTAGACTAAGTCACATTCCAATGTATGGAGAAAAGGTGTTTTTAAGCATCTTTTTAATTCTTGAGATGAGGTTTCTAGACACAGGATCTCTTTGGAGGTGACTTCAGAAATGGGTCACCAGTAGCTGAATCAGTGGAGGTAGAATGACTACAATTACACGCTATAAAACGATTTCTGGGGTGGACTTGACCACCTTCTTCTGGTCTTCTGGTGGTGTCAACACCACAAGACTGCTTTGAAAAAGGTATCCGAACCAGGTTCTGATCCTGTGATAAAAAGATAGAAACCTGTTGGACTGAGCTCAACATATCTCCTAGGAAAAGACTTGCATGAAGACAGGATGAAGACCTGCTGGGTAGACCAGGTTAGGAGAGCTCTTTCAGGAAATTTTCTAACTCATATTAATTTTTCAGCCGTACTGAAATGAAAGACACAACCTTTTCATTCAATCATTTTATTAAAGGTTTGAGAATAGAGATACTCTCCATCCTGTTGATGAAATCATGACGAAATTTGATGGAGAGAAGATGTAGTCAAATTTGAAAAATAAGAAAACTTAAACTTTAAAACCCATACTACTTAATTCTGTGTCATAAGAGTTGTACTAATCAAAATGCTTGCTTAGTTGCACCATAATACTTGGGAGAAACCATTTCACCAGCTCTGCAAGAGTCCTGAGGTCCTCAATACAGCATGATAATCCTGCCTAGTGATTTACTTTTAAATATTATTTTTGCATTAGTCTGTAGAGTGAAGATTTGAGAGAAGTCTTCTGAAGGGCAAAAAAAGCTAAGAATTTTACATAAAGACTTGTTATGAATGGGGACATGGATCTAGATATCTTGGTCATACCTTTCCAGAATGGTACATATGAAATCCAATCATTAGATAATATTCATAGCATGATAGAACAGGTTGAGTTGGGAGGGACTTATCAGGATCATTGGGATCAACTCCTTGCTCTGAGAATGACATCCCAAGAATCACACCATATCTGCTCTATGTATTCCAATATCACCCCAAATCTGCAGCCGTTACACACAGGAATTCCTGTCTTGAGAGCCCAGCCACAGTTAAGAATAGATATCGTAGCCAGCTTATTAAGGGATAAATAAGGTCATTGGGAATTCTATGGAGTATTTCATTTGAATAACAGGAAGGATGCTGTGGTCTCAGTATAATTCAACACATTGGAAAGGCAGAGTCCTAAAAAGTTAACACAGGATACAAAGGGCTCCTCATTATTAAAAGATAAAAATAAAGAATTGCAGGAAACCTACACCCACAAATTTTGGCCTTTTTGGGAGTCTTCCCAAAATAAACATAATTTATTATTATTATTTTTATGTTTTGTTTTGTTTTGATTTGGGTTTTTTTTTGTTGTTTTTTTGTTGTTGTTGTTGTTTTTTTTCCTGGGCTCTGAGTGCTAGGGGTGTCAATGGCAGGGAAACAAAGACCCAGAGATAAATTAGGAGGATGATCTTTCCATCTTCTTAACAGAGAAATAAATGGTGAGTTGCGCAGTGGGAGGTTTTTAAAGCTTAAGGAAATTATAAAATAATCTCTAATAATTTTCAGTTTTCCTATCTCTTTCCATAAGGAGGGTTCAGCTCCACTGGATCTACACATGAACAGGTAATGCATCTTTACCTTTCAGTGACCTTAATTCCTGTGTTACCTCTCTTGGGGGATGAAGTGCCTGGGTTTCACTCACCTCTGCACTCAGTACATGGCTATCTGAGGGCAATGAACCTTGATATTCATCAGCTTAGAACAGCAAATGTTCTTTTTTGTACTTAAAGATCTGTTAAATCCCTCTGAAAACATGCTGTACAAAGTAAAATAGACAGTCTATTTCAAATTAAATTTGGACTTTTGCTTTCAATTTGAGGATTTTTCTGGTGTTTAAGGGTGTTCTTGAGAATAGACTTCTGTGCACATTAAACTTCCCTGTTTTGTGTTTATGCAAGCAAAGAGCATGGGTCAGGGCTAAGATGAAAAAAGATAAAATAGAAAATTGCTGGGGAAGGCTCATTTTACAGAGAAAAAAATGTGTTATTCAGAGATTTATTTATCTATCTTTACATCTCTGTGTGTCTATTATTACAAGAATCACACAGTAATCATAAATATTCATAGTGGTAAATGTTTAGCTGGGAGTTTGCAACAGTGCATCTTTCCCTCTTGGACCTGTATTTGCCTTTGCATAAATAGACCCTGATCCCTGGCCAAGGCTGTCACATTTTGCCATCACACAGATGGATTACACTAGTCTGTCACCAACTGAGAGGCCAGAAGGGGCTCTGGAATGTCCTGAAATTGTCCAAATGGAATTTGTTTAGGCTTTTTTAGCTGAAGAAATGTTTATGAATGTTAAGTATTCATAACTCTAAAGCTACTGAACCAATCTATTTGGAACTTGACTTGAACTTGAACACTCAATGAGAGATACAAAAGTTGGGTTTAAAGTACAGATTTTATTGCCATAGCAGCTGTGAGGAGCATATTGTTTCATACTTATAACTGAAGAAAAGTGGGTTTGACCAAACATCCCCAAAACACTTCCTTGTGGGTTTAGGCCAAGGCTGAATATTCCATTTTAGTAATTATTAATTTGTTAAAAACACCAAAGAAGATGGATTCAGTACCTGAGCCAGATCAGACAAAAAGGTAAGACTGGGAAACATATACAAAAAAATTCCAAGACCTTAAATATAACATTTCCACAGAAATTATAAAGTGTTACAAGAAATTATCTTGTGCTTTCGGTAAAATCTATTAAGTGTTTATTACAATTTTGGAAAGGAGGGGGGGTTTATTTGTTTGTTTTTTCTTTTCCAGCTTCAGTGATTAGTGTTCTCTTTAGAAGCAAGTGTTTCTCAAGAAAGTCCCTAAGTTTATGTCCCTGGCTGCTTTGATGCAGCACCCAACAGTCAGCAATTTGTATTCACTTGGCTGTGAACTTACAAAACAGGGATTTCACCCAGTGGCGGTGTCTCCCAAAAGAATGAAGTCAATATTTTCATCACTGGTGTGCATTTTTCCCCTTTATTATTATTAGTGTTATAAAAACCACACAGATACTGGGTTCAGAATACAGAAATCTTAAGGAAAGCCTGTTCTGGGCAGGGACAGGGAAAAAAAAAAGGAATCCCATGGAAGCCCAGAGGGGGCTTTGGCACAAAAATTATGCGCTTTCACCTAGATGCAAAATGTATTTCAGGGAAAAATGGTGGTGAAAATTTATCCTCTTGAGAATCTAATTCAAGGAGAAGAAATAGAGTCAGGAAGAATTTCCATTGTGCCTTTTAAAAATCCTTATTTAAATATTTTGTAGGTATATTGTCATGGTACAAATGTTCAGGGTTTAGAAATGCTAATTGTAGTGTAATTACAATTACAGATTTGCATAGAACAGAAAAAAATGGACAAGATAATTGTGCAAATTTTTTTTGCAATATTCTTTCCTCTTTTGGTTTTCAGCCAAGTCCCAAATGCATTTTTGAAACACACATTGTGTCTACATTCTCCTCTTCAGATATTTTATATCCCAATTTCCTTTACTATAAACTGTTTATGTTAGTATTTCATGACGCCAAGCCTTTCTGATGAGTCCTGCATGTGGGATCAGAGTCATTCTGATGCCCCAATGGACAGACCCAGGACAATGATAATGGTCAAATCACATCCACAGTTTTTGCCTTTCAGAGCAATGTTCTGGCTTGATGTTTACTCATTAATAAGAGAAACTCCCACTGATCAGCATCTGAACACATAGCAATGGGTTGATTCTTGCCTTTGCAGAATATTTTAAAGTATTAGAAGACTGGACAACATCCAGTGCAAGTTTGTCTTGCTGAGATTTTAAAAATTCTCTTCACCTTTGCCTTTGGACACACATGAAGAGGAAATTATGTTTATTAAATTCTTGTGGTTAGAACCACTGAAGAAAAATCTGGGGCTTTTCTTTCTGTGCACTTAGGTCCAGATCTTACGCCTGTAACTATAAACTGACTTGCACTCTTACCAGTGAATTGCTCAGTACTTGCACTTATTAGAACTAATGAATGCTTTTTTCCTCCTGTCTGCAATAAAAGCTATCAAACATTTAATGCCTATCTAACTTCCTTTGCATCATTAACAGGAATGTTGAGGCGTAACCTAATTATAGAATCTGTTATTAGGCAAATTCCATTGCATTTTTTACACTGTGTGGTATTTACCCAATCTTAATGCCATCAGCTTCAAGCAAACTTGTGGCTTCTTCTTTTCTACATAAAGTGATTTTATTTTCCTAATGACGATCTCATTAACTCCAGGCATTAACATAGCTGAGTAAATAAAAAATTCTGACCCTTTAGGGAGATCATGTGGCATGGAGTTTTTCCAGAACTCCCAAATTTTCTGGAAGATGTTATGAGAATGAGAGCGGTAGCATTGAATACAGGACTGTCAACCAGCAACATACAGAACACATACATCAATTATATTTAAATATAGAATGAATTAAATGTAAGTATTGTTTAATTTGAAATAAACATAAACATTCACATTCGACCTTACTAAAAGCAACTAAAAAAAACAAAAAAACAAAAAAACCAAATCAAAACTCTGAGAAGGAAGAAACAACCCTGCAATAATCTATTAGTCTCGCTTCTGTGCTTGAATTTATCACTTTAATAGTGATAAATCACTTTTCTAACTTTCAACCATGAATCCTCAAGACCAACTCACTGCCCATTTCATAAAATATATTCTACTGAAAAAGTAAATCGATGAGAGTTTGTCCCTTTTTATGGCTTTGACACGTGCTGGTGCACATTTACCCCTGCACACAATGCTATTGAAGTCTCATTGACATGACTGCATAATATGGTCTCAAGTTAGACAAATAAGTGGTGCCAGAATGGAAATCCATAGCAAGAATGGCCACGAATGCTACTCTTTAAAGAGCTTTCAAAGAAAATATGTATCTAGATTACTTCATCTAATCGCTAACTGCAAAGCATGCAGACTTGTGCTTTTCTTGTACGTTCCCAAAGATATTTTCTTGGCATTTTCTGGAATCTCAGCTGCTACAGCCACATGACCATTAGTAATGGGTAATTTGACTTCTTGGATTCACCACTGAGATAAAAATAGAACATGTGGCTGATACATAAGGAAGCAGATACTTCAGCAAATTTGTGTTATTTTAGAGGGTCAGGAATACTCACTGCAGTATAATTCATCTGGGGAAGGATGAAATTAGGCAGCAAAACTCAAAACTTTACTTGCATCCCAAGTTTTGTTAGGGACCTTTTGTATTTTTTGGCACTACTAATATTTGGTAAAGGAAGAAACTGGTAGCCCATTAGAAGCTTAAGTGCTAAGTAAGACCATTTCTCAGGCCAGGAACAAAGCAATCAATTACCAGCAAACAGCAGCAACAACAGCTGGTAGGGAACATTGTATAAGAGTAGTGCTGAATAAGCTGAGGGTAAATGAAATGTGTCTTTGATAGAAATCATATGTCAGGCCTTCACTGATGAAGCTGCAATATTTCCCATGGTTCATGCTAATGAAAAACACTCCTCGTGTCTTCTGGGAAAAGTTACTCTTTTTCAGCAAAATATTTTTGTTTTAATTTCGTTATTTCTACGGATGTTTTCTGGAAGAGAAAAAAATCATTGTTAATTATCTTCAAAAGTTTTCTATTTATGCCTGAAATCATTTCTCCATCATGCAGAAGGTATGTTCAGTTACGGAGAAAAAAAAAAAAAATTATATTTGTCTTCCGGTTCAGGTGCCCTAAAATTACTTGTAGAGGAGCAATGTTAGTCCTACCTAAAATCAATCTTCCTTTTTTCTATTGAATTTCTTCTTTTATTTTGGTCACCAAATACAAAGACTGGAGTCTTACATACATATTTTGATAAGTTTTCCTCGAGTTTATAGTTCAGCCACAACTGACACTTTGACAAACGGGTTTAGTTCATGACAAGTTCAAACAAACCACAATTGTTCCTTCTCAGTTTAATCAGCAGATGAGGTAAACAGCAAGGCCTAAAAATTGGGTAACCTTTGGGAATCAGTGATCCCAGGCTATGGACAGTGGTGAGAGAGAGGGGGGCACACCCAGCTTTCTGGAGGTGCCTGGCTTTTGACATGGAGCAAGCATGTGCTATCTGCAGGTGTAACCCTGAGTGGTGGCTGTCTCCACATCAGCTGTAAAAGGCACTGGGGGCAACTCTGATCTCCTTCTGTACTTGGATTAAGTGCTACAAACCTGGTACAACTCACCTTCTGACAACAGATGTGGCTTTTCTGGATTAAAAGTTCCTTTTTCTTCAAAGGCTGAAACTATTTCAGCAGTGGATTGAGTTGCGCATTTTGCGTTGCACACAAATAGATTGTATACCAAAGTTCGAGGTATAACCCTACCTCGCAACTCTTGGTAGTAGAGCAAGCAGAGTACATTTGAATCAAACAAAACTATGAAATCCAATTACATCTTTAAAGTGATAGGCTTAAATCATGCCTAGCTCTCTAATGCATCAGAATCATAACATAAAATACAATTGAAGTAGAATATTGAAAGATGTCAGAATAATACTGTGGATCAAACAGAAAAAGAACTAAGAGCCTGTCACCTCTCAATGATCATTTCTCAGTGCAAATTTATTTAAAGTCCTCAAAACCTCAATGATTCTCACTCAGTTTATTTCTATAAATTATACTGTTTTATAGTTTTCCAGGGCATGGTTATGTGTCAGATTCTATGGCAAACACCTGGGTGTAAAATGCAATAAGCTTGTTAATTCCAAAGGGGTTGTGGGTAGGAGAGCAACAGCCCTCCATTCTCCCCAAAATGTACCTATTTCCAAGAAAACTGGATCTACATCCAGAAGGTATTTAACAACCACTATGAAATTGGTGAGGATTCCATCCAGCTGAAAGAAAAATGCAAATCTCAAAAGGAGATTGTCTCAAAATGTCATTAGAAAAGCAAAAGTTGTAAGTCTTTTCTTGTGGGGTGAGTACTGTTCTGCTCCCAAAACAGTGATTAAAAACTGTCTTTGCTAAAAACATAGCAACAACTCATCTAACTCCAGTGATGTTTCTGTCATTAACTGATGGACTGCAATTCAGTAATGTCAGCTCCCTTAAAAAAATTAAGGGTTTGGATTATATTTAACATTAAATATTTCTACTTTTGTTCAAAGAGCCATTATATGATGTCACTGGCAGTGGGGAATTTACAGTGAATCTACATACTATAAAATGTTTGAATTTTTTAAGTACAGCCTTAGAGCTACATGAAGCTTCCAGAGTATTTGCAACCAGTTTGATTTATGTTTCCCTCACATTATTGACATGAATTTCAACTGTTATTCCAGCTATGGACATCAGAAGGAATAAAGGCTTGTTTCATACAGAATACATCATATTCACAGATGAATAAAAACATGCAGTTGATGCTTCAGAAGAGAAAAGCAAGTATTTTGTTTTAGGCTTCTATCTATAATAGTCAGAACTTGTCATGATAACTAATTTAATGCAAGTATATGTGCTTTCATAATGACAAATTGGAAAAAAAATCTGTCTACTATCATGAAAATATCTAAACAAAGGCCACCAACTCGTTTTCATCTGCTGAGTAAGCCATGGCTAAAAGGCAACCAAGTGGAATACATTTTACCAAACTGCTGGGTTGCATGTTAAGAACTTTGTCATTTCTCTACTAATAAAAAAAAAAAAAAAAAAGGATATTCATAAATCTATAGCAATGAGCTGACATTTCAGCCCCACATATACGATTGCCTGACATCAAGATGTAAGGGCTGCAGCAAGTATTACAGCCCCAAAAGTGTTATAAAGTTCAAATCTGCCTGTACTCTTTTTCATGTTGTAAATCTGTGATCCTGATGCAAGCACCTCCTGTTGCAGGAGAAGGAGTGAGGCTCCCAATGCAGCCAGTGGGAGGCTTGGAGGCTTTTGCACCTTTAATGACATCCAAATCAAAAGCATGAAGACCAAAACACACTTCTCAAACAATTTTCCCGTTCAGACTTGGTAGTCTGCATCATTTTCTCCAGTACTATTCCTGTTATTCTCAACAGTGGAGTGTCAGTCTTTTTGGTGCATTTTTTAACATGGAGAGAAAGGGGGTAGGGTGGGAGCAGGGATCTGTCCAATGATCTCAAAGCATATGTTTTTGATTCTAATAAGATTATGGATACCAAAGGAATAAAAATGGAAATGACTACTGCCAAGATATGAAAGAAAGTTTGCATAGTAAAATAATTTAAACCCTAACATTTGGACCCAATAAGGCTAACAGAACGTTTATTCCATATTTTTGGAAAGTATGCTTTTTCTGCACATTAAGTGGTACCAATAAAAAATAATGATTCTCACTCAGTTTATTTCTATAAATTATATTGTTTTATAGTTTTCCAGGGCATGGTTATGTGTCAGATTCTATGGCAAACACCTGGGTGTAAAATGCAATAAGCTTGTTACTTCCAGAGGGGGTTGTGGGGAGGAGAGCAACAGCTCTACATTCTCCCCAAAATGTACCTATTTCCAAGAAAACTGGATCACAGCTCATCTGAAAATGGCCACATTCTTTTTCACACTTTAAGAATTATCATTTACATCTCCTTTTGACTTGCTAGTGACATAAAACTGAACACTTCAGGAATCAGACCCAGCAACAGCTTCAGAGATGAACGTGAGTTGGTGGTCTTTGCCTAATGGGTGACTGCCCATGCTGTGGTTTTGCCCTTAATTTTAGCATAGGTCAGTGTACACAGAATACAAAGCAGTACATTTACACGAATTTTCAAGAAGTTATGAATGTCACAAAAACATAGCTTTCAAAAGTTACATTGTTACAAAGACTAGCACTCAGAAGTTAAGGATGGAATACAGTCAGGAATGCCCTTACAGCATCAATTTGGCCCCTTTTATGTATGCACTATAATTACAGCTGGTTGGAAACTTTCCATCTAAACTTTTTTTTTTAAGTTAAAAAAAAAAAAAAAAAAAGGTTTTCTGTGGGAAAATGCTACTTTTTCCAAAAATGCTTCCATTTTCCACAGGGAAAATGTAAGCAAAATACATTCCTTTGGATCAAGTCAACTGGATTCTAAATATTTCAGCTTGTCTAGCTGAATAAAAGGACTTCCTTTCAGATCAACATGATATTAATGTATATATGGCAGAACCGCTGCGGTGCATCACAGAACTTGCAGCTGAGATCAGCTCCTCTGCTACAGGACACGGACACTGTGGTCCCCTTCCCACTAATTGCTCCCCCATCATGCAAAAGACAACACAAGATCAGACACCATGAAAGCAAGAGTAGCAGCTCACTTGCCACATGAAACTCAAAAAAAAAACCCCATGAGAATGATTTTCTAGTGCCTTAGCCATTTCAAAATTAGTCATGGTGCCTAAGCAGCATGGTTAAAGTCTCCGATTAGAGACAGTAAACCCCTTCACAAGGTATTTTTTCCTCTTCAAAAATGGTTAATTAAGACAGGTGACAATGAAGGGGAATTAATCTCTGCTACTTCTCTCCATTAATTAAGGATGGATCAGAGAAGCTTACCTTAGACTAGGCACTAACTTTGCTGGAAGCAGTGATATGCTCCCACTCTTTGGGCTGACACCCTCCCCAGTCAGCTCTGTCTTGATTTTTGAGGAAATTTGCGCCTGCCTTCACTCTCAAAGTTAAAATGTTGGGACAAATCCTTGAGCATGAACAGTGTCCCACCGATTTCACTGGAATTTCAGATCAGCAAAGATTTCTCCATTGGCCTGGCAAAGAGATCATCAAAACAAATCAATCAATTACCCCAGCAAAAGAGTGTTTACCTGTAAGGTAAGGTAGACTGTTATAGGCAAATTGACATAATTTTAGGACACAAGGAGTTTTAAGTCATAAAAGGTAAATCTTTATAAATTATACGCAAAAATACATCACATATATTTAAAGAAATATTTATTGTTGGACTGTGTTTTTTGCAAAGTGTCCAAAGAGCAATCAAGAGCAATGCACCTACACAGTAATCGCTGCCCACACTCCATGGAGCAGGCATCCCTTTCCCTGCAGAACTTAGTCCAACCTGACAGGAGAGAAGGGAGGTAAGAGAGGGAAACGCAAAACTAGCTCACAATGTCATCTGGTGCCATGTTAGAGCCATGTGTAAGACACAGTTTTTGCTAAAAAAGGAAGGCTTTCCAGTGAGGAGAGTCACTGAGGAGAGAGAGGAGGAATGTGAGAGGGACAAGCAGGGAAAGAAGAGGAAGTGGAAGGTGTATATGGTGAATTACACTGGAGAGAGGGAGAGTCCAAAGTGCATGCCTCAATAACTTTTGCATTTCTTGAATTTACAATACTCACTTTTGCAACCTTATAAAATGTTCATAATATTGTTTTAGAATACAGAATATAAACCATATGTGCCTGTGTCAAACTACATATAATATGCATGTCCTGGGTATTGTGTTTTGCAAATTTAGCAACAGTCTCTCACACACGGCTCTCATTAGCATACGTGCAACCAGAGTGAAGTTAATAGGATTAGAGCTTGTCAGGAATTTTTCAATTAAACTTTTTTTTTCATTGGAAAATACCACTTCATTGAAATTTAAACTGTGCATGAGAACCTAGAGGTTTGGGTGCAATTTGCTTTAGGAAAAGTTCCCCAGGTCCTGGAATCTTGATGAAAACTGGGAAAAATAATATCTCAGAATAAGGTTGCAGTCAGAGCACAAGGCTGTTCACTGCAGAACCAAACATGAGTGCCTGCTGCAGTGTTGGTACAGCAGCAGGGAGATCCTGCCCTGTTCATGCAGGGGTGCATTCTGTCACCTGAGCCTGAGGTCAGTTTATCCAATCCTGGGTTTTCCCAGTGCATAACATAAAATAATGACAGGTCTGTCTAAGCTCCCAGAAGCAATCTGACTATCCAGTAGCTCTCTGCAGATGAGCTGTCCCATTATCTTCTAATTTTCATGTAGGCATTGGCAGAGGTGGGGGGAGGGTGTGGGTGTTCCTCCCCCTTGGAAGCACTTCCTTTAGAAGAAAGGTAAAACACTTTGAATTAAACAAGGTTAAGTTTTGCTTGAAATAGGTCTTAAATTTTGTGAAGTGATACCACTATCAGAGTGTGGTATCCCCTTAAAGAGGAATATATGCTGGAAAGGCAGCAAAAAACTTCTATACTTTGTAAAAGCATCTTTAAAACAGCAGCACTAGAACAGAGAAGAGCTCAGGGGAATGCACAAAGCCAGTTACTCTCCAAAAATAAAGTTAGTAATGCTTCAGTCTGTTGAAGTTACCAGTGGTCGGTCATTGTTGGTTGAAAACTAAAAATGTATACTTTTACACTCTTAGCATAAGCACATGGTGCCAGCTGCCTTTCTGGCTTAGATCTGAAACCTAGGGGGCTTGCGGGATCTCGACATCTGCAAAATTATGCTTTGATTTCTGGCACCGTCAGATCTCCAGGGAGAAAAACCAAGGCAGTCTACAGCCAAAACTCACATTTTGACATGTTAAGCAAGGGGCTGCTCCTCAGAGTTTTTGCCATTTGGAGGAGAGCAGTGAGCTATGTACTTGTAGGGGAGAGCAGAAAGAAAGAGAGGCCGGCAGACATCAGTGTTACAGTATTTCTGCTACCAGGGAGAGTGGCTATCGGAGCTAGAGTGAAGGAACAAATTATGAGAGATGGGAATGGAAGGGAACTGCCAGGTTTGGTAGACTAGTGCTTATTTTTCAGTTGTTCTGTGTTCATTAAAATCACTGAAAAAATCAAAAAACATAATTATCTAGTTTCAAAGCTGATGCTAAAAGACAAAGAAGATTAATTCTAGTGATAGAGAATGTATTATGCACTATTATCTTTCATAAAAGCTTTTTAAATTTTTTCACACTAAACTAACCTGGGATATTTTAAAGACTTATGACCATGCAATCAAAAATGAGACTCGTTTTTATTTAAAAAAAAAATGTAAAGACTCTAGCAGACTGAAAAAATGTCAGTACTCTACCTGGATGTTTTTATAGGACAGTATAAGAAAAAATCTGAAAGTTGTAGGTAGGAACTTAAATTTTCTCAAGCGCTTCCACACTCATCACTTTAGGAATCGCTGTTCCACAGCTCTGAAATTACTGCCTGACACTCATCATGGCTGTGTGCTGATCCCAGGGATTTACAATAGGTCACCAGTGTTTAGCAACTGGTTCCTCTTACCACCATTTCTCACAAGAAAATGAACAGATAAAACTTGAGCTGGAGCATTTTTTTCAGTATAAAACCTGCAGTGATTTCTTTCCTGGGCAACAGCACCGTTTCCATTCATATCAGCTTAGAATGTCCCTTGGAAAATTATTTTCCCAGTACATCACTTTAATGATGCCAATTTCTGTCTTTTTTTTCATTTGTTTTCCTCCTTCCTTAAATTCCTTTCTTTTCTCTATCATCAAGTCCTTCCCTATTTTTTGCCTACCTTCCCCCTCCCATTTCTTATGAGTACAAAAAACCAATCTTCCTTGGCATTGAGCCTGATCATCCACGTTGTCCATTGGCAAAGAAACATCTTATACTTTTCCTTCATGGTCAAGAATATTTTTTTTTTGGTAAGCAACTAGAAAATTAATAATAAGCATTTAAAAAATAAAAAGAAAATGGTGAAAGAAAAAGCTGAAAATTGGTGACAGGTCTGGAGAACAAGTTTTTCAAGAAGCTGAGGGAGCTGGGGATGTTTAGATTGGAGAAAAGGAGGCTGAGAGGAGACTTTATTGCTCTCTACAAGTCCCTGAAAGAAGGTTGTAGCCAGATCAATCTCTTGTCCAGGATAACAAGTGACAGGACAAGAAGAAATGGCCTAAAGTTTCACAGAGTAGGTTTATATTTGATATTAAGAAAATCTTCATGGATAGGGTTTTCAAGCCATGGAACAGACAGCCCTGGGAAGTGCTTGAATCATCATCCCTGGAGGGATTTAAAAGCCACGTAGATGTGCTGCTGAAGGACATGGTTTGGTGGTAGATGTGATGATCTGAGATGACTTTTCCAACCTAAAAGATTCTACCATAATTTTGCAGTGCCCTTCCTTGGCAAGAAGCATCCTTCAGGCTCTTCTATTGAAGCCTGCCATGATATCTATAGGAAAATGGAAAATATGTGTGTTCTTGATGTGCTGATGTTGTTCAAGACTAAAAATACAGCAGAGTTGCCTTGCCCCACTCTACCTAGAATTGTCTAATGTGTTTTACAAACCAGCACCATAAATTCACCATCAGCATGGTCCTGCTGGAGCAGAGAGGGTTCTTCTGTCCCCCATTTTTGTAACACCTAACACACCTTCTCTGCTAGCCTAGGCTGCTCACAGGCTATACCAATTCAAACAAAACCAGTAATTTTAAAAAGGCATTGTGCTCAGATTGAATTTAGGGTCCACCAAAATGTTCTCTCATGCTCAGGAAATCCCACATTGCTGGAGGTTGGATGGGAGGAGAGAAAAGACAGAAATATCTCTGCATGGCTTTGCTGGCTTTGGACACCTCTCTTAGTGTTCGTCAGAGCCAAAACACTGGCCAAGGGACCTTTAATCTGATCCAGTGTAGCTGTTCTCACACAGACATTCCTCCCTTTGCTTGCCTGATGGTCAGCAGGAAGCACTGAAAGGTCATTTTGGGGAAATACGACATAGATTTAGCACATTTAGTACTTGATTTGTATGTCTTTCCTGATACCTCTAAGACAAGCATGAGATTTTGAGCTGTAGAAGGACTGAGGATTGCTAGAGAACCAGAAACTATTTACCCAAGAAAAGGAGACCACAGGATAAAATGTCTGCAGTCATCTTGGATAAAATCCTATTGTCTTCACAATACTATTGCACAAAGGAGATCCCAAAACTGAAAAATCACAAAAGAATACAGACTGTTCTCTGGCCACAACCAACACTACTAAAAGAAGATTGATACCTTTTGTTAATAGGAATTATTCACCTGCAGCATTGCAAAGACAAAAGATGTCAGCAGTATTCTCTTCTCCACTGCTTTACCTGTTCCACGAGTCTGGGAAAGACAAATGCCTACCAAGCAATACAAAGAGGAAGACAATCTGATCTCTTTCCATGGAGTTCTGTAATTTACTCCCAGCTGAAGTCACTGTGTTTCTTCAAGATTGGAAACTCTCATTTAATCTCTGGACTTCAGACAAAATCAGAAATCTGCTCCATGGTCTAGGTTCTGTAGCTGACTTAATTAGAAAGATCTGAGCCCTGTCAGTAATTAGTCCTCATAACTCACACAAACCTGAATGAAGTGGAAAACAAACAAAACAAAAACAAAAAGCCAAAAATAAAAACAAACAAAAACAAACACCAAAACAAACAAAAAGAAAAGGAGGAAAAAAAAGAGAGATATTATGAAATGAGAAAGGGAAAGAGAAAAGAGGGAGCCTCAAACTTCAAGAAGTCAGTTGTCATTTCTGGGAAGAAAGAATCTCTTAGACTGCAGGACAATGATCTTGGAGGTAACATGTTCTCTTCTAAAATGTGATCCTTTTTAGTCACTAAATATAGGGAAATATATTTAGCTTACACTTCCCAAAAAACATCAGCTTCCAGAGAGTCAGCCTTTGAAATACACAGAAGCACAAGTAGATCTTCTCTTCTCAATTTGGATTTTGGTCTGATATTGCACACACTTCCCCCATCACCCCCAGCACCCCTCTAACATGAGATATGGTCTTCACTTTCCAGTAAGACAAGAGTTTAACATCCTTCAATCCTGGGTAATGCACAAATTCCAGCCCACCCACTTCCTCCCAGGGGGAGCTTCAAAGTGAGAGAAGGGACTGGAGTCCTGCTGGTGACCCTCCCAGAGGGGCTCTGGGCAGGACACAGGATGGGAGCTGAGAGGGCACTAACAAACAGGATGACCATGTGTAATCCTGCTGTACACTTCTCTCCTCTCATCCCCTCTATCAGCAGCCCTAAACACCGTGCAATTAGCAGCCAGCCTCTCTCTGACACAGGACTGAATATTCATCAGCCACTTTCAGCATGCAGGAAATGACAAAAAGAGCTGGAAATGGCTTTGATGACTAGGTAGGCACATTGCAGAAGAAAAAGCTCAGGGGATGGGACAGCATTTATCTCTGAGTTGTGATTGACAGAACTTTAATTCTTATTTCCCGACCGACAGGACCATAAGCTGACCATAAAGGGAGCTTCCAGACAGGATGGAGAGTAGAGACAATCAACAAATCCTTTTGTTGTTTTGTTCTCCCATTTTATTTTTAAACTTACAGGACATTTCTCCTAAGATGGCTTTACCTCAGGCTTTTCATTATTGTTCTGCAAGAGGAAAGGGCAATATGGCCTCAGAAACCAGGCTCTGCCTGACCTGCCTGGACCAGACAAGGCTGTTTGCAGGCTGCACCTTTCTTATTAAACCAGAGGCATGTTAGAGTTACCCTCCAGCAGCTGTCTCCGTTTCTGCATAAGTAGAAAGAAGATTCTACCACTTTTGCATTTCCTTTTGCCACTGAGTATAAATATCCAAAAGAGTTCTGAGTGTCTGATTTGGCAAATCACTATTAAAACTAACAGGAGAGAGAACAATATATATTTTCCTTTATCCAGAGACTGTTCTCAAACACTATTAGAGAACAAGAGCTGTATAGTTGGATGAAAGGAACTTACTTTTTTTATCTTTAGAAATGGTGGGGCTTATGTCAAGCCCTGTGAAGACACTGGACAAGTGGTCTGGAAGATGAACCATTTTTTAAATTACATATATATATATTTACATTTGCATTTGCCCATGCCATTATTAAAAAGAAGGTGTCTGTGTACAACAGTACACTCAGAGTGATTGGTTTTTAATAACGAAGCAATAATTTTATAAAACTGTAGTTGTTACATTTTTGCAAGGCTACTTAGTGACATTGACATTTCTTTAACCTCCATAACAAACCCCACTTCTTTCAATCCCACTCTTTGCCTGTCACACTGCCCCAGTGTTATGTGATCACGTAATGAAAGACCCTATCATAAAAAATAATATGCACAATGGGAACCGAATTGGGGTTACCAAAGGAGCCTTAATTCTGAATTTCCTGACTCTTGTGGGTTTAAACCTTGAATTTAACATTGTATTAACATACTTTTAATTGAGCAAGAGGGGAAAGAAAAGCACATATTAAAAGCCTTTAATATTTAAAGATGAGGATTTCCCAACAAACATATTTTATCATTCCACTCCTTAATAAAAAATTCTCTGTAATTTAAAACTAGCTACTCTGCTCTCTTTGCAATGAGTTGTCTTAATTTTAAGACCTGTGATGTGACACAATTCATCTTTCTTTTCAATTCGTTTGATCTTTCAATCCCTCATCTTGCCTGACTAGATCTTACTCCCTGGAAAGCATTCCCCAGCTCCTGTGAGCTGGAAAGAGGGGGACTTTTCCTTTTATAATTTAGACATTAATATTAATTGCTTTAAAAGAAATAATAGGAGCGTGAGGGGAGCAAGTTTTTCTGGAACAAAATCTAATTGGAGTTGGTGTAACTGTATAAAGAATTTAATTTTTCCAGCTTGTTTAACTTCATAAGATTCAAGAAACAAAAGAAAATAATTGTTTCTTTTTTTATTGTTCTTTTTCTTTCAAAACAATGAATTTTTACCATAAGACTTCAGGTTTTATAAGACTTTAAATATTATATAACATTTTAAGCCACAACAGAGAATTTGGTCATATTTTTATCATTTTTTTCACATCATTCTGTTTTACTCACCCTATGGAAAAATCAAACATTTGATGTTGACTATTGTACAACAATCCTTTGACATGCCTCCGAAAATATGGCAAGTCTGTTGTTTTTGGAGAAAATTCTGCTTAATTGCCTGGTGTAAAAAGATTTTATAAATAGAATTTCTCAGTATATGCCTCATTTAAAATTAATTAGAGTCAGAAGGAGAGATTTGCTGTTAATCTTATTTTTTATTCTTTTTTACTCTTCTCTTCTCTTCTCTTCTCTTCTCTTCTCTTCTCTTCTCTTCTCTTCTCTTTTCTCTTATCTTTAGCTGTTCTAAAAATTAGATCATCTGCTGTAGCTATTTAATAATGTCCTAGGACAGACATTCCTTTAAAATGAGAAAAAAAAACTCTACCACCAAAGAAAACTCAGAGCAAAATAACAGAAAATCCCAACTTTGTGATTTACTCCCAGAGGTTTTGTCTGTCTGCATAAAAAGACAAGTGAAGGTGAAGTTCTTAAGAGGCAGGTCCCACAAGAAGGAATTCAGCAGGAGGCCCATTTGGTAAGAATAGAGTTATGCACCCAGTTTCCAAAAGGAAACCCAGGTTATTTTGGTGCTGGAAGTCAGTGTGTCATTTAGCACAGCCAAGTGTCCTCCCAGGACCCCACTGGGAAATCAGCAGAGTTTTATGAGGTTAGCTGCAGCTTTTGTGTAAACACCATAACCTTTTATGATAGGAAACACAGTCTTTTGCTTTTTATGTAAAAATGGCATTGATTAGAGTTTTTATGTTGTATGTGGCTGAATCGTTGGTGGCTGTTCAAAGTGTATCAGCTGCCCTTTGAAAGCCTTGACATCCAACACTACTAGATAATTATTTATTTAAATATTTTTTTTGTCCATTAAACTAGAGATCTGGGGACCTTTAAATCACTGAGGTAATGAAATAGATTTTGTTTTATGAAAATCAATTCTTAGATAATTTACAGTATAAAAATAGTTCATTGGACATTCATTTTTATTAAATTCCAAACATGTGCCAGGTAAAAACCATCTGGTAATTTCCAGATGACATTGTGGCTAGATTTCTAATCTGGGTTGTTTTGAACCTTGAGGAAGGTTCAGGATCTGTTTCTGTCTTTTGGTGTTTATTTTCTGTGGCAGGATTTGATTCACACTGCCCATCAAATCACAACACGTACACTAAAGATGACTTCAGCTTTCCCTTTGTGGGGATGTTTGGATGAGGAATTAGACTATACTCAAGAGGTTTGCAGAAAATATGTATCTATGTGTGTGTTGGCCCGAGATCTAATGGAATTTCAATTATCCCTCACTGGTGTCCCTGGGTGCCACAAGAGCCCTTGCTGACTCTTTAGGGGAATATCAGTCCTCCTTGTCTCCTTTGGCAATGGGGGATTGGCTTCTCTCCCTGGACTGGGGTGGGAGGATGGAAGATACCCAGTTTTTTTCTGGAAAAAAAGCTGCTTGTCAAATACCTGCAGTTATGACTGGCCTTTGCACAATCTTTCCAAGATTCTCCAAGATATTCTGAGACTTGCAAGCTAAACCCTATGGCTATTTCTTTCCATATAGTCAATAAAAGTTACCTGTGATTCCCAGTGTTGATAAAGCAAAATGCTATATTTAAAACCAGATACATTTGAAATGGTGGAAATATCAACAACGAAAACATTGGAATCTGTGGAAAATTTCACAACCCCTTCAGGAAATGTTTGTGACCTGGGTCATGGGTACAGTTATACTTCAGCTGGGAAAAAAATATTTCCAAAAAACAACACCAGTGTTCATACAGTGTGAAATAAAACTCACTAAACCTCCTTGTCCATCCAGTCCAAACTAAAGCTGCTCCTGGCAGATAGCAGCTCAGAGAAGTAAAATTTTATGGACTGTAAATAAAATCAGTGAAACATTCCTAATGTAAAGGTTATATTTTTTTCTCTCCTTGTTAAAGCTGGGATAGTCAAGCTCTGTATGCAACCATCTCCCTTGTCATCAAAGTGGCTTCTTAGTTCCTCTACAGACCACTGACTAAAAACACACCTCCACATCTCCTGATGACTTCTTTTTTTGCATTAGAACAGTTTCAGGATTTTTTTTTTTTTTCACCGAGTTTTATCTGATTAGTTAAAAAATTAGAAACTGAGCCTTTTATTTATCCCCAGTCCATAATTTGCAGCTGCAGGAGAAGCAGGCTTCCCTGTGCAGCCCTGGGGGTGACCCCAGCTCTGACCTGCAGGACCACCCTTACCGGGGGCGGGCGGGAGCCAGGTCCTTTCCCCGGGCAGTGTTTTATGAGACGGCTGCACGGTGCTGAGAGACAAAGCCAGGGCCACCACGTAAATCCTCACTCTGGCCACAAAGGTGGAAAACCAGCACTTTATCACCGAGCCACTGAAAGTCCACAGTGTGATTCCTAAATATTTAAGAACATGAATAAAGATCTGTAGGCCAAATTCCTCCCCAGGTCTGAGACCAGCAGGCTCAGTGCTTTGGTTTGTCTCCTCTCCAAAGAATTGCAAAGACTGCAAGCCAGTGGAGAATCTGATGGACTGTATTTCTTTTAATTTACCCCACAGAGTTCTCCTTTGCACAGGAGATTAATTTCTTCTACTTAAAAAATCCACTTACCTGTCAAACTTTCCCCCCAGTTATACCACAGAACCAAAATAACATTTTAAAACCCTCAGCATAAGATCCCATGATGTTGAATAATTTAGACCTTTAGAAGCTGGTTAATTTTTAGGATCTTAGCAAAACCATACATGGTTGCTTTAAATAGCAATGAAAGGCTGATTCAAGCCATTAAATTTTATGTTGTGTGTAATGTTGTAATTGATGTCAAGCCTTTCCCTTATTCTTCACGCTGACATTGGGCAGCCTCCTAACTGCTTGAAGTGTAGTTACAACAGTCCAGACAAAGTAAAGTACCAAGAAATGGGTGGCAGGAATGGGAATTTGTTGCTAAGAACAGAAAGGTTCAAGTGTTAAATAATTAAGCGTGAGCCAAATTTTGCTAGTTTCTTTCTCATCCATTTATTTTGGGGGATAATTGGGTGCATTAAGTATTTTGCTGCAAACTGTTTCATCTGTGTATACACATAAAACTTTATTACCCTTTTAAAGAGCATGCTGTGAATTCTGATGCTTCTGTGTGTTTGGGAGCATATAATTATTCTCTTTACAGGAAAACACTTTTACCTACATCCTAAACTGAACAAACCAGCTTCCAAAGCAGCAGCTGCTTGAAAGCATGTGCTCAGCTTCAAGTATCCCTGAGGAAAAAATGCAAATTCAGCTCCAAGTTGAATAAGAAGTCTTCTCTCCTTCCAGCAGACTTCAGTGTTTTGCCTCACCTTTGCTATTTCCCTAGTAATCCTTAAGCTGTTTAAGAAAAGTGGTGGTGAGTTAATGCCTTTGTTCTGGCAACACTAGAATGAGCTGAGTAATGTCATTCATCTAGAAGAAATGCTTGAGGCCAGCAAGAACAATCCACATATAAAAATATGGAGATGCCACTGTCAAATCAGGAGAAAAATCAAGGGAATTTAGAGACATTTCCCTTTGCTACTCCCTGTTTCTTTAGGGTTTGTTTCACACTAGTAAATCAAACAGAAACCATCCCGTGTCACAGGTCACACATTAAATCAGATGGGGAGCCTTTGCCAGTAGGTAGTTTTCATGAAACCACCCTGGTTTGAAGGATGAGGAGATTTTCTAGCACACAGATGTGCAGATCCCAGAGCTGGTCTCAGAAAGGTGTTGGTTTCTACCTCAGGTGTCCTCAGACCTCTTCTCCTGGTCATTGCACCCCAGAGAGATGCTGTGACCCAGCCCCCAGCCTCTCTGCAGTTCATACAGTCCTACTATCCAAAGATGTCTCCTAGAGAGGTACCCAAATACCCCCAGCTTCTGTCCTGAGCAGCAGCACAACTCCAGCAGCCAGCAGCTGATTTGGGGTTGGTGCCCAAAAATTTCCCCAGGAATTCCTGAGTATTTGGAGACAGGTTGTCTATCTGGATTTGCTTAAATTGATACAAACTGAAAGCAATCATCCAACCACTGTTGCAACATCCCAAAAAGGTACATGCACCTGGGCAGGTTTAGGGCTTCTTTTAAATTTTTTTTTTGTCATGGTCCTCCCTGGTACAGCTGCTTTATACAACAGAAGTAAAGTGTGACTACAAACTCCCTCAGGGCTAAACTGACTCCCACAGGGATTGAAGACTGTCACCACTGTCACCTCTCCCTGAGCACAAGCTGCAGTTCTCCACTCTCTTATATTTCATCTATATTTAAAAGGAGAAGACCAAAACCAGAACACCCAAATCAAAATATTTAATTCTATCACTTCAGGAAAGGATGCAAAACAGAACAAACCACATGAAACAGATGTTAGTCATGTCAATTAATACATTGTTAGATGTACATTCCTTATAGTGATAAGAAACACTGGTATAATTAATTTTTTTTAAATGCAATAGAACTTTGAATTGACCCCTACAAATTACACCAATTATCTTACAATATTTGCCTCAGCCACTGAGACTAAGCACTCATAAGTGTTATGTGAGTTATTTATATAGCAATGAAAAAAGAGTGGAAAGGAGACAAAAGGTAGGACAGTCTTTGAGCAGATAGAGCATTGGTATGAGATGCTAGATGTGAGTGGGATTCAAACCTTTGTCTGGGCATGTTTTCTCTTTATTCTCATGGTCTTCCCTCCCCTTAGGAGCAGAGGTCAGGTTACTTTCCTAGATTTAATCCCCTCATGGACTGCAAACTAAGAAACAAAATGCAGCTGGAACCTTCCATGGTGTAATGAGGGAGTGAGAAGGAGGAAGAGGAAAGCCTTCCAGTGCTTATGGTGCAAATGGAGTCCAAAATCTATCTGCCAAGGGGACAATCCCTTTCCTTTAATGGCCCATACCTCTAGAAATATGAACATACCCTGAGAGGGGAAAAAAGAGCATGTTGCAAAACCACAGAACTGCTTTGACAGCGTTATTCCCATGCAGAGATCCTCTTTCAATGTAAGCCAAGAGCCTCTCCTGGAAAAGAAATTCATCTCACCTATCATCAGCCACCTAAAACACAAACCTGTCCTCCCACCTGGCGCCCTCAATTCCCTTTACAGGGCTAGTGGCATGACTTGACCTATCCTGGCACATGTCAGACAGGTTGTATCATCCTCTGGATAGATATGTCAGCTCCTGTCCTGGAAATTGCAACAATCATTGCTGAGATACCAGACTAGTGTAGCATCATGTATTTTACTTTAAATAAAAGAGTACACAACATACAGACTTCATCCTACAAATCCTTGCACAAAAGAAAAATCTTTCCATTTCAGCCAAGAAAGCTATTTTGAGATATGGGGAGAACTCACATGAGCAGAAGATCTATACAAGGATGCCACACTCTGTCTTCTATTTTAGCTAGATCTGTCCATTTTAAATCAGGTCATACCATGACCTTGAACCTTGGCACCAAAACGTGAGTTCCAGACACTCCTGCCCACTGCTTGGAGCCACCAAAGAGAGGTCAATTATTTCTTACCCTGTTACTTTCCAGATTTCTTGTCACTAGAAGAACTGCAGCTTGTATTTCCTGGAACAGATTCTTCTCATTTTATTTTAATGCCAAAACAATTCATTTCTGATTCCATAATTCTTTTTTGAATTAATGAAGATCTATAGGCAGAAGAGGGCAGCTGCTTCTTTACTAGCACAGAAATCTTAGAACATCAGACTAGCAGGATGATCACCACTTCAGATCTTTAATTTTGCCCTAAACAGATTTGATTTGTTGGAGGAAGTAACAGTTTACACATTGCAAAAATAAATGGTGCAGCAGGCATTCATACACAGTAGGAGGTGTGAAAAATGGGGGGGAAGGGGAAAAGGAGACTGATGGAAACAATCAGCTAATGCAGAATGAAAGCCTTTTTCTCTCTCCAAGTGGAACTAATAGGAACATCAAATATGTTAAACTAAAACAGAAACATGAATGACGGAATTGTTTTCCACTTTTTTTAAAGAACCTTTTATTTTCAGGAGTGATTATACAAACTAGTGAAAGGCAAAAAAAGCAAAGGATTTCCTCTAACCACAAACAATCTGAAGTGCCTGATTTTGAAAAACATATTTTTGTCCTTCAATGTATCACCTGTCTGCTTAGAGCAAATAGCCTTGGAGGTGACTGTCCATACTCTGGGGATATTCCCACAGGTGCTGGAAGTCAAACAATACCTTGCCAAGCCAAGTACTAATCAGCAGGGTAGGATTTGGTGGACCAGTAATTGTGAACATCCCCCAGGCCTTCAGGAGGCGAAGGCACCAATTTCCAGTGGCTTCATTGGCTATGTTTTATGTTTCATTCTGCTGTAGGTGATGCTGGAAGAAAACAAGAGCAACATCTGGTCCTGCCAAGCATCTGGCCAAGGGAATGGGCATAAAAATGCCAGTTTAACTTTCATCTAGTACTGCTCATAAATACTGCTGTCAGACCATCTAGTCATCTGCCATTAAACTCAGTATTTCAAAGGTGTTTTTTCTTTATCAGAAAAGCCGTTAGATGTCAGAAATCATTTCATCAATAGCACTGTTGGGAAGCAAAGAGTTTCTCAGTGAGGCAAGGGCAAATTCTTGAAGGAAGCATCTTTGTCTTGGAGGTTAAAACAGTAACATAAAGGAAACAAATAGTGAGTGACACATTAGCCATCTCATTCAAAAGCACGCAATTTAATGTTACTGTCAGGGGGTTAAATTATAGATATTTATTCATGATGTTTTCAAAACTTCCTATATGCTACAAGAAACACAAAACCAATTTTTTCTGAAAATGTCACACAGAACTAAATTGTTCTTCCAGACAAATGTAATTGAATGCCTTATCCTAGCAACCATCATGTTCATTATCAATGCTCATCCTTCTGGGGAAGACCAGGTGAGACAGCAGTTTTACTGGCCTCGGCCCTACATCAGTCTCCAGGGCTGTTCCAGAAGCCTGGCATTTGTCCAGATCCTGTTTGGGGGAGAGGGGGCCTCTAGTTCAGTGCTTCTTTTGAAACACACATTTGGACATCCACATTTTAGCTCTCAGAGCTGAACAATACGAAAGGCAAGGGAGGCTGGTGGCATAACCACTGTCACCTCTGCCAGACACTGTCACCACCATTGTCTAAAACACCCTGAAAAACCTGGCAGTGCTTCCATGTGCAGCTCCTCAGGACCAGCTGCTGTGCTTCCTCTGGAGCTCCTGTCATTGGTACAAAAATAATGATTTATGCCAGTAAATGGCTAAAATCTCAGGCCTGGAACTTGGTTGTCTGTATAATTTCTTTGCTTAAAGGGTACTTGCAAATAATTCTGAGGCATCATTGAGTATTTAGTGCTGTACACACAGCATTCTCCATGGGGAATTTGGATGCAGAATCCATGAGAGTTTATCCACAGGAACATGGCCAAACTGGGCCACAAGCTCAGAGGTATAAAGCAGACCTCAGCACTGATGATGGTGCAGATGTGGCCAGTGGACCATGCCTGGTATGGGTGTGGATTGCCTGGCCCAGTGCAAGAGCTGTCCCAATGCTGGCAAGCATTGCTGTTCTGATAATTTTTTTTTATTTATTTTCTTTGTGCCGAAAAACATCTAATTGCATTTCATCAATTTTCCTTTCTAAGCAGCATAAAAGAGCTAGTGACGGACCTCTGTCATGCCTAAATCTGGAATCAGGAATGCAAGGTAATGCAGTACAGAGGTTTCGTCCAATCAGATCCAAAGCAGGTCAAAGAAGCAAGGATTCAATCCATATAATAAATCTCAGTACACAGAATGAAAGCACTTTATGTTTTCAAGACTACTTTTTCACATATTAACTGGTCCAGCTAAGACTCTCATGACATCAACTCGGGAAACAAACCAAGTGCACTCCAATTATTCTGCATGTGATCTGGTCCATTGCAAAGCACATGCAAATTCAGACTTGGAATAAAGTAACTCTCTTTAATCAAAGCCTGTATGTATTTTTGGGAACAAATTATGAATAAGATAGAAGAGTCTCTAAAACAAAGTCGGCATTTAGCCAGCTAAGCATCAATTCCATAAATGATCATCTCTGTGTTTTTCCTATTACTAAAAGAGCAAAAAGTAGATTCATGGAAAGGAAACTCAACTTACAAATTAGTGTACCTACAGGTGAAATTATAAGTAATTACAAGATGACATGATGTTTTTAGGGTAAATGCTTCTCTAATTTAAAACAACAACAACAACAACAAACAAAAAAAAAAAAAAAACCCACACCTCTTTTTGGAGTTATTTTCATTCTAAATTTTTTTTCAGTTGTAAAACAAAGCTAAGTAGATGTCTGGTTGAAATAGAAGTGTGTATTTGGCCTGGTTTATTCTTGGTACCTACCCATTATCCTTATCTAATTACTTAACTTTTTCTTGTGAACTCTTTCAGAGTAAACAAACTGTGTTAGTGTCCTTTAGTGATGGGCTTCAAAAGACCAACAATTATAAATTTTATTGCTCAGCATTACAAGATGATGGTATCTCAAGAGAAGGTGACAGTGAGTTAACAGATAGGTCCCCAAGGGCAACTGGCCCAGACCTACAGACTCCCTTCTCCAAACAGAGAAACAGGCACAATTAGCAACTTTCAAAATGATAAATCTCTTTCCTTCATCCACCAAGCCTAACGTGGCTGAGGGGACTGAATTTCATTCACATTTTGGTACTAATTAACTCATAACATTTGGTTTTATCTTATAAGAATCCCTTGTTCTTTAGATGACATCTCACAGGAGAAAAATTCACACAAATGCTGTCAGAAAAACCAATTACAAAATTAACTGCTTTGAAACTGTCATTTGGCAAGCTGTTTCAAGACAGGGAAAATTCATTTCTGGTGCACATTTATTTTAGTTTTATTTTCCTCTGTGTCCTTCAGAATACCAGAGCCAGCAGCAGCAAGAGACAAATAATTGCCAGAAGTCTTTGAGGTGTGTATTGCTGCATTTCTAACAATCCCACCACTACATTATCTAATCACTAAAAAACATATTATTAGAAAGTAGTGCACGGGAATCTAAATTACTGGCTCCTTGGGTTTTTCTAATAAAACTGGGATTTTCATTTTTTAAAAATATGTGTAAACTGAGATGTGGACATTTGGACCTAGATCTCTTTACTATCTATGTCAGTCAGCTTATATATAGGGCTGGCATTTGTGTTTCAAAAACAAATAAATCAGATGCAAATATATCTGGGAGACTGGAGTTCTTCACTCAAGTCCTTTGATGCTTTGAACATCTCTTGGGTACAACTTAAGATTTTGTAAGGAAGCTTAACAACATTTTTGAAGTGAATGTTTTTTACATTATCTATTTAATTTTCATCTTCCACTCATGATATGAGGCAGAACTGTTATTAGTTATTTCCCTATTTGTTATATACTTTGTTCCCTAAATAGAAACATGAATTGTCTCCTGGTCCATGCAAGAAATCTCTTTTCTTAAAGGAACTTTAATTCTTGGTTTCTCAAATTGAAGAAGAATCAAAACACAGGGTTTGAATCCACAGGACTCCTCTTTTATGAACAGGTTCACTAATTTACTGTTCTATATTTTCTAAAGATGGTAAATAACTGAAAGTGGCCAAATAATTTTATACCTGATTCCTGCAGATTTCACCATTTCAAATAATAATAAAAAACTCCATAGATTTCTACAGCTCTTTCTGTCAGTTTGTGGGGTCACAGAAGTTCAGCTCCCATCCAGCCATAACAGAATTTTCACCAAACTTTCTAAAGTTTGCCCAATGCTATTTTGGGCAGAGAGCAAATACTATGTGTGATGCTTTTGGCACCTGCAGACATAGCAACATAACTAATAGAAAGACATCTGTTTCTGTTATGATGGAAGGATGTTTACATTATGGCAAATTTGCAAGTTCTGCAGAGCAGAGGCCCTGTATTGGTAAAGGAAGTCATCATTTAGTTTGTTTAGCTCTGAACACTTACTAGGGGCCACCTTGATCCACAGTCTGTAAGCCAGAAAGTGTTGTGGATCTTGGCTTCCCAACAGGCTAAGTGCTTGAGCAGAACTTTTAGACAGAGAGCAGAATCCATCTTCTTCAATTTTGACAGCAGTGACTTTGGTAAATTGCAGGGGAAGAAAAGGTCTCCTCCTCCAGTAGCTCTGCACTTGATTTTGTCAGGTGCTTTAAAACCAGATCTGTGTGGCAAACTTGGTTTCCACAGTTTAGGAGTTCCAAGGTCAACAAACTGATGGTCATGGAAAGTATCTCACACTTCCACTCTGAAAGTAACTATTCAAAGTCAAGGGTTAAGTAATAGTGGGTGAGAAGAAGGGAAGCTCAGGCTGCTGGACAAAGTAGGAGAAGGGAGAAAAACAAAGGCAATAAGTGGTGATATCACACCAGCAAACAATCCAAATGCAGCAATTAAATGGAAAATAAAGCTGGAGAACAGTTAAAATCACAACAGAAAAATTCAGATGTTCATCAGGACTCACTATGCAGCATTTGTGCTAAAGCAGACATATTCAGCAACAGCAGAGACCTCCCTATGAGCTGAAAAAAAAAGTGCATGAATATGAATCATGTATGTATATCAATATGAATCAACAGCAAATAAGTCTGGAAGAAACCTTCAGCAAAACTGTAGTTCTTCTCCCCTTCCATTGCTGACAAAGTTCAGCCTCTGTCATTCTAAACAGTTGGATTTTAATTGTCCTCTTCAACATCCCCAGGGTTTAATCTCTTTGTTGGTAACACCTTCGCATTAAAATTTATTGCCTTTAATTTAAGCCCATTATTCCTAGTGCTATCCTCAATGACATGGAAAAGAGCTTATTCTGTTATTCTGGTAGTAATTTTGTAATTATATAACCTATAACCTATATTTTCATGTGTCCTCTGAGACATCTATTCTCTGTGTTAAGAAAAACACAGGCTTTCACTCATGTGCTTCCAAACCTACTCTATTGCTACCATCAGCACCTTCTCTAACAGACCCTCATCCTTCTTAAACTTGGTCCAAACTAGCCACAGAACTTCAATGGATATTCCATCTACTCCACCTACCCGGATTATGGGCAGAAAGCAAAAATAATTCCATATATGTTATATTCCTATTCCTGTATCACTTCATCGATTCTTCTGCATCCACATGCCTTTTGTGATGTTCAGGGGTGGGAGAGAAGGATGTGAGAACAATTTATGTTAATATCTGATCATACTAAATTTCAATCTGAGGAAGAAGAGTATGATGCATAGAAAGAGTCAGTGGAGTTCAGGTCAGCCCTTGAAGGACAACTGGGAGTGTCAGTGTTCTAAGGAAGACAGGTTCTAGATAGGAAGAGTAATTCTATCTGATAACAGAACATCTGTTCTGTGACATTGTCTGTAACACATCATTTTCAGCACTACTGTTAGAACACCTTTCCTGTATTGTCCTCAGTATAATTAGCATCCTTGTCAGAGATCAAAATTTTGTCTTACAATGTAAGACCTCAATGCCATGAACTGATAATCTTGATCTCACCTTTTCTGCAAATGATACACAGTGGGGCAAGACTGAGCTATGGCCCCCACCACTGACAACCCCCTACATACCAGTGAAACCTGCCCTGAAGTTCTGTGTCTTCTCCATTTCTGACAATTTCTGTTCTCTCGCAGTTCCAGTAACAGAGATCCCACAACCTTGTTAATGATTTTATTTTTTTTTCAGTTTTTTACTGATCTTTGCATATCAGGAAAAAAAAAAAAAAAAAAAAAAAAAAAAAAAAAAAAAAGGAAACTTCTCCATAAGATTTAGTTGAACATTTTGTCATACATATTACTGACCCACAAAATTTCCTGCCTGTGTTTTCCTTTCCCTTCTGTTTTTCCACTTTTACCTTATTCATTGCTCTCATTGTACTGGTTTTGGCTGGGATAGAGGTAATTTTCTTCACAGTAGATATGGTTCTGTGTCTTGGATTTGTGCTGAAAACAAGATTGAAAACTTAGTGATGTTTTAATTATTGCTGATCACTGTTTATACAGCCTTTATCAAGGCCTGTTTTACTCCATCCCACCAGGATGTCTGGGGGTTCACAAGGAGATGGGAAGTGACACAGGTGGGACAGCTGATCCCAGCTGACCCAAGGGATATCCCAAATCATATGACTTTCTGCTCACCAATAAAAACCGAGAGAAGAAGTTGATGTAACATGTCATGGAGCTCCTCCTTCCTGGGGATAGCTGAACATCTCCTTGCCAATGGGAAACAAGGAATTAATTCCTTATTTTGCTGTGCTTGTGCAAATGGCTTTTTGCCTTGCTTATTAAACTGTCTTTACCTCAACCCATGAGTTTTCTCTCTTTTATTTTTTGTGACTTTTTCCCTCGCCCTGGGAAGGAGGAGTAGTGAGCCCGTGTGTGAGGCTGAGCTGCCTGCTGGGGTTAAGCCATTACACCTTTTATTATTGTTTTATTTTGTTTGTTTGTGGGCTTTTGGTCTGTCAGTTTGGTTTGCTTTGCTTCGCTTGGTTATGGGGAGGATGAAATAACCACCACAGACAGGTATTTCTCCCAGACTTACTCAGGAAGCAGAGGTTCTGGCAGTCATGGGCATTAACTCTCCTGCCCCACCCTCTCTCCAGGCAGAGCATCATCAGTGCCCACAGACACCCAGGACATGCTCAGGGGGCAGTGGGCACTGCCTTGCTCTTTGAATGTTGGAAAATTCCTTGCACCTCTTCTCCTTATTTCGCTCATGGCCACCTGAGATGTCACTTTTTTATATATTTTGTTTTCCTTATATTTCGGGGTTTTTTCCCTCAGAGAGAGGACTGTGAGATTTTGTCAAGGTTCCACCCAAACATAAGAAGAAAAGCCAACAAACACAAATAAAAAGCACAGCAGTGCTGACTCAGCATTTTCAAACCATCATGGCAGCTGGGATCACAAGGGCCCCTAGAGGAAAGATATGTAGTGAGAGGGAGATGACTTTTAGCTAACGAAGCAGCTGTAAATCAGAAAATCTGGTCTGCAGATGCCTATTTTTTGTTTTAAATAAAGTAAAAAATGCAGGACAGAATTTTTTTAAAAAAGGTTTTCAATGTCAAAAACGAGTGACAGCTTCAATTTTCGTGATCTGCCTCTCCTGTTTCTTTGGCTTTCTAAAGAACAGTAATAGTGGATTCTTCCATTTTTCACCAAGATAATTTTTACAGAAGGTTTGCACATAAAGAAAATATAAACAGATTGTATAACATGGTAACAATCTGGCCAATACACAGGAAAAGGGAGTTCTCCCACATTTAAATTCAGACAGATTTGAAGTGATGAGACAGTAAAGAGTCTTGGCCGAAGGCACAAAAAGGACAAACAGCCTGATTGCTGGGGACATACTGAAGCTCAGCCATGAAACTGAAGGTTACACATCAAGGTGAAGGCTAAAAATGAATCTGATAATAACACATGAAGTTATGCTGATACAGGAATCTCTTACTTTCTTTGCCACAGATGAAATCTGTGACCTATCCAAGCCATTCAGCCTCTCCAAATCTTACTCTCCCTGTGTAAAGTGAGACTAGTTCTTAGTCCCTTTAGTGAAGTGCTTTAAGAACTACAGATTGGAAGTGATGCTTGCACAGCACCAGCCAAATGCTGGTTCTTTTCAAACTCATGGCAAAGTTCCTCTGGCCTCTTTGGCTCTGTCGATATTAATAAATTAAATGTGCCCAGTGCCACTCTCTGGTGTTGCAGCCAGCTGGCAGGGAACAGCCTGTATCTATATTACTAAGCTTTTATACTCTCTTAAATGGGGTGGTCATGTCCAAACTGCAGGGCAATGCTTGTGCAAGATCTCAGGCTGTTCCTAGGAATTGTGCACTGTGTGCAGGGTGCCACCTGGCTCTCACCCAGACCATCACAGGGTCCCTTGTGACACTTCAAATGTATGGAAATTGCAGTCCCAGTGCCTGAAAATGCTCCTTAGAACCATCCACTATCTCTTAATTACTCTTGAGACAGGCACTGGACCTATTAATCTTAATATGCAATACAGTTAGAAGCATTAACTCTATTAATATTTCTCTCAAGTGTTCAGATCATTTCCTTCTATCATATTTGCAATTATTTCTGTATACTGAGAGTGCCTGTAAAATACCAGCAGCATTCAGCTTGGACTTAAGCTGATTCCTAGTGTGAGCTACCAGCCTGTAAGATTTCCATTTTGGTTTCCTTTCATCAGCTCATTCTGCAAAACCACCTTCACATAATTACAGGAACATCCTGTGAGATTTGTTAACCACTGTGCAGTTCAGATGGCTGGTAGAACACAGAGGTTAATCTCAAACCTGATCTGCAGCCAAGGTGGGCTGGTAAACTCCAGTGAAGCATAAAGAGACAAATTATTAAGGCAGGGCAAGTTTTTACACAGCATTGCTCACTGGGTGCAAGCAAAATAGACTAATTCCTGAGCCACCAGAATCAGCTGGCTATGTCCAAAAACCAACAGCAGCAAGGAAACTATTGCATGGCTCCTTTTTGAACAACAGAAGGGAGGGTTGGAGAAAGGAGGGGCTGGGTGGGAGTGGAGCAGTTTGACATCTAATATATCATTTTTATTAGGCTGAGTCTGCAGACATTTGAATTGTGTTTTCCTCACTTTTTAAACGAAATGGAGAACAGTAACACTAACAACATAGTTCCTCATGAGTGACAGAGTAATTTAAACTTCATAGAGCCTGCCATTACAGATAGTGTTAATTCGTGTGTGAAAGAACCTGAAAACACAGAATTTGTGTTAAAAAAAAAAAAAAAAAAAAAAAAAAAAAAAAAAAAAGACAAAACCAAAATATTGAGTGAGCTGTAACACATCTGTCTGCAGGCACATGTAAAAGACTTAACAGGAACATGGAAAAAAATAATATTCTCCAGGTACACAGATGCTTACACACACAGAAATGCACAGTAAATGACAAAGAAGAGGAAGGGAAGGCAGAGGCTGGGTGCTCCTTGGAAGCTGTCTCCTTAACCTCTGCCACAGCCCATCCTCCCCGCTGTGCTCCCCCCGCCAGCGCTCCTCGTGTGCTGCTCAATGTCATCCAGAGCACCAGCAACAGCCTGAGTGGAAACAGCTTTCACTGGGAACGGGAAAGATAGGAGAGAGATTAGTGGGGTTTGTGTAGAAACCTTGTGGCTGGTGACCAAAGCTGAAGACAAACTACAGGAGTGAGGCGAGGGGAGCGAGCGCAAGGAGAGGCAAAGCCTGGGTGCCTCTGAAGATAGTTTAAATCCATCAACAGGCAGCTGAGATCTGAACGAGTCGTCTGCAACCAGGGCAGAAATCACAGTCACGGTGTCAACGGCCACAAATCTTATTGCCTTTGAAGTGGCCAGTATTTTACCCCAAAGTTACTACCTCAGATTGTTATCTGGCTACTTGCTGGCCTATGTGAGACAAATTGGCAGTCTTTGGCTAGATCCTGGTAGACTAATTCCACAACACCACATGTGGCATCCATTAACTGTCCTGGCTGTGGGGCTAACCAGTAAGTCAGAAAGGCTGAACCTCCATTTCACCCCTCAGAGGTGGTCTTTCCAGCCCAGCTTTAAGTCCCGTGGATAAATCAGTATGAGGCAGTAGGTCCTGTAGTAGGTACATGGGTAATTAGATGACTTTGAAGAGCTCTGGATATTTCCTTCAGCAGCACTGCATATGATTACATACTGCTTGTGGATTGTTAGCAGTGTAGTGAAACCAGATAAAAGTAATCTTTCGCTTCCCTGCAAGCTTCCTAAGTGTGGTTAATGGAGAAAGGAAGAGAAAAAACTGACATACCTATTGAGAGAAAGGTGTTTAACACAAGGAAAATCTGAATACTGGTAATAGTTATTAAATATTTCGTTATTGAGCAAATGTAATTTGCTCTTTCATTTTTATTGAAAGTTTTCTTGGCATTCTCAGACAAATTGACATTGCAAAAGATCTTCATTCTTAGGCTCAATCTGAGTTTATAGGCTTTATTTAGATTGATTGCTCCTACATGGCAGCAAAGATAGATATCCTCCTGAAGCGCTCTTACTGTAGATACAATGCAACCCAAGGAAAATCAAGTCAATCAGCACTAAACTTGCATTCTGAATAACCTACTACAAAGCACTTTTAATGTTTTAAACACCATTTGTCACTGTCACACTGGAAGAAAAATTGCAGTTCACTTCAGCTAAGTGGTAGCTCACTTCAACAACATGAAAATCCTCTGAACTCCTGCTTTTATTCTGACCTCGAAAGCAGCTCTCTGTGAGCAGAGAATGTGAAACGAGGGGAAGAGCAGGAATTGCACTGGGGCTTCATCCCTGCAGACAAATGGAATGACTTGAGGTCAATAAGGAGATACAAGCAGGTGTGCAGGTCCCTAACACAGTGCTCACTGCAGGTTCCTGTTTCAGCTGGACACCTGTTGTAAAGATGAATTTCACATCTCTGTACCACAAGCAGTCTGTGGGCCACACTGCAGATAAAACAGTGTGTACTAAAGACTGTTAGCGGCCAAGCAAAGCTCAAACTAGGAAGAGAAAAAAAAAACAAAACCAACCCCCCCCCCCAAAAAAAAAAAAGCCAACAAGAAAAGTGAGCATGGCAAAGCTCATTTTAGACTGATTTTTGGAAAAGCAAAGTTTGATAATAACTGACTTATAAAACTGAGCATGGGCCCACATTAGATGTCTGAAGGAAAGCTCTGAGAAGTGAAGAAATTTAGCATCTCATGTTGCCCTCTCTGATCCTGTTTTTTTCTGAATGGAAATTTTGGGGTGTTTTCCACTGAAGCACAGCCTTCCACTACCTCACAGAATCATAGACTCATGGAATGGCTGTGTTTGGAAGGGATCTCCAGACATCATCTAGTCCAAACCCCCTGCTCAAGGCAGGATCAAATAGATCAGGTTGCTCAGAGCCATGTCCAGATGTCTTTTGAATTTCTCCAAGGATGGAGAATCCGCAGTCATGCTGGGCAACAGGTTCCAGTGCTTGACCACACTAACATAAAAAGGTGTTTTCTTCTGTTTAAGCAGAGTTTCTTGTATTTCCATTTGTGCTCTCTCATCGTCTCCCTGTGCACTGCTGAGAACTGACTGCACCCCTCATTATTCCCCCACCATTTATTTATAGGTATTTATACATTTTGGAAAGATCCCCTCTGAGCCTACACATCTCTAAACTCAACAGTCCCAGCTCTCAGCCTCTCCCTGATGATTCCTTGTATTTCATGTTTGAGCATGGGCTCAAAATTTTGCTGGGTCTGCTTTAAGACAGAGGCTTTTTATCCATTCATGGGGTAATATGAGTTCTCAAGTGCACTAAAATGTCCACGTCATGTAAAATCTTGAAAGAGCCCCAAAATCCTTTCACCTCCTCTGCTTTCAGCTCTTGTTGAAGCTATGCTCTGCCACTTTCTCTTTTTTAATATTAGAGGTCTTTAACAGAAGAAAGCCCATTGTTGGCTGTGCTCTGAGACTGCAGGCTGTGCCAGTGTCCTGGAGGGATGCAGCCTGGCCAGCTTGAAGGCAGGGGCTACATGGGCTGTGCCAAGGGGTGGCCAGAGGTGCCGGCCACTGCCTCCTCTGCTCAGGATGCAGAGGGACATGATCTTCCTCTCTGAGCAGGGCTTTCCTCCTGCAGATCACTCCTAGAATCCCATATACCTCTCTTGCTCAAGTGCTTCTTTCTAATCTCCATCAGGGTATGAGTAGAAAAGCCCTCAGGACAAAGAGAGAGTATGGCTCTGCTTCTTTAACCACAACATTCTGATAAGGATGTATGAAATTCCCATTAACAGAGGAGCCACATACTTCTTTATACTTTATTCATTCGGTATACATTAAATAATCAAGAAAGGAATTTTTTCCTACAGTTGAAGTTAATTTTCCCCTTTAAAAAATAGCATTGCAGGTATTTATGAGTAGGATAGTGATTTCAGTAAAAACCAACAGTTGGTGCTTGCATTTTTTGAAAGCTAACAACAAACTCATTTTCCCATGCAGATTTAAGAATATTTTTCTAATTTATTTTTTTAAATACTGAACATTTTTTTTAAATTCATTCAATACTTCCTAGACACATTTGTAATATGCTGCAATATTTAAAAATTATATTTGTGGGCTTCGAGAGAATTTTATTCTCAGAATAAGAAAACATAACTGTTTCAAAGCAACTTTATCGAAAATGTCTGTTAAAAATGTGATGAAGCGTCCTTATCATTGAAGTAGCACAAAGCTTACTTCCATCATATGATTTTTTTTCTTTTCTTTTTAGAAGTCTTCTTTCAAGAAAAACACTCCTTGCACATATTTTTTATGAACAATTGAAGGCAAAATTGAATGCACTGGTAAATAAAATAATGCAAGGCTTTTTTATTGTTTTTCCTTTTGCTTCAAGATAGCTATCTCAGTGTTAAGCTCTTCTGGAAACAAAGTATGGTAAGTTTCTGTGGGTGTTTTTTATTTTGTTTTGTTGTTTTGTTTTGTTGTGTTTTCTGGTGGTTTTTTTTGTTTTTTTTTTTAACTGTGATATATTGTGGTGGATAAATAACAATTTAATTCCTGGATGCAGCCCAGAGAAAGTAGACATAGATAATAAAGTAGCCCTCATCAGCTTTAATTGTTTTTTCAGTTTCTCTTTCTGCTTTTCATAACTCAGAAATTCTCTTTCAATAGTGAAAGGAAATACTTAACAGCATAAACATAAATTAAGGTTTTTTGATATGCATTTATTTTGTTGCACACTGTCTGCAACTTACATTAACTTGTTGGAATGAATCCCAAAAAAAAAAAAAAAAGAGCTGTTCTTTAGCAGGTTAACACTTTTGCATATATTATGTTATTATGTGTTCAGTTCATGCTGAATTCAGTAAATTCAAATCATTCTTAGAGAATTTAACTTCAGCTCTTCTCTTTTCCTGAGCCAAAAGTTAAAGTGATGAGAACTGAGAACTGAGGGATAGCTAGCTGAGGAAATAAGATTGTTGCATCTTTTCACCCGTCTTTGTAAGAAGGAATTCAGAAGAGCAGTGACAGATTTTCTGCTAGGCTCACACAATTAGACAAATGTGTATTGTTAATTCAGCTCCTCTAGCAAGAGATGTGCAGGACACAAATATGAGATAGGATCGAAATAAAAGCATTATGTGTAGATATGACTACAGTTTTCATCTCTGGAAATACAAAAAAAAGAGAGGGAAAATTATATCCTTGATTCAGGCAGGATTATTTCCATCCACTATCATCTCACACAGAATTATAAAAGCTTCTGATAAGGCAAATTACTCTCAGGGAGTTCACTTTCTGGAATATACACTGCTGAGTCCTTGCCAGACTAACAGGTCTGAGTCAGCCCTATCCTAATCATTTTATCCATAGCCTGATTGTCCATGTGCCTTATAATCTTGGATCTTGTTCAAAATAAATAATGGCAGTAACAAGCCACAGGGTGAACTTTCCTCTGAAAATTTTTAAGACAACATCTTCTTGCATAAGGCAAGCAACATCTGCTGAAACAAATGAAGAAGAAATCCTAATGTCTAGGATGGAGGAGAGGAAAATAAGGGAAGATCAAGGAGAAGTCCTAACCCACAGAAACCAAAGAGAGTTCTGCCCCATGCTCCAGGCAAACTGGGGATTTGCTCCTTACCTCCATGTTTATATTCATCACAGCTCTAAGGTGGGTAAACTAACACCTCTCTAGCTCTTCTTGGTCAAGCTGAATGTAAACAACACATCCTATTTCAATACTTCCATTTTCTAATAAAAGTTTTATCCTCTTTGACCCTGACTTGCATACCGGGAACTTCCCTGATGCTTCCTAGATGTCCGGACACTGCTGCTCGCACATTCCTACTCCAATCAGAGCCTGAGCCTCTGCATTTGGCTTATTATAAACCTCAGAATCTTATATTCTCACAAACATATCAAAAAAATCTCAACACTAATTCTTCCTGTGTGATTACTCAGGTCACTTTTGCCTGCCGAGGTTGTTTCAGGTTTTGTCCTGCTTTTGGACAAATTATGGTTTGTGACATAGTTTCACTGCTGGTAGGTAGCAAAAGACAATTTCTGAGACAAAAGCAAATTTTCCAGCCTCTGTGAGAACAGCAAACACTAAAGAGGTGTGTCCCACAGCTTGGAATTGCCTTTTATATTAGCTTTATGTTGAGCAATGTCACATTTAATCAGTTTTAATACTTTTCAAGTCGCGTTTTCACATATAGAAATACATCAGAAAGTACAATGAGATCCAACTGATGCTAAGTTAGACCAAATCAGTGATCCAATTGCGCATAATTCAAACTCCCCAGATTTATTTCTTTCCACTAGAGAATGTCTGTCAGAGCCAGGAAAAAATTTTATCACCATGCTAAATTCATATCAACAATTAAATAATCATTTACAGAAATGGCAATTTTGCTTTGCAAATAGCACAATGATTCCCTGAAGCCCTTTTTTTTCTTCCTGAATCCCTCAACCCTTTTCTGTTTTGTGTTTTTGTACATTTTTAGTTCTTTGCAGAAAAGCTGCTTTTTTTGTTTGGGATTATAACTATCAGCTATCTCTCATATAAAAAAAGCACACACAAGCTGTTTGCATTTGAGGTTGGAGAAGTATTTGTTTTTGTTTGAATTGATTAGCTGTTAGCCATAAAACAAAATGTAAATAACTGCAAGAGAATGATCAGGACAGCAAAATTCCTTTTTGTCTCTGGTATCAGATCTGGATGAGATGAGAGAAAAAAAAAAAGGCAAGACTAAATCTCTGATTCTGTTTTGCCTGAGTTTGCTGGATATTTTTGTGAATGTAATGATTTGTTAGGATAGGCTTGGGATCTCCAAAGGGATATGATATGGGATAGGGGAATGGGAGTAGGAGTGACTTGATTTCTGTGGAAAGCATGGGACTGTGTGAAAAATTGCAACCGATGAGGTTTCAGCATAAAGTCTCCCAGAGCTGCAGGTACGCTGTCTCTGCCTGAAGCCACACTGAAGTTACAGGGAAAGCTATATCTGTGCAGGGAGGAACCCTCTGAAGGGAGGGGAAGCTAAAAATGGAAGGCCATTTGTACATGATTATCTATTGTAAACTCATAATCCAGGCCATTCTTAATAAAAAACATTGAGTTCACACAGACCTTTCTACATCCTCAGGAATGCAGAGCTGGAAGAGAGAGCTGAATCACTGAGTCAAGTTTCCTGTTACTTTGGGCACCATATTGCAAGATATCTTTCACAAACTTGAAGAATATGCCAAAATCCTTCACGGAGAAGGTGGCTATCTCAGCCTCCCTTTCTTCAGATGAAGCAAATTTTCCTTGAAGAAGTGAAATAACAAATCTGTAATTATTCAGTAGCCCTACAGAAATACTTGGACCAAACCTCCTTTTCCTGAGCATCTTCTCCATGCTGATCAAGGGCTTCTAATGGTGTTTTCCTGATTTCAAAGATCAGTGTCCCACAAAACTGTTGTTGTTCATGCCTGCAATTCTTTGCCTTGCTGATTTGTGTTAAAAGGACTCGGTGCTCCTCAGTAATATTACAGAAATCCTTCAGCACGCATTTTTTTCTGGCATTTCTCGGAACACAGAATTGCTCCCAAAGTGACTGGCTTCTGGAAGCTATTGGAAAACAACACGAAGTCTTCAGTTTTTGAATAAAACTTTCCACCTGTCCTTATGGATGCTGAAAATTCAAGTGCGCAATTTTGTCAATTACAATAGAAAATACCAGGGGCCATTACTTGAGATGGCTGTGTATTAAATACAGACCACCCCAGAACACCTTTAAACAAGAGCAGGAAACAGCTTGCTGTTCGTGGGGCTGGGACCTGCCAATCAGACCAAGACTGAATGCCTGTCAGTCTCCCTCATATTTGACTTGGAAGCAACTCATATCAATATGTAGTCAGGAAATGGCTCTTTAATCACTGCAAAGTCTCTCCTGATTTTAAAGATTAAATCAGCCACAGACTGCTTCAGTATTTTTCTTTTTTTTTTTTTTTTTAGCTCCTCCAAGATAACTGATGATAGCATTTGAGAACGATTAGCCATGCTGCAGGGCGCGAGCATGCAGCTTGCTCTGATTTCATGCATTGCAGGCCACGCTGTACAACACCAATCTCAGATAACAGGACATCCAAAGAGACCTGACAGACCTGTCCAGGAGTTATATATGGGGGTAAGACAACTTGAAACACGTAAGGAAAATAAATTACCCAATATATTAACAGCAGTCTTGTTAGAAATGCTGTAGGGAGGTGGGCCAGCAAAGGAGCAGGGTCTCTACAGAGATGGGATTTGAAAGGCACCTCCTGCAAAGTACAGTTAAAAGCGTTACTGCTGAAGAAGCATCCAGTGGGATGGGTGTATGTTCACAAAGGTACCCTTAAGGCTAGCAAAATGGCAATTGGTGCTGGCAGATCTAGGACTGCAGGCGACAGCCAAAGGTATCACATGATTGTGCTTTGGAAAAGCAGCAGAGGTAAGGGAAAGGGCAGAGAGGGAACAAAGCCCCAGGTTACAGGTCCCTGGAGCAGGCCAAAACCGGGATGTCCAGGTGGGGGATGAGAGAAGCAGATGTGGAAGGGGCTGTCTGCCAGGGCTGTGGTGAGAAATTGGAGTTTCAGGGGAAAGAGCACTTGGGCCAGATCGGTGACTTTTAAGAGAGAGGACACAGCGTGTGTCCTGGGGAGAGGGAGGTGTGAGCTGCATGGCAGGGGACATCACAAGTGTAGGTGTTTTGTGTAAACATCTGTGCACTTCCACAGCGGAAACTCGGGCAAGTATGGAGTGAAGGAATGGGAAAGCAAAGCCTAGACATGATCAATACCCTGAATCCACCCTGAGATCGTTTGAGGCTCCCCTGGAGCCTAGGGCTTGATGATAAGTGTGGAAAAACGACACAAGGATGGCAGTGCTCCTTCCTCTCTGTCACCAAGCAAGTTGTCCCTGGGACCGTCAAGTCAGCCCCTGTTCTCACAGTGATCTGGCTCACTTCAAGCAGAGAAATACTCCCCAGCCTGACACATAGCCAAGCAAATCCTCTTGAAAGCTATTTTTCTCATGTCCTGCATTTCTCTAATAACATATGTGCCATGTTTCACCCGCCCTTCTCCATGCTTTTTCTTTTTTCTCCTGTATTAGATTTACAGCGGCAATAAGGTACTGCTGAGGTAGTCCCTAACCCCACTCCTATCAGTAAACTTTTATTCTTTTTATTATGTTTAAAGGAGAAAAAAAAAAAAGTGAACCATCAGGTAAAATTTTACAGCAAGAGTTTTCCTTCTGCTGTGAGGGATTTTTCCCACAGAAACTGCCTGTTTGCAAGTTTTTGTTATTCAAACACATGCTAAAGCTTGCTCACCCACCTCATTTAAACTCAGCAAACGCGCAGCCAAATGGACTATCTTGTTCCACATTTCTTCCACTCAAGCACCAGTACAAAAATGAAATGGAGAAAAGGCAGAATTCATCTGGTTCCTCACGGCTTCTCGAAAAGCCACTGAAGTCAGCAGCATGAGTCTTTTTAACATGTGCAGAGTGAGTCAGGCTGTGCAGCCTCGGCTGGGAATACCAGCGGGACACGTAAGGGTGGGGGTGGTACACGCGGAAAAGCTGCAACTGCACGTGCACAGCCATTGTAGAAGGAAGATGAAAACCTCGGGAACTGCAAAATCATCCAAGAAAAGAATAAAAACAACTTTGAAATTTGTCTTCCCCAGTGTCTCCAACTGCAATTAGCTCTTAAATAATTAACTATTAATTTAAAACCTCAGTCTCATTTCAGAGATATTGCTTCTTTGCTTTGGAATTGCAAAACTTGAGCTCCTTCTCAAAAAACAACTGGATGACAAAATCACAGTCTCACTCCTGTGACATTATTCTCAACACAGACAAGAATTCCTTCTCGACAAATCACTCTCCCAATAGCAATCAAACTCTACAGATAAATTTCCAGGTAGTCACACAGTAAAAGAATCAGTAGAGGAGGCTGCACTCACAGGGTTTTTTTCAGGATGCTCATTGAGCATTCAGGATTCTCAAATATTTCACCTCTTTGATAACTCCTGTTTTATTCCAATTCTTCTTCTTAAAACCATGGAAAAAGGATGCACCAATTCCACAAATTCAGTCCTTCAAGATTATTGACTTTATATCATTTGAATAACTGACAACACACTCTGAATAGGACATTTTTTCCTTGAAATACCTCCAGCTGTGATATTGCCTCAGGCCAGATTGAGCTAGGCAAACATATGTCAGCTGATGTCCATAGCTGATGATGAATTGAAAAGATTTGATATGGGGAATTAAAAGATAAAGGTGAGGGAGTAATCAGTAGAGAATAGACAGTAAGGAATAACCTACTGAACCAAATTTGTTTCCCTGTGTGTACACATGGTTCTGCTTATGAATTGATATTCTTATCTCTTTTTTCTAACTCTTTTATCAGCCAATTTATATGGTTCTTATTTGTATGGCCCAATCTTAGGTCTTAGATTCTTTTAAAAGCTTGTGAGTATTTGTGACTTGGAATCTGCATCAGAAAATAGATTATATATTATTGTCTCTGCTCTCTTCTGAAATGAATGTGGTTAGTTTATGAATTAACATTGTAAATGGTTCACTTTTAAGATAATATATTATTGTTGAAGGTTTGGTGCTTGGGCTTTTCAGTGTTTTTAATAAACTAGTCTCTGGATAGGAGGCGTCTGCTAGAGATTTCAAAAGTGGAATGTTGCTAAGAGCATAAAAGTACCAGTAAATAACTCTTAAATACATACATACATATACAAACTTCTTTACTTATCTGTCAGTTAGAGATTGGATAAAATGTTTGGAATTTTGGCTTTAAATCTCCTGAACCATGCACTTTTCTCACTTCATCCTGCTAAATTTTGTGTTTGATTAGATGTGACAACTGCTGCTAAAAATACCGAAGTTTGTGAACTGACAGTATAACTCCAATCTGAAAAAGAGGGGGCCAAATTCACCTCCACTTAGAACATATAAATCCTGAAATACTTTCCTGGAGTCGGGAGAGCTGGTCCAGATTTGCACCCTGTGAGAACAGAAACTGACTCACAAAGTTAGAGTGCAATTCAGCTGGTAATCCTGCACTGGTTTTTTCACTCGGGTTGCACTCCTGCCAACAGGTTTTACAACTTTGCTTCTCTTCTGGTATTGACAAGCTCAGTATTTTATGTGAAGATGGCTGCCCTCTCCATTTCACCCATATTTATTTCCCTGACCCTCCTGCTCAAGAGGAGTTGCTTGACCGGAGGTGGGAGCCATCTGCACCCATACTGGGCTCAGTGCTCAGTAGCTGTGTTGATGAAAAGGCACAGCAAGCACAGGCAAAAAACCCAACAGATTGCAATGCACCAGAGCAGCTTCTTTCTCCTAAGCTGCATCAGTACGATCCATGGTTTGCTTTTGCCCGGTTGTGTCTACTGCTGGGCTTTGTATCAGGCATCTAGATGGGGCTTGTATCAGAAAACCCTTCCCTCTTCCTCCTTCACCCTTCCCATGTTCCCCACAGCAGCAGAAAGTGGGGGTGACCAGAATAAGCAATGTGCAGCACTTTGCTGCTGCTCCTCAAGGGTCCAAGATAATTCTCTTTTCAGTGAGTCCAGGCTGCCCAGAGGAATCACCTGGAGCAAGACATGAAGGTGACAGTGCCATGCAAACTGTGTCATCTTCAAGCAACTGAAATCACACATGCTAAATGTGCCATCCTTCCCTACCCTGTACTCACATAGTTCTTAAACATTCACCCGTGGTCGGGTCACCTGTGGAATTATAAATGCAAAGGATCAAAGACCACAAGACCATATTTTTTGCTATCACTCCTTTGCCAGTTCAGGTGAACCACTCTGCAGGGCAGGCTAAGCAATACTTAGATGCTCTTTAAGCTAAGAGTCTCTTGTGCTAGAGAAATACACCTCAGAATTTTAAAATAAATGTTTTACAGGTGAAAGAGAGCAGAGGGCAGGGGGAGGAAAGCAGCTAAAAATTACCTCCATTAAGATTTCCAGTTCATATTCTTGTTGCTGCTAGCTGAGACTGAAGAAACACCTTTGGGACTGTTATAGCAGCAAATTAGCAACTCTGAAATAGATTCAAATGTCCCATTGGGATAATGCCGTGCTCTCTTCGATAAAGCATCCCATTTGAGAAACAGAACTATCTGCAGTTTACCTTTCTCAATGTAATGGAGCCTGGTTACGTTTTCGTGGAAGTTTCCTTACTTTTTGTAAGCAAAATATTTTTAACTGTCTGCTATGGCTGTACTGGTACACATAGAAACAAAATTATTCTTTGTTACCTTCCTTTCAAATGTATTAATACTCCTTAGAGAAGTTTAAATAATATCTCTCAGGACTTGTAAAAATTCAAGGGAAGAAAAAAAGAGCACTTTAAACTTCTGGGTACTTTGTAATTTCATGCAATGCCTAGCTTCCGTAAGGGTTTCAAGAGCTTCTGGAAATTCAGTGATAAATGTTAGTAGCCAGACTATTCCACAGTTGTCGGCACAATGTGGTATCAAAGTGCTCTATTAAAATGAACAGCCATCAGAATAGAAGAATGAATTTTCAGTTGTAGCCCACAGGAATTTCTGCATCCAGATCCCATTAATCATCAGAGCTCTGCATGGAGTTCCTTGTACAAAACTTTTAACATTCAGTTTAGTATGGTAAGTTATGACAAGCATGGGACCAGGGCCAAATTCTGCCCTCAGTCATATCTCAGCAATACCATTAACTTCTGTCAAGCTGCACAGCCACAGCCAAAGTCAGATCTGGTCATTTGTCTGGTGTGGAACTCTCACAGCACATCAGTTTCAATGGGCTATTTATATTCTTTAAAACCAAACACATAACTAGTGCTTGGATAAACTGGGAACCAAAATTCAGTTTGAGATGTGTCTTCTTACACTAGGAAGAGTTCAACATTTAGATTTCTGCCAGAATACACAAGTCTGACACTATCAGATGAAAAATGTAATGGGATATTTAATTAACAAAATTAACCAGAGGGGTTCAAGTTGTGGATCTCAACAGAAAAATATGTGAAATATATACTGTGTGTTTACATTTTGTGAACAGCTTCTCTTTATTTTTTTCATAAGTTTTGATTTTTTTACTGGTTCAGAATAAATACGTGCTAGTTTAAAATGGTTTTATTCCATTCCACATGACAGAAGGAGCCATTTAAAAGGTTGTGGTGAGCTTAAATGATGAAATCAAGTTCGTTTTTCTTCCATAGTTGACTAGAACTAATATTTGCTACTCAGTTTAAGTAGCAGCTTAATTTCAGAAAAAGCTGCACACAAAACATTTGGGTTTAAGAAATAGTCACAACTATTTTTTTTGGCTTATGTTCACTGGAAGGCAAAAGGGGTGGTTTAAACATAAAGAATGTATTTTACAGAATATCTTTACCATACATGGACAGTGGGGGGGGACACACACCTCTTCACAGTGGCACCAAGACTTGAAAGGTCCAATTTACAGTAAGTGATTGCTAACAAAAGGAAAACATTGCTTCTGCTGCCCTCACCACAAAGGTCCATGCACGTTATTTTCTTGCTGAGTGCTCAAGTTAAAGCTCAACCAATGAATCATCTACTGTTGCTTCTGTAAATTGTGCAGTTTTAAATGTGCTACTTTTTGGCAGTAAGTTTCTGATGGCTAAAAAAAGAATGCAAACCAGACACACAGGGAGGCCAGATCAGCGAACTTAATAAGAGGTAAGAAAGCTTGTGTTTCTGGGAGGCAAGGCATTTGCAAACTGTGTCAAATTGAAATCAGAAACACAAAACCAATGCTACCTGGAAGGTTTCCATATAAAATTTTTATATTTATAAATAAAAATATCTCAAAAGAAGCATGCCAACTTGGATAAAGGCATGATATATATATATATATATATAAAATGTATATATGTGCATGTATATGCATTCTTAGTGTGAAGCTCCATAAATCTGAAACAGAATTGTATTGGCTTCATTCAAGCACTCACTTGGCGCCTAAATTTTAGGCACCTAGTGAGTTAAGTGCTTAAATTCCCTTTACAGTCAGAAGGAGAAACACAGGTGTCTTTGAAGGGCTGCAGAGAGAAGGGGTCTGACCACTGAGACAGACTCTCCTCTGGAATCCTTCAAAGTCACCTGTAGTCTTCTGTTGACTGCAAGAGCAAGTGGCACATTTGCTTTGGGAGAGCTACTTCAACAAACTCATAAAATATAGGAATAAGTTAGATGTCTGAGTTAGGCTAACTGGATCTACCCTTGATTTCTGATCAAGATAGGGAAACTAATTAAGCTGCAGACTCCGAGTTGCCCGTGTAGTACAAGAAAAAGAAAACAATCCATGAAATAAGTCCAACAAAAGCACCAGTAATCATTGGACTATTTATCGAGACTATCACAAGGTATGACAGAGGCCAGAAACTCTGAGATTCCATGCAGATTAGAGCTGTATCTGCACAATAAGAGTATCCATATCTGTAAACAACAGAAATCTCTTCTATCCAACTTCAAGAATTTACATTTTCAACCACCGATAGTACCAATGATAATTTAAGTTTTCCAGCAATTTCCTCACCATAAGTGCTTTCAGTACCTCAGAAAATTGTTAAGTTGAGCCACTTTAGTTGCTTCACACTGAATTTTGAACTGCCTTTAGCAAAATATTCTTTCGAAACTTCTTAGCCAAAAACCATCAAGGATTTCCAAGAGTTCAGCCAAAAGAGAATACATATTTTTGTCCATATTAAAAAAAAATCTGGCAGTTTTTATTCTTTCAGTAGTTGACCTCTCCTCCTTGTGAAAAGACATAATACTGGACAGGGAGCCTTTGTTTCAAGGATATGCTTTCAGCTCCCCCTGAAGAAAATCTACCCTTACAAAGAGCTTTCTGCTAAGGCTAAATTGATTCCACCATTTAGTTAGGTCAAGTTTGAAAAGATGGACTGTCTATTTCTTTTGCCACCTATTTTCTGTTTAAATTCGTCTAGAGAAACTTATTACGTTCCTAATGAAAAAGGTAATCTGTAGTAAACAATGGTAAGAAATTCAGAGCATGCTCATTTGGCAACAGTGGCTAGGGTATAAATTCGAAACTGAAATTTGAATCACCCCCCAGAAGCACACACATGCCCTCAGGGACTTTCTGGGGCATCTGGGCTCCTAAATTTACCAATTCAGTGAAGGTGTCTATGCTCAGAGAGTAGGAGACTCCTCCAATGAAATATCAGTGTGAGTCTTCTGGTTTAGCACAAGTAGAAGTGCAGGTTATACTGAAAGGGTCACTTTTACACCCAAAGGAGTCTCCACATGCTCAGGGTGTGGTTACACCAGCTTAACTTTGTCCACATAACCGGTAAAACTTTCCCATGTCAACAGGGCTTTATCTTCAGGAAATCTAACTGCATAAGGGAATATGAGTTCAAGGGGGTCTAAATTACTGTATGACCATCTTAGATTACAAGGAACCACGAATTTGGCTGAAACACATCGAGTACAGGAAGCATTATAGTCCTGCTTAGCTCTGGTGCTGCTTTTGTCCGTGCTTAAGCCTCAGTAGGCTACTGAGGGATAGCACAGACAGCTCAAGTATGCAGCCTTTGGCAGAAGGAAGCCAGACACAAATTGCCTTCAGCAGTGAGGGATAACAGGGCTCCAGCAATGCCTCTCTGGAGTGCCACAAACAGAATCACCAGCTCGGCTCTCGGCTCTCCAGCTTTTATTGCCCTGGCCCCTCCCTGGCCGTGGCGGGGCCGCAGGTGCGCGCGTGTCCAGCCACAGCCTCCACCCCACAGCACCAGTCCCAACTCTGGTCAGGCTCTCTGCCTAATCTGGTGTTTAGGACACTGTGCTCTGTTGCTATGGAAGTTATTGGGATGTCAGGGGTTTAGCACAATGACTTCACTGTAGGGCTAGAGCTGGGGGCAAGGGAGGAGGTTCACCATGAGAGAAACCAGCGCAGCAGCTGTGACTACTTGATTGCTAGCATATATGGAGATGTTCTCTGAGCCTGAAAGAAAAGATCAGAAAGCGGTCTGAGGGGTGTCTTGTGTTTCAGTTACTCATTGGATGGGTTTTTCTGAAAGACACAATGTTTGCACTCACCTTTTTGGGTTTCTCAGAGCATTTTACTTTCTTAACTTCTCCCATTCAGCTCCTCATGCCCTTCCCCAATGAAATACATTTGTATGCGTGGTAAAGGAAGTCAAACTCCAGAGCACTTTTCTATGGTCTAGACTTCCATTTTCTTTCTTTCTTGCTGGAATCTGGTGTTTAAGTCCTTATTGATAGTTCTGGTTTGTAGAAGTGACATCCCTAAGTCCCTATCTTGTTTGGTAATTTTCACTCTAAATCTCAGCTCAAATCATCTCATGATAAATCCCTTTCCCTCATCATTCTCACCCCATCTGCTCTCCCTAGAGAGACCTTTATTTTCCATCTTCCAAGCTCATCTCTTCGAACGGCAAGGAAGCTGTCAACTGCTATGAAGATTTGTAGGGCACTAAATCTTATACATTAAACCTTTAAATACATTTATCCAGGTAAAACATTTTGAAGCAAATATATAAACTCTGAAGGTTTGCTAGCATATGGCATAATGATTAGCAACCAGATAGCAATGAATTTCATCCTCTTTACTATCATTATTTTAACAGTCTAAAATCTATTTTCCATTTACCAGTTTACTTGAAAAATTGTTCTATACAGTTTATCCTTCATCAGCTGCATTATTCTCATTACTGATGTAACGGCTGATCCAAAACTCATCAATTTCATTCAGTTAAACACTCCAGAGTCTGGATTCTGATCCTGACCTGTCAACAACAATGTTTCTCATTGACCTTCCTTTCAAAGTAAATATAGCATCAGAACTACTTTTCTAATATTCTCTTCTGATTATATATCTGTTCTTTTGTTGGTTTGGACCTCACTAGTTACCAAAAAAAGAACAAAATGTCAAAAATAGCTAGAATGCATTCTCCTGGATGTCCTGAGTTTCATTTCAAGGGAGGAATCACAGCATTCTTTGTTGAATCACTGATTCTTTGTTCATCCAATTCCATTCATCTATTGCTTGAGTAGAATATCAATCATTCACCAAACCTGTGTGTCAGGGTTCCTGCCTTCTGAAAGCTTTTAATATCTGACACTGTATCAAAACACAAGTGTTTGTTTTTTTCCAAAGAGACTACTCTTATGATATTTTTCATTAGTTATGAAAGAAAAGGTGCTGAGGTTTTGTGGTATATTGTATGCAAGTGTTGATCTGTATGACTGAATGCTTTGTGAGCTGCTACTTCTATGTCTCAGTTTGGCATTGGCAGGGTTAAAAGGAAGATATAGAGAAAGAACTTCAGGAATCTGTAATTAAAAAAAAAGACTGTGCAGTGATCTGGTCCATCTTTTGCCTACATAGGTCTGTTCCCTACAGTTTATCAAAGAACAAGCACTTTAGAAATGAAGAGGAAGCATCTGACGTTAACAGGCATGGGTGTGACCCAGCAGGAGGAATCAGTGCCTTACTGTGACCCAGGGTAGCCCATGGCCAGAAAGCCACCTAATTACAGCTGGATTACTGCACCCTGAGATGGACAGGCTTTCCCAGCCTGTTTGCTCTCAGTCTCTGCTCTCCCCGGGAGGAGCACGAGGATGTTAGCTTATTCCAGTTTCTGCAACATACTCTTATTTCCAGCCCTTCTTGAAGCTGTCAAATTGCATTGTTAATTCAAGTTGTTCTGCCAGGGGAGACAAAATTCGGATCCCTGCCCTATGGCATCAGAATGAACCTGCTGGCTTTGGCTGCCTACCTCTCCAGTTAGAGTTCTTCCCTGCAGACAGTTTCTCTGTGTGCTCCAGAGCAACCAAGGGCTGCAGAATCAAGCTAGAAGTTCTAAGATTTACCAAACTTAACTGCACAACACATCTCATGTGCAGTGAAATAAATGTGGTAAACCACCTATGATTCATCATTTACTTATTGCAGAAAACAAACAGGTTTTCTTCTGAGTCACATGCATGTTAGGAATTTTTTCCTTCTCAAGCAAAACAAAATCCAGTGTTTCAAGGCCAGAAAATAATCAAAAACCAGTTTAGATAAAATAAGAGCTCCTTGAATCTTTGTTAAAATCAGGGGCTTGAACATAAATTTATTTGACTTCTATGAGGTTTGGAAATTTCATTTTCCACCTGCAGGATATGTTATTTTGCAACAAGGGGCCACAGAGGGTTATGGAGTGTGGATAAGCTGGGAAGCCGGGATCCATTTGAAGGTCATGAGACCCTTTTCCCCTTTCCACTCCCCATTTTGGAGATTCTGAGTGTGCTGTTAACAACGCAAACATGTTACATAAAAATCTGACCCGAGATCTCCATTCTAGTGAAATGTGTCCAGTTGGTTTTCATATGTCAGCAACAGAGATTGTTCAGTTTTTTAAAATCAGTAACCTACCACTGAGTTCTGGAGAGACAAGAGGACAGGAAGGAAAAAAAACATGCATGGCTAAATAAAGGCACAAATGAAATGACTGGAAAAAACATTTAGTTTTATCCAGGACTGGAGCAACTTTGGAACATAAAACTGTTTATTTTTGCAGTGAAGAAGCACTATTTTAGATCTATATGCTTTGAGGCTTCAGGCTGTGAAATGTATACGAGCTCCTTTGCCATTAGTTTAAGAAATTAACATCTGTCCTGCCTGCCACAGACTTCAGTCTTAAGCAAAGAGAAGTGCGTGATGCATATCAGCCCAGGAAATTCCACGTGGATTTTTCTGAGGGATGCTGAAGAAGAATAGCAGCTAAGGTTGTCAACACATTCATATGACAAATCCTTGAAAAATCACAGACCTCCAAACTCTAGCTAAAATTCAGGATCTATTTCACTGCCACATTCAATATAAATATTGCTGAGAACACACAGGTCTATCATATAAGCAGCTTACTGTAGCCTCTAACACTGTAAAAGTATGGATATTTCTTGACAATGTAAGTTAATTAACAAATTGCATCCTTTTGTGTGGGGGTATTCAGCACTGAGAAATTTATCTTTGTGTGCACCACAGAAAATTTTGGGGATCTGTGTTACTGCCTTTGACAACTACCATCTTTCTATATATTATGTTTTCTGCATCGTGAGTCAACTGACACATTTCCTGACAGCTCATATATCTCATTAGCACAGTGCCCTGTTGATACGCACATTTAGCAAATGCTGTGGAGGAAGAAGCAGAAACATCCATGGAGGAGAGACCTGAGTGGCAGAAAAAGGTGTGAGCTGCTGTCAGTGATGATGAGGTGAAGCCTGAGACAGCAAGATGTGCTTGAGGCAGTGGACAACCCCTGACTAAAGCAGGAGAGGTGAATGAGATGACAGATCAAATCACAGGACATGGATCCTCAGCATAGAGACAAGTTTTAAAGCTGCTCTAACAATAGTGTTTTGCTGCATCTCAGGAGTCTCCAATGATGTGTTCAACTGAGAAGAGAAAGGAAAAGAGCAGTGTGGGATAAGAACTTGACAATATCTTCCAAGATGTTCCAAGAGAAAAAAGGAGACTAAAGTGCTTTGAAAGTGGAAAAGAACCAAGATGAGAGTGAGGGAAGACAAGGAGGAACATACATTAAGGGAGGCTATCAACAACAGCAAAATGTTGAAGAAAGTTAAAAAGCAGTTCAGATGCTCAAGAGTTCCCCAAGGAAAGAGTTTTGAAAAATTGAATGTTTAAAGAGCAGAAGAGGACAGGGGAGGGCTATGGATTGTAGTCAGACCTCCGAGTCAAGGTAGTAAGAAGTGTGTTTAGAAAGGAGCCTGTGGGCAGGAGGTTACAGGAAAGTTACAAAAAGAGTTTAGTGCAGAGGAAAATGGGAAATTGAGAAAGAACAATGGGCTATGGGTAGAGAAGAAGAGAAGATCTGTGGACCAAGTAGAATTTGAACAAGATACCTGCAGGAATTTATGCAATAGTGAGAGAGCCTGAGGAACTGGTAGCTGAAAATGCAAAGTCCCAGTGAAGGCCAAAGAGGTAGAACTAGATGACAGGGTTGGGGTTTACCTCAGCAAACATATAGAATTCCAAGGCACAACTAATCTCATTCTAATGAAAACAACTGAAGGAATATGTGATGACCCCCACAATAAAAGTCCCAGTTTCCTTCCATTAACTGCTAAAGGAGCCCAGATGCAGACATTCACATTGTCTATCAAACCATTAACTTGGGAGAAGGGGGAGAAGGAATGAATATTTGAAGGGAAAGATGGAAAGAGTTGGGACATGAGATGTAGGAAGATGCTAACACTGAGTGGAGAAGAAAGGAGAGAAGTGGGATGTATAAGAGACATAAGGATTACTCTAAGATTGCTATCAGACAAAAATAATCTTTAAATTATAACCAGGGTATGCTCTCTATCCACAGATCCAGCTCCACCCCCAGGAGCCTAGGTGAAGGGCAGTAGCAGATAAACCCAGTTTATTTTATTCATGCTGATGCCAGAACGGTGAATGGAGTGGTGTACAGTGAAGAGATACTACACATAAACCATTTTTACTCCAAGTACATCTTACTCCACTTGTGCAGCGTTGTGCCCAAGAAATGCAAGTCTAGCAGAGATATTACACAGCTCAAACATAGCACCAAGTGAACATGATCAAACTATCCCAGACTCCAGCTTATAAGCCCCTACTGAGCCTATGGGCTGGAACATGTAGATTCACTATTTGCTGGTTCAGGACTCTCTACATCTGGTTGACATGACCTAAACTGCACCATCTGGATACTTGAGAAAGCAGTGCTTCTCCACTCATAAGCGATATTTTTAAACAAACAGGGCTTTCTTGGGGGAGCAGGCCAAAGAAGAGAAGCATAGCACTAGCCTGGAAAAGCTGAATAATTAACAGTTGAAAAGACTCTCATCTTTCAGGACGCTGTGGCAGCAGCTCTGAGCCTTTCCTTTTCTTGTAGTTAGGACTGGCTACTGAGGAAGTCATGATTATACCTTCATTGTTGTACTGCTTCCAGCTCAGTGTCCAAGCTTGGAGGCATTCAGGGACATGCAATTTCCATGACTTTTACTACTGAGCTTAGCTGAAATCACCAGACAGGAGAAACAAGCAAGGACCAAGAAAACAGAGCAGCTCCATTTCCTGCCGTCACTGGGCTGCCGAGGGTTTAGCAGCTTTTCAGACAGGGGTGTAGCTCAACATCACCAGTCAGGCATAAGAAAAGATGGCAATAGTTTCACCAGAGACTACTTGTTCTGCTTGTTTAGGGAGTCTCATGCCTCAGCTCCTGAACAGGAGTCCTCTGGGCTCCACCTCACATCTCTTCTTCCCCTGACACTTTGGCAGCACCTGGGCAATGCAATCAGAGGCTGTAGTGCAGTGAAGAACTCACCCCTCTCTGCTAAAGGGAGCATCCTCCTGTGCCTTCTTCCCTCCCCTCTTCCTTCTGCTCTGTGTCTGTTCTGAGTCCTTCTTTGTGCTGCAGGCTCTCTTGCCCAGGCATTTCGAAAATTTACATTCAGCTCTGCCATCACTAAAATCATACTAGAACAAAATTAAAACTATCCAAATGTTATGTGAAAGAAATTCAAATGAAGGTTTGGCTGACTAATAAATTGTCACTTTTCTAGAAGAAACTAGGGAATTGCTCCTTCCCTTGGAGGCATCTCTGCCTATTTCCACATCCTCAAGGGAGAAAGTGCTTTTTGCATCCTCCACACCTTTATACTGGGCAGCGAGGTTTGAGAGACACAATCAAAATTACCATAATTATCTTTCAGTTACTTTAGCAACTGGTACAGGCTGTGTGAAAAGTCCATTTCAACCCTCCAGATGGACAAATGGATGGCATGTGCAGTGGCTTGCCTGTGGGAGACTTCAGCAAGCCCAGCAACTGCACTGAAATGTCACAGGTGGTCAACTCCCTGGATTTTAATGGGAGCCACAGATAAATAACATTTTCAGGACCCAGCAGCTGAGATACAGCAGTGTTTGCAACCCTAAGCAGAGAGCATCTACTCTTAGAGGCAGGTATGCTGGGTGTAAAGCACAAGCCAGCTCCTGCAAGTGTCCAGATGTCACAGGAGCAGCTGGGAGGGTGGACAGGGAGGTCACTGGGGCCCATCCCAGGTGCCACAGCCCCTGCTGACGTCAGTGGAAGTTCAAGGCACTAAACACCTCCCAGGACTGGCCTGTGAGAACGACTTCCAGAAGGAAACAGTCTTGAAAACAGATCATGTGCTGTTAAATGTAGCAGAGATGCAAAAAGGGCAGAGCAGTGTGTCTTGCAAAACGTATCTTCGTTTAGTGCAGTATCCCCAAGCTGTGAGTTTATTCACTCTTGGCTCTCTCTTCCCACTGTCTTATCTGTCATGGTGTTGGCACAGAGCTGAGTCCAGGGGGACTGCAGAGCTGGAACAAAATAGCAAATGTTCTCCAGGTTTTCTTTTCTTACAGAATTCCCTAACTCCCAACCTACTTAAGGGGGAGCCATGAGCTAAAGTAAAATTATAGTTTTGTCTTCTTCTCAAGCCAGATATCTCCAGAGGGAATTGTGCTCTCAGTGTACTTTTCTTCCAGAACTACTACCACCCTTACCACAGCACCTTGCAATGAAAACAGATTCTTTCTGCTCCCTGACAAAGTTTCCAATTAATAAAGGTAGATTCAAGAACAGCCTTTAGTCAGTTCAGTTTCGTTGTTCTTTATACAAGTTGTTCTATGCACAGGAATTTTATATTTAATCTTTTATAGCCAGTCTGAACATTTATATAATGTTATAAAGTCTGCAGCTGTTAGGTGTGATTTGGCAAAGAAAGGATACACTATGTTTGGGGGGATAAAAGGCTTCCAGGTCTCCTCATTTATTTTTAGAAATGCTACATTTCTAGTAAAAATATAGTTCAAATAATTTAAAATAGCAGAAAGTGTAGTAGCTTTGATTTCAGACTTTTGAAGTTTTCTCAATTATTTTAAAAAATATATTTTAGGGTTTTTTCTAGCGAGAAAATTGAGTGTCACTTTTTGTACCAGGCATAGTAGAAATATTCAGTAATTCAGTGGCTTTCAGAGATCTGTTCTCTCTCTTCTTTCAATGTCATGGACTGCTGCATTTTGAATACTGGAAAAAACAATCCTATCTTCTTAAATCAGCAAAGAGGACTTAAATACATCAACATATATATGTATGGTCCACCCAAAGGATATATCCTATATATGAACGATTATCCTATATCCCCATATCCTACTGGATATATACACACAGGATATTAGTGCTAAGAATTGATCCAGACTGGATGTCCAGACCTTGATAATTTGCCATTACATTATATATTTACCTTGTTTGCCTAATTCATTTTATACATGAGGAAAATCCCAAAGAATGTTGCCTTCTTTTTTACCATGATGATAGTAACCATAATAAAAACAAAACCAAACATAACCAGCATTTCAATTTCCTTCTGAAATATCTCTCATTCTCAGGCTGGAAAGCCAGGTTTTAGTAGAGGTCAAAGATGCTCAGGATAGCACAGGGTTGCTGCCCTCTGGAATGAATGCAGAAATCCCTTTTGAGAAGCAGGAAAAGATCTCTGGCTCCAAAACAAAAGGTGATATGACATAATACGACTACAGTGGGCTAAAAAAAAAAAAATCAGGAAAAAAATAAAGCCCTAACAATTGCTCTTCATCAGGAGGAATAATAGGTGACCATGCAATGGTCTCCCCAACTGGCCATAACAAGAGCACAAGACAGCTTAAGGGTCCCTCAGCCCTGTGGATACATTTTGTGAAGGCAGGAATCCATGACATCAAATGTGACAGCTGGCAAGGAGCGGGGCATTGCTTCAAGAAGTTCCCCAATCTCTGTTCTCTTTGCCCTCCTGGAAAAAGGCACAAAAGTGAAGCAAAGAACAGGACAAGAGAGTCATAAACGGTCAGCAAACAAATTGTTTAGCAAAGCAGAAAACACAGTCTGAGCTCTGGTGTCAAAAACGCTGGCAAGGATTGATATTGAGTGTTTTCTCACCAATATTACAGGAGTAGCCTAGAGGAGAGAGGGAGTATTCCAGCAGAGGTCAAGAGTATTTCATAATTCTTTATTTATTTATGGTGTTGTAGCTGTAGTCTGATCTCATGGGAAGCACAATGGAAGATTATATGGCAGCAAAGATCGTGCTGCATCCCTCTCTGTTCATGTCCAGGTTTCTCTCACATATGAGTCGTTTGTAACACGCTGAACTTTTTATAAAAAAAAAATATTAAGTGCAAGGAGAAACAAAAAAGGGTCAGCTGGACTCAGTTTGACCTTTTTTTTTTTCTCCTACAAACTAACACTTGTGTGTTTGCTAGCAATGAACTAAATACGGACTTAGCTCAAATGAAGACAGATTCAAGGATAAGGGGGAGATTTTGTTGTATTACACAATGCTCTGGGATAGACTATTGTTGGTCCTTGCTGTGCAGATGTAGCCATGGCTGATTATCCCCACTCCCAAGCCTCTTTACTCACCCGCAGTGTTTGGTTTCCAAGAGAATGATTCTCTAGTGACTGATTTATTTCTGCAGAAATCCGTATGTAAAACTAACTTGTTTTACAACTGTTCACTGAGCATCCTCTACCCATAGCAACAGGCAAAATGCTTTTACAAAGCATATAGTATTCCACAGTAGTGTTTTTTGTTGTTTGGTTGGTTTTTTAATATAACACATGATGTGAAGGTTTTATGTCTTGTCAGTAATTCAGTGGACATGATAATACAATCCAGAATTAAGGTTACGGAAGAAAAATTAGCAGCAGGACATCCCCTATCATCACCAAAACAAAACCACAAAAATAAGTTTTGTAAAGAAACATCCTTGAGTTTCTGTGCCAATAAAATTCTACATTCAATTACAAATTTGCCCTTGCTTGTGCTATAGGCACCAAGAAACTAGCTCTAGAGTAATGTAAAGAAAATATTAGCACTGAATAGAACTGCAAAGAGCAAGCAAAAAGCAATCTCTGGAATCCATGAGAAGGTCAGAAACAGGTCTGAGTGTTTCCTGTATTTCTTGGTGAAAAGAAAGGAAGCAGAAAAGGGGGATCTCCACACCACGACATACTATAAATACATAGCAAGGAGGAAGAGGGGAATCATACTTTCTGACAGCAAAGTTCTGCAGCTTTCAGAGAGCAGGATCTCCTGGAGATCAGTAACTTTATTTGAAAGTGGAATGGGGATACGTGTTTGCAGAATAATTGGAGGGTAGGAAAAGGGAAGTTTTCTTTAACAGGAACAATAACACAGTAAGGATCACAGCATCACAGAAAGGTTTGGGTTAAAAGACCTTAAAAATTGTCTAGTTCCAAATGACTCTGCCATACCAGGGACACCTTCTGCTAGACAGGTGGCTCAGAGTCCTATCCTGCCTGGCCTTGAATATTTCTGGGAATAGGACATCCACAACTTCTCTGGGCAACATATTCCAGTACCTCACCACCCTCACAGTAAATAATTTCTTCCTAATGTCTAATTTAAACCTATTCTCTTTCAGTTTGGAGCCATTCCCTCTTGGTCTGTCACTCTTGCTGCTCGTAAAGAGCCCCTCTCCATTTTTCTTTCCAGCTCCCTTCAAGAACTGGAAGGACACAATTTAGATAATTTTGTATCATTCAACTCTTTTCCAGGTTGAACAATCTTAATTCTCTCAGCCTGTCCTCAAAGCAAAGGTGCTCCATCCCTCTGATGACCTTGGTGGCCTTCTCTTTGGGATCACTCCAACAAGTCCATGTCCTTCCTGTGCTGAGACCCCAGAGCTGGATGGAATAGCCCAGCTGGGGTCACAGGAGAATGGATCATGAGCTACACAAAAGCTCAAGGAGTTGGAAGACATTTACAGGAAGAGGAACAGGGAAAGAAAGACAAAACAGGGAATTTCTAAATGAGAGACCTTGAAAGGGGAAGAATTCAAGATCGAGGTGAAAAGTTGATATGGGTCCATTAGGAACCCTTTAAGGATGTGAGACTGAAAAGGAACAGAGAAAGCTGAGAAGAAAACTGAGATCCAGGAAAAGCAACTAAGGATGAGAAGAAAAAGCATGGATGAAACTAAAAAAGCTGCCACAAGAATGCATGAAAAATGAGAACAAAATGCAGCTACATTAGAAAACAAAGGAGCACAGAGACTCCTTACTAAGAAAAGAATTACACAGAAAATAGTGTTACTTTTTCACTGTTTGCAGTAATTTGTAATAATTTCAGCATTAATCCCACAATGAATCAGATACTTCTATTATTTTAAAAATTGAGGTATCAGAAAGGGAAAAATATGTTTAGAAAATTAAAGATGTTGCATACTATTAAGTACACTTAGAAGAACTTACCTAGAGCAACCTAAACCAGTTGTGATTATTTTTGAGGATTCATGGATGACTGTATGAATCTCAGAAAAACTGATCTCAGCATACTGTAAAAGCGGGAATTAGAAGACCAGAGAGGCTAATTTTCAATCATTAATTTAAATAATTTAAAACCATAAAGAAAAATAATTAAAATATTAAAAGGAGAATTCTGTAGGTTTATTAAAAAGAACTCACGTCAAGGCCATTAAATTTTCCTTTTGGACATGAATGCCAGCCTCCTGAATATAAGGATTGCAGAAATAATCCTTGCAAGATGTCCTGACAGTGGCACTACTTTTTATAAACAAACTAGGGAAGTGGAATTTAGGCAAAACATCCATAATATTCTTTCTCTTCACCTGACTAATTGGAAACCATCCTCTAGGTATACCTATCAATAAAGGTGTTTACTGCTATTTGAAGACAGGCACTATAAATAGGATATTTATATTCTACATGTATAACATCAAGATGTAAGGGTTGAAATCAATGTGATCTTGAGAGATGAAATAGTCAAATAGGTTGATAATCTTGAAAGACAATTTGCAACAGTTCATGTGAAATCCAGGCATCTGGGACAGTTGGGGTGAACTGCCCTCCAGAGATCCCTGTGTCTCTGCTTTGCTATTAAGTGGAGCCCTGGGAACTGCACAGACAGAATGCTTATTTTTTGAATGTCTTTTGTAAGGTAAGATAAACTCCAGTACAGAAGGACTGAAATGCAGATTCAGAGTGGAGAATATTTGTGGTTGGGCAACAGTTCAGCAGGAAAGATCTCAGAGGTACTTCAGATCTCAAACCCACGATGAGTCAAACATGGTGTTTTGCAGAAGAAAAAAAATTCATTCTGGGCTATATTAAGATGATCATTCGATAAAAATCATTGAGTGTTTATTCAGGCCTTCTCAGAATTGACAAGGCCACATCTTCTATCCCATGCCCAGTTTTGGAGGGATAGCAGAAAGAATCCTTAAGGGAGGGCTTCAGAAAACATAACCCATTGATATTCCCCTCACCTTACAGCTGTACACTCCTTTAGTACAAAAACCTTCTGTCAGCTGCATGATTCACTTAATAAAATATTACTGGATATTAAAGTGTTCTAGTAAAATAATTTATGTAACAGAGAAAACTGGTGTTTGAACTGTGGAAATCAGTTGTAAAGAGGCAACCTTGGCTTTCCTACACAGGAAAACTTCCTCCAAAGGCTATATTTACCCTGTTTGAAAACTATCTGGCTGGCTCCAGAGCAGATCACTCCAGCTCGGGGAGAAGTCTGTATGCAGATGTTGCAGATACGGATGGGATCAAATTCCTGTTCTGCGTTCTCATAAAAGTGAAGAATGAGGCAGAGGCTGAAGCTCTCTAGATCTATCGAGCTGGCATCTCTTGCCATCATTACACTTACAATTGCTGTTCAAAATTATTTATTCCAGGGTGTGAATTCTGAGGGTGAAAACAGAATTGCAGGGCAGCTCGTTGGTGTATCCAAATCTGCTCACAGCAACAATGAGCAGTCTCACAGCTGGTCCCTTGGTGGGGTCAGCCTAAGGCCAGGGGTATGATCTGTCCAAAATTCTCCATTCATCCTGCTAGGAAAAAAAAGAGGGAACAAGACATCTAAACAAGGTAAGGTTTTTAGTGTCCCAAATAGAGTTCAGCATGTGGACTGTTGCCTGTGCTGGAAAAGTTAAAGAGAAAAGCAGCAACTGAGAGGAGGATGCCTGATGCTGATGACATTACATATGTCATCTTGAGGAGCTGATGAGGGAATATGGTCATCTCGACACATAAAAAAATGTTGAAGGCTTTTAGATGTAAAATACTAGAACTGGGTGGGAATGTGACCAGAAGCTGTCATACTTTGGGCTTGTTTGGATTTCCTCCAAGGAGGAGTTCAAAATTTTGTAATCGAAGTAAAGAACCTTTGAAACATCTCTCAACACAGCAATGGTAGTCATTCCCTCTGTGAGGCACAACCACCATTCAAAGTACTGGAATTTGGAATTATTCATTAATTGTCTTATAAAAGCTTCAGAGAATACACACTGTGCCAGCTCATCAGCTGGTGTAAATCAATACAAATCCAGTGTCTCCTATGTGAAACCCACTAAAAGCACTAGAAGTCACTTAACTGACATTTCTGCAGTACAGATTTGTTTATTTTATAGAGCCAAAATACTGGCTAAATGAAATGTTTGTGCAGGATATAAAGCCAGAGATGAAGTGCTGTGCTGTGGCTTTTAGCTCCCCTTTTTCTCACCAGTATTTAGGACACAATGGAGAAGGTTTGGAGTCACGTTGTGGGGCTAATCTTTCTCCATTGAGGCAGGGTGCTGGAGATCTTCACGTGTTCTCTGGCCTCCTGCAGGCTGTGAGCAGTGAGAAGCCACAGGGCTTTGGGAGCTCCACCTTCTCCCTTCCCTCTGCTCTCCTGGGCATAAAAGGTATTTTGTCTTTCAGATGAGCTCTTTATATTTCAAAGCACAAGCCTTCAAAATAGGCAAAGCTTTTTCCTCTGTTGAAAAAAGAAATAAGCAAACAAGTGTCTCCACAAAAATTTCCATGCATTTATTTCTCCCCAAATCCTGCTAGCTGAACACCTCCCCAGGGCCCAAACACAGTAAAATAGAAATATGTGTTAAGGTAAAATAACTAATTTCTGGCTCACCAAGGCATTCAGTCACATGCCAGACTCAAAATGCAAGAAATTACTGTATTTTTTACATTTTTAAAGACAAACTCCTGCATTTGAAACACAGACATTTAACCAAGAATTAGTAGGAAACTTGCAATGAGAGTATCAGGAGACTGCTAGGTACACAGTGGAGTGTAATCCTCATCTAAATCTAAAACATGTCTCCACCCTTAAACTGAATTACTCTCATTTTGCACCACGGGTCACAATTTTAATGCAATCAATATGCAAAGTTAGCAACTCCTCGGTGGATGTAGATCACTTTCCCACACATCACTTACTCTTTTCTGAAGCCTTTTCAGCTGGGCTGACCTTTCTACTCAAACATAAGCTGTTATATATTTAAATATTCATATTGTACAGGCTTCTATAAACAAATATTTTCAATGTAATACTTGTCAAAGATGTAAGAACATAAGTTCAATATTTTATAAAACAGCTGTTCTTTTAACACTGTGCTTTATACACTTCAGGCATTTAACAGAACACCCAGTAGTAGCCAAAGAAAAGAAAAGAAAAAATAGTTAATATTCACTTTCTGTTGCCACAGACTTGTATGACATAAATTTTCAGTCTTATGGGAAGGTTTTTCAACAGCATTTTTTTTAGCTGATAGTTAATAGCAATGATTTTTGCAGAACTCTCAGTAACATTGTATTTCCTAGAGTGCAAGTAGATAAATTAAATGGCAAAAGATGAACTGATTAAAAATTTGTGGTTGTGGTTGTGATAATAAGGATAACAAATATAAAGGTTGACCTGGTTTTGTCCTTCCTTTTTCATGACATTTTATAGTGATCTGTCTTTCTCCCTGAGATGTAGGACCTGCAGTTGTTTTGCACATTTCTGTGTAAATTTTTCTGCTTCATCACAGAAATATGCAACCATCATTTTAGAAGCCTACGACCCCTGCAACAAGAGGCTATAGAATTGAATATTACATGACCCGAAAATGAGCAAAGGGTCTACAGCAGACCCTGAGTGCTGATTGTTACCAGAAGGAGGGAAGTGTGGCTCTGTGAAACGCTCAGCATCACACAGACGAAAACACACCTTGAAACTACCCACCCTGTTCCATCTTGGTCAGCCTTTTTCTATGTTATTCTTTTCTTTCGTTTTCTTGTTTAAAATATCAGCCTAAAGCAAATCAAGCATCAACATGAGCATATCCAAATTTAGATGAACTACTGAATATCACCTGAAAAGAAAATTTTCTTTGATTATATTTATTTCAATTTCATGTCACGGAGAGTGACAATAAATTCACAGTCTATCATGAAAGATTCATAGGCTTTCATTACTTTCTTCAGTATTGCTAACTCAAACCATATCTTCCAGAAACGTGGCCAAGGTTCATTTCTTACACCATGGGAGCTGAAGCATCTGTCTTGGCCCCTGGTCACTAACTTGTGTCCCTAAGGCCTGAAGTCACTGGAGCTGGAATGATCAAATCTCTACACAGACTGCCCCCTTGTCATGAATAGTTTAAGCAGAGATTGATCTTCTTTCATCTGTCTGTGACTTGACACAAGCCATCAGCGGGGGAAAGCAGAGTTCTTGCCACTTCAGGCCATGCCCTGCCACACCTCACACAGACTACACGTGGGCAAAGAAGCCATCTGCTGAAAGACCCAGCTGTAGTGATTAATAAATTAACTGTGCAGAGGAATATGAGGTTCAAAAGCCTTAGAGACACTGGTAAATATTTCCCCCACCCACCCTATCTTGTTCATTACTGAAAATCCATGAGAACTGTCTGACTGGAATGCTTTGGTTTGAAGCCTGATTGAATCTTGGACAAGATGCTGCATAAAATGCATTTTCTTCCAGCAACCTACCAATCATACTAACAGTTGTTCATTTCAGATTTATCACTTCTCTTTAGAAGTGAAAAACTCTATCGTTACAGCTTCCAACCCTAAGAAAATCTGCCAAAAGTAAAAGATATAGTGAAGATAATTAGAACTGAAGGAAATGAATTTTTGTTTTAATGGATTTTGATCATGCATGTATATGTTTGTTTCCATACAGTTCTTTCCATTCTATTGACATCAACCTTAGCACAAGAGCAAATAACAATCTCATATTTTAATTGTTCTTCTTCCTCACTAGATCCGTTATAGGAGTCACAATTCCTGAAAAATTCATAAATAAAATAGCAGTTTATAACCTTCAAATGCTAATAGCTTGCCAGGTAAGACTGCAAGAAAGGATACCAATTGTCTACAAGTGCTACATTTCATATGTTTTCAACTATCCTACCTCTGTAAAATTTCATGTATTAATGATGGCATTCTCAACTTTGTTTTAGATGGAAGAAAAAAAGTCGATAATCATTTTCAGTTGCAGGTTCAAATATAATCTTTACGAGCTTTTTAAAATTGAAAAACTAATGAAATTGATTATATCCTTGCTTATTCCAAAGTCTAAATTAAAGGAGTTTAGTTATAAAGTTAAAAATGTAGAACAAGATTATCAGATTTCATAAAACATGAATTGGTACAACCCATTAAATGTTAGACCGTAAAGATTTCCCTTCAGTTGTAAAGAAACCTTCATTTCAGTTAAAACTGGTGAAAATTCCTATTTCTTTCTGCATGTAGAGATGGACATTGACATTTCCAGCTGAGTTTTGTTTCTTTATGAGAAAAATACACTGCTTAGGCAGTGAACTGGAACTGGGGGTTTGGGACATTATCAAAGTACCACGAGACGTTAGCTACTTTCCATGCATGACTCATTTAAAGGTACGCAAAAGCATAAAAGTAATGATTTCAAAATCAGACTCTGAAACCCAGCCTAAATTTGGCCACTCAGAGAAGTGTCCTGCTATTGCAAAACACTGGATGCACTTCAGCTCCCTCTTATTTTCATAAACAGGAACTGTTGATTTTTTTCAAAGTAAAACTTGTGAAAGGTCCGCTTTCAGAAAACACTACTGCTAAACGGGACAAAGGAAATCATTCCAGCTTCCTGATTCTCTCAGGAAAATATCTGTTTTGACACCACCAGCCCCAAAATGGAGAAGCAGTAGAGACTCTATAAAACCTTTTTATTGGCTTATTAGTATTGCTTTCCTTGGAAAGCCCTTTGATAGTATAGTGATGGTTACATCATCTCAGCCAAGATGTAACCAAGCAGATCTTTGTGTGACCTGAAGTGACCAATTCCCAAGATAATAGCCTCTCAGAGCTACACTTTGGGTTATTTTACTTTGTTTACAGAGGTAGCATTTCAGTAAGAGTTTCCAAAGGGAAAAGAGCTATTTTAGCACGCAAAGTGTTTTGGGCTAGGCTCATAATTACCTCATCCAACACAGATACAAAAGCAGCTATGATGAAGTTTCATAATACTCCCTGTACATAACTGCATCGTTTTTTTATTTTTAGCTGCCATACTCTAAAGAGTACCCCAAAACTCTGAGAATTCCCCTTTCCTGTAGATGGGTTCATTTCACAACATCATTTTTAGAGGGCATCAAGGTCAGTTTGGGAAATTGTGTGACCTTGTAGATCTCCCTGTTAACAAGAAGTCTCTTTAACACATGAAAGTCATTTTGGCTCTCAAACTTCTCAAGTAAAAAAAAAAACAGAGCAGGAGGATTTAAGCACCATCTGCAACCAAGTATTGAACAAACCAGTCTATTTCTCTGTGTTACTACCTACAGCCTGAAGTACTGTCACACACAGCTCTGAGCCCAAGAGAGAAGTTAATTTCTCTCCCCAACAAGTGATAAAATCATCCTGAGATTCACAGCATCAAACAGGGGGAGATGGAACCAAGTCTAACCTTTAAGTAGATGCATACAGAGGGCCCAACCTCCTTTTTGCAGGACTACCAGTGAGGAAGAGAGCCCTTTGTCCCATTGTCCCAGCCTCAGCTATCTGGAAAGAGGCAATGAAAATCAGACTTCAAGCTTTTATTAGTAAATCATCTGACTGCTGGACCTTTCCTCTAAAGAAATGGTTTCAGTACTTAAAAGAAATTCCCCCATGTTTTCTAATCACTTGCAGCAAACTAAAAATTGAAGATCATTATAAACATCAGGCTTGGCAGCATACTAAACTCTCTTTCCCCTCTAATATAGCTCATGCTGGAGGCCTGATCCATTGGCTTCTATTTTGGGTGGTGAAAGAAGGTAGTCACTGGGGTGCTATTAAAACCAGAATTTCTTCAAGATATTTGCATCACTTAAATAGATCATAAAAAAGGCAGAAGCAGTATTTACTGTGCTATTAATGTAAACAAAAATAGCAACCCACACAGGTAATTATGAAATGGATTGAGTCTGGCAGGTGAGTTCCAGCAGTCTGGTTTTGATTTCCAAACGAGGGATTAGAGCCAAGCTACAGACCTGCCATAATAAATTAACTATATTCCCATACTTACATGCCTTGTTTCTGTTCAGTTCTATTTTCATTTTACATTAGCAGTATTTGGCACTCTGATGTAGAAACAGGACTTCTCTTTTCTTAATCATCTCTGATCCTTTGGTTGGTTTTATGGTGGGACTACATCCACTGCACAGCAAACAGTGTGGGGTCATCCTGCTAGTGCATACCTGTGCAGCACTGAGCCTGGAACCTGGCATCCACACTTAGCTCAGGAGAAACAGAGAAGATTCTCTTAAACTTTTAGAGGAAATGGCTCATCAGTGAAATAAAGAGTCCCATGAGCAGAAACTACAGGGGGGAAAAATAATAAAAAACACCACAGAAATATGATGATAGGACCAAAAACTGGCACCACTTGAGTGAATTGAACACAAAGGGTCAAAGAGGAAGGGTTGGAGCAAGTTCGTGGAACATATTTTAAAAAGGAATCCATTGGATTTTGTTTTCTACTGCAGACTTGAGTGTAAGCTGGCAGGTCTCTTCAAGGCACATTCTCAGTGGTGACGCCAGCATTAAAGAAGTCTGTCTCTGCTGCAATCCACATCTGGCATAGCCTGCATGGCCCAGTTCCCCTTCAAACAACCTTCCCTCTGGTGTGCCCACCCTACAGAGCCCCACTCTGCATCGCCTCTGGTGCCCTTGTGCCACTGCCTCGCTTCAGATACAGGCAGGGCAGGTGTGGGTACACCATGATCACGGCAAATACACTCCAAAGTGCCAGAGGGGCTTCCCAAAATAGGACTGACAGACTTGGAATACTGCTGTGCCCTTGCAAGTTCCCCTCACTGACCCTTGGGCAGGCTTTATTTGCCCATGCATTAGCTCTGAGTGCAGTAGGTGGGAAGACAGTCTAACCCTGAGGCTCAAGGTGAAAATCCTCAGTCTTGTGCAGAACAGCAGCACCAAGAACAAAGACAAGCTCTTGGATAGGGAGTATCCCAGCCAAAAGTGGGAGAAAAGAAAAGGAGTGTCAATAAGTGTTACCCTTACAACAGACAGCACTGTGCTGAAACACCTGTTACAACTTAATGTACATCTCCTTTGATTCCTTTTGCCCAGACCAAAATCCATGAACAAGAACCAGGAGGCTAAAAACTGATAAATTACAAAGTTAATTACTACTGCCAATTTTCAGTATTAGAACAATTTAAAAATTGAAGAAATGGTAAATTTTTAAAAATAAATTCAAGTTTTACTACAGATTCACATTTTAATGGATAAACTAGGCTTTTATGAAGACACTGCCAAACATTTTGTTGTACTCCAAGTTTCAGCGCTGTTCTTTTTAACACACAAGTGTCAGAATTCGAAATTGTCTTTTAAATTACATTTCTCATATAAGCTCTTGTTTTGACCAGCAACAACTGACTGTGCCCCCTGAAAAGTTCTTAGTTTTGGAAAAAAAGGCAGAATTTGAAGAAAGAAAATGTTGTACCTGTAGACCTTTCTTACATACAGACCTCACACCAAGATCAAATGACAAACCTCTCTAGGATGTTTTTCAAAATACCCACCAAGACCATTTTCAAGGACTCCTTATTCACAAAATCTCCTAATCCCACTTCTTTTTCAGTGACTACTGCACCAACAAAGTTCCTGGCTGACTGTGGTAGATCTGAGCAGTATGCCAGGGTGTCCATCATGCTTGGCAATCCTCTCCTACTTTCCACAACCTCCCACCTTGCTGTTTGCATCCCTCTACCCTCTCTTGTGCAACACCTAGGCTGCAAACTCTGAGACACAGAGCATTTCTTCTGCTCAGTGTTTCTACTGCCTCGAGCACTCTGGGCTGCCAGTCCACAATTACACCTCCTAGGTGACATGATACAAATACAGACTGTGGTCAGAGCTGTATTTTCATCAAAAATACATGTCATGCTCCTACTGAAAGATGAGAGATAGAACTTATTAAATCAATGCCAAAAATATGTCCTTTACTACCTAAAAGTAGAGTGATGACCTTACTTTATTAAACCATTTGCCACTTCATTCCATTTAATAGGAAAAGCTATGATCAAACAAAAATATTTTTTAAATATTTATTTAAAAAATTAAAATAACAACATGAGGTAAATTACTCCACCTGACATAAACTGGTACAGGTTGCTTACCATCTTCATTAGCTTTGTGGAGTAAGACGAAACTAAACACATTTAATCTTTATGCCTGAGAATATTTATGCTAGAGGAATAAAATATGAATATTCTTCACATTCCTTGTAAAATCCAAAGTACTATATTAATACATTATTGCTACTTAGCAGTTAAAAGAGTGTTAAATAAAAATAGGCTATATAGCAGCAAATTGTTCCCCATGAAAGGAAAGAGAAATCTTCTTTCCAGAATGGAGCTCTGTGCTAGCACTATCTGTGGATCTCAGCAGTGACAGCAGAGTAAGCATTGGCAATCCACAGTGCTCCATCAAGGAAAGTTTCCTCCTCCCTGGAACTAGAAGATTAAAATTCAAATTTTCTACTGCAGGGTAGATGACTGAGAGAGCAAGCTTTTACTTCCTGGTGCTAACAGTGAAAGTAGAATAGGGAACATTATCATCTCTGCCTTGAAAAAGAAAAGAGATTAGTTTTGTTGCAACATGTCTTACTAGTGTGATCTAATGTCACAGGAAAGATGGCTTGGATGCCCAGAAAGGGAACAGAAAAAAACAGAATAACAGCTAAAGCTGTTGTACAGGATAAGGTGGTAGAACCTTATCTGTAAGTGTTTAATCTCCAAATGTTTGACACTAAGAAACTCTACCATATGATAAATACCTCACCTCTGCTAACTGTGGGGTCCTTTTGCATCTCTCTCTGAAGCAGCTGGTGCTGATCAGACTCATCATGGTGAGCTGAAGTGACCATGGGGCTCAGCCAGCAAGAGAGGCACTATGCTCCCATTTAGAAGCCAGAGCTATGGCTATCCTATCCCTCAAAAATGTCATCTAAGCACAGCAGTCATCTGTTCATGCCCACACTGCTGAACACAAGCTGATCGTGGATGACCAGCTTGGAGATATGAGTTCCAACCCATCCAACTCCCTGCTCAGGTGCAGGTGTGTACCTCTGCTGACACCTCTGAGGATGTAGAAGCAGAGCTTGTTGAACCCTGAAAAACTGCCTGTCTTACAGACAGTATTTTTTAGCACAAAATGTGAGGGTTTGGTCACGTATTTTATTCATGTAGTGGTTCATGTTTTGAACCCTGAGGTATTACCTATGGTTACACTGTGTGATGAATGACTCTGCCCTTGAAACACAGCTAAATCCCTACAGCTGTGTATCAGCACCCTCTACTCCTTCCTGTGGAAATTCCTATCTGCACACCAGCAAGACAGACCAGATGTCCTAGGATCATGAAGAGCTTTCTGAAGGCTGTAGCTGACACTTTTTCAAGGCATTTATTCCATGTGGGGCAAACACTCAAACAAGAAAATAACAATATATAGAGTGACAAAATTTCAGGAAACAGGTCTTCCTTTAATGTAGGTGCCGTAAAGTAAGGATACACAAATAAGGATTTCAATGGGACATTCATTATGAAAAGTCCAGGCAAATCCAGTGAGAGCATAATTGGATAGCAGGATCATCTATAAATGAGTAAGGAGATTAAATATTTTTTAACTAACTGGAAATAGATTTGTGCTCCTTCACAGTCATTCAATCACAGTCTTCCAGATCTCTCTCCCTCTTTTCTGTCTGAGAGGGAGTAGAGTTTTATCTCCTTGGATAGGAAGTTTTATCTCCTTTAACATCTTTCATCTGATGAACAATGGCAGGCAGCTCCCTAACCTGCAGTCACAGAGTCTGCCCACCATGTGGTACAACCCTTTGAGAGATCAAATCTTATTGCAAATGTGTTATACTAAATTTATTCCTAAAAACCCCCAGATTTATCTTTGGTGATGAGGCCTACAATAACGATGAAATATTTTAACTTACCTGTAAGCCTGCTATTAGAATCAAGTTTTGTTCTCCCTGACAACCCTTTTGCCTTCATCTGTAAAAATTAGAAATATAGCTCCCAACTTGTAGCCTTTCAGTCATACTCAATGTAGCTTCTCTGATAAAGACACCTCAAGAAACAGGTTATTATCAAAATTGATCATTTCTGTCTAACAAATCCAAGACCAAATTCCTGATTCTTGCTTCAGAACCATTTTTTCTGGTGTGAGAACAAAACTGAGTTATAAATGTGAGAAGTTAACAAGTTTCACTCCTCTCCTGAGCAAATGCAATGTATTTCATGGGTGCTGCCAGAACAGTTCAGTCAGAGGAAGCAGAAACCACCTCATCACTGGTTGGTGGAGTTGGCTTTTAAACCAGCACATTCCTTCCTCCAGTGAGTCTTGATGGACCAAGAGGGCACTCACAGTTTGGCAAAACAATTCATCACAAAAAATTAATTAATTTCTGTATCCACATAATATGATGAGAAGGACTCAGTGCCGTGCTCAATATTCCAATTTTATTTTCCATTGAGATGAACTTGGGTAACTTATTTGGCTATACAGTAGCGATCATAAGAAAAAGGTTGGTCCTTGAACTGATGATTAGTGCTCAGGAACACAAAAACTCCTCAGGACTCCTCATCACACTCTTGACTGCAAGAAGTCCTTATTAACATCACACCTCTGGGTCACACATAGGAGTTATATAAACCCCTAAAGACATCAGCCCTGTAAACATGACCATGAGAATTTACTTACACACATGATAAATGCTAAACCACACAGTTCAGGATAACATCAGTATTGACTGTCAACAACAGTCTCCAAACTCTAAAACTGATATACAATAGGCACACAACTGTAGCAGTCCGACTCTTTGGAACAAACCAACAGGCCTTGCAATAGAAATTTAAGATCCATTTCTGTGAATGAGAAACTAGTCACTCAGGTTTGGGACCAGCCACTGGATAATTGTGGAACAGTGGCTAAATATTGAATAACCCATCTGATTTTCAGAGGGAAAACCTACTTGTTATATTTGATACTACAAATATCAAACTCTATCTCACATTCTGTTCCATAGCACAGTGGCAATAAAAACTGACATTATGCTCTAGGAATCGGTGTAGGCATTTTTTCCTCCCCAGTGTGATATTACAATAGGTAAAGAAAATGTTCACCTCTCTTCTGGGGCACCCACACTGCACAGACCATCCCTTTGCAGATCAAGCACTTCACAGAGATCATTTTTCATATGGTATTTCTACTTGCACATTATGACAACTCCAGGGGATGGGGAAGAAACAGGAAATGATCAGTGGCTGACACTACCATTTTGATCTGGAGAACAAGAGAGACAAACAATATCTAAAACCATGCTCTTCTCCACTCCTCAGCACAGTCTGTAAGGTATGTTGTTGTTGTAAGGAGTTCTCTGAAGCTGTGGGTGCCTCTGGCCAGACTCCTACAGATTGTGAACACATCTGCACTGGTAGCAATCACATCTTTTCTCTGTGAATAAATGCTGTAGCAAGTAGGGCAGGCAAACAAGACCATTTCTGATAAATTGAAAGCCCAGTGCTTACTGTTTAGTGTCTTATTCACCTCATGTCATTTATCAGGAAATGCAAGTAAGAGAAGGCAAGTGCAGAGTAAAATAGATGGTTTGATTATATTCACTGAGCTGTTAACAAAGATGTGATTACAAGTTTTGTGCTTTCTAGACCACAGCTAGTGAGGCAGAGAAAATTAAACCTAGAGTCAGCATCACAAGAATAAGACAAAAGAGGAATTTGCTGTATTTGTTTCCTTCCTGGATGCAACTGCATCTAGGGAAGCTTTATTTTAATTGTTAAATCTGTAGAAAAGAAACAGCTAACAGCTTTCAGTGGATCTACTCTAAGTGTCATTTTTTGTGGGGATGGCAGACTCAGTTCACCTGCCCTTTGGCGAAAATTAAAAAAATGTCAGTGCTTGAAATCAAAGTTCTGGTTGCAGCTTGGGAAATTTCCTTTGCAGGGGAGCATGATTTTGGGCTTATTTTACGTTTCCCAAAGATCCATGATCCCTCAAGCGAATGCTGCTGAATTTATATTCTCATGATGAGCCTTCAGGATCTCAGATGGAGTTGCTGAGTTGCTCATCTTGAAATGAGACAGAAAAGATTCACATATGAAATCTGGAAAGAAAAATCCGAATGATGCCTTGACTGACATTCTTCTCAGTGCTTCAGACTGGGGTTGGAGGGGAAGGAGCAGCTGGGCAGCCAGGACGAAAGTCTGGGAGAATTGGTGCTACACAGGGCAGAGCTGAATGAGCAGAAGGGTGCTGCACTGGAAGCCTTTTCCTCCTCCATTCCAAGGGCCCATTTTGTCCATGGACCTTGAGAGAGGAAGGTGGGAAGGGTTGTGATAGGGCATCTGCAGTACCAGTTGGCAAAACAAGCCAGTCAGGAGTAAGGTGTTAAGGTAAGAGACAAGGTTAAAAGAATGGCAATGTTTAATGACTTCTTCTGTCACTGCACATTAAGACACAACACAAAACATCACACCATTGCCTACACATTTGGCAGAACAAAAGTCCCTGCTCCCCTTCAGCCTTTACTTTAAGTAAAGCTCCCATGTGATCATGAGGAGCCACCAAAATCAAGCAGAAGCTGAAGCCTGGGGTTTTCCAGTTTCAGTGCAATTATCAGAGCAGAGCTGGCTGAAGTGTAGAGGCAGCAACAAGATACCTGCCAAAGGTCACAGGGACTGAAAAGGGGAGGAGAAGGGCATTGAGTCAAATTTGAGGCATAAAGCATAAATCAATTACTGCTGAGGCTGCTACCATTCACTCCTTGGTATTAGGCTGATTCTGGCTGGATGGACCAAAGTTCCCTACACATGGTCTGAAGCTGTGTGAAAGACCTGTGGCAGGTTTGGATCCCTACATTCCCTTTAGTACCAGCTTGGGACAGAAGTTCCAGTTGAGTCTACCCTAAAAGCAAACTTTGTGCACACAAATCCTACTCTGTGGATGGAAAGAGCATGCAGCAAATCAGAGAGTCCAGGCTAATGAACAGTGTTGCTTCAAGAAAAATGGGAAAGCAGATACAACTACTAAAAGATTGGAAACTTAGCACTCTCCACAGTGTCTCTGTTAATCTCACATGTTTGTTCCTACAATAATATTCCTGAAGGACCAAACACTAGAATGCAAAAAAAAATAAGCAAAGGGTTATCGTGTTCTGCAGCTCCTGACCACAGAAAACATGAAAAGCTACCTTGTGGATCACTGGAAATTCTCTAGGAATAGCTAAGATGTGATGATTAATTAACTCATTTTTCAAGTGCTCATTTTTCATTCCATCTCAAAAACATCTAAATCAGACTATATTTTTAATCCATCAGCTTTTCACCATCACCCTTGGCATAACCCCCTCTCTTGACCTTACCTTTTCAACTTCCTGCTAAGATGTATGTTTAATGAAACAAAAATCTGCCTGATTTTCAAGCTCAGATCCAGCTCTTTTGCTATCAAACTCATCAGCTAGTTTCCTTAAAACTTCATCACATAATCAAAGAAGACCCTGGGGACAAGTGTTCTAACCCTGTACTGCCTGACAGATGGAAGATTCCTTTCTTAAAAGTCCAAAGCTCAAGGCTCACATGAGTCCTTCAGGGAACAATGCTTTTTTTTTCCAAGACAGTACCAATTCCAGGTCAACTCTGGCACTAACTATAAAAAGCCAAAGGCTTTTCCTGTTGCTCTGTCAATGGTCTTTAATGCTAACCTGAAGGGTGTACCTATTCCTAATACAATTGAGCCAATCCTCCACAAAAGTGAATACATACATGTGATTTCATGAGCTGAACATTTGACCTCCTTTGTTGCACAGAGTATATTATACAGAAATATCCAAGTTATTTGTGTTTAACCAGTTACCCCTCCTAGATCCTTCAATGCTCTAACTAAAAGTTAAACAAGGTAGTAACTTTCACTGGTGTGGCTACTTACCTCTAAAATTCAGTAATTAATCCCAAGTGGATGACAAATACTATCCAATTTATTCTCTGCTTGGCTGCAACTTGGAGGAGCATGGACTTTGAATTAGTGTTTGGGTTCAATCTGGAAAGCATATGTTTTCCTTCCATCATTCAGTCCATCAGAAGGCAAAAAAAGGCTTGGGAAAGGCACATGGCATATTTTGATATCATTCATTAACATTAATGCCCTTGTTATAAAGATATATTTTATTTGCAGGTAACAACAGCCTCATGGGCATCTGGGAACACTTTGAGTGATTGCAAAAAAAAAAAAAAAAAAGAAATTTGGGTCATAACATAATGATCAACATCCCCTTTTAATCAAATGAAGCCATCATAATGTGTCAGTCCTCTAGGGAAACAAGGACCTTTCACCTTGCTGAGGCCAGCAGTAGCTGTAAGCAAACTTCACAAGTGGCCTCTTACTTTGGAGAGAGAAAATATGGAATCTATCCATCAACACACTCACTTCTGACACAGAATGCATGAAAGAAACTAATTCTGATCAATGGGGTAGTGATGTTGCCTTGAAGTTAAGTCATGCATTATGGTGCTCCCAGTTAGAGCTCTCCTGACACCACCATAAGATTTCCTTGGAACCTGTGCTGGGTGGCCATTGCTTTAACACCGAGGAGCCTTTGGGGATAAAACTTCAGTAAAAATATGGAATTCTGACTTCCTAACACTGCTACTCTCTGGCTACCAAACCACTCAATGGGCCTCTATCATCCCAAAGAGCTCCTGTTGCCACCAGACTCCATCAGACACTGCAGATGCCTCACAGAGGCAGGTAAGGCTGGGGCAGACTGCCCACCCTGAGGGAAACCAGAGGTGTGAAGCACCTGGGTGATGTCTTCAAGTGGACAATCTCCCAGATTTGTGACAAAAATTTCCAAAGTTTTCCTTGAAATAAAATCTGTATATTTTCACCAATGAACACCTCCTTCTCTCTAACGTTTCATTTAAAAGTACGAACCAAATACCCCAGTTACAAATCACCCCATAACAAACATGTATCTCATGGAGATGAGCCTTACTGAAACCATAGTTTGTTGCTGACATTGCCCTGTCATACAATACACAGTTTCTTGCTGACATTGCCCTGAATACTTTACAGTCATCCCCACAAATTAATGTATAAAGACACATCCCTGATACCTCAGTGCACTTCACACTAAGAAAGGAACAACTGTCCTACAGGTTCCCCAAAGGCTGGCAGAACAAATATATCCATTTTGGCTTTTCCTGAGGTATCAGAAGAAAAGGTTAATTTAACATTGTGCTCTGAATTTCATTGTGAGATTTTAGGTAACTATTCTGGCTTTTTTCACTGCCACTCAGAGCCCCTTCAGTGAAATATAATATTTAATCTTCAGTTTTTCTCCAGCTGAAATGACTCCCCAGATTTGTGTGAGAGCCTGATATATATCTCAGATTGCTCTCTGGACAGTCCTTCATCTATCAAAGAAAGCAGCCATGTGGTGAGAGCTTTCCTATCATCCTGCCCTGAGAAGAGGATACAGGCTTTTCAACCCCACATTTCTAAGTAGCTCAGTGCCCCTAATCCTGCCCTATCAGAGCACCTCCTGCTTTGTGATGTACTCACAGCCACCACTGTGAGGTGAAGCTGGGCTGTGGCTGCTGTTAGATACAAAAGAGATCTCAGCACACATATATTAAATGTGTTGCTCAATGAGCAATTTAAGTAAAACACTGCTGCCAAAGCCTTTGCTTTGCTGAGGCTGCTCACATCCAGTCCCAGACATCCCAAATTCCCTGTAGCTGTGTGGAAAATGGGGCTGGCAATGCTTGTGACAGCAGAAGGAGGGATGCTGGCTGTAGGGAGGAGTCCACCTCTCAGTAGCTTCCTCTGCATCCCTGGAGGTGCCTGGGAGGAGCTGACAGTCCTGCTCACTGTCCCAGGCAGACAGAGCAACCTTATTGCCCCAAGGCTTTCCAGATTTTAGACTCACTGAGCATGTCTTAATTTTAATTAGAGAAAATGAAACCAACTTCCAACATTGTAAGTGATGGTAAGTCTGCCCCAGCCTGCAGTGAGATGATGCAGAGGCCTTGAAGCAGAGAATTCCTCTGCTTCCCACTAGCTTGTTTTCTGAATAAACTAAGGGATGGGCAGCACTTTTCCAGACCCCTTCCCAAGCTATTTCTTTCCACAATAAACATGACATTCAGCATCCTGTCAGCACCGTGTGGGCTCACGGTGTTTTCAGGTAAAGGCTCCTTGCATGCCAACAACAGCACAGTGTGGGACTACTGTGTATCAGATGATGAATTTGATGACTTTGGATTTGTCATCACTTCTCAATAGTGGTGCTTTCTAGCAGTCCCCTAAAACCAGCTGATTTGGAAAGAACATAAGCAAGCCTGCCCTAACACCCAAGGCACTAAAGCCCCTTGGTAGCCCTGTCCTAAGGACTACTGGTGATCTTTAACACGACAAGACTCCTGAGCCAGGATACTGCATTTATTTACAAGCTGAAGTTGTTTGTGAGGTTTAATCTGTGCCTGGTTTGTGTTTTAGCTAGAAAGTCAGGAAATCAATGGAAGAAATATTCATCATTTGCAACACACAGCAGAGGTGGGGGTCTGACTGAGAAAAGAAGTGGTAAAGGAGCTCATATGTTCTTCAAAATCTCCCAATTACCCTTCAAATCTCTGCCTTCACGACATTACAGTTTGCCCACCACATATTTTCAGTGCAAAAAAATACCACAGGAAAAACTGAACAGTCATATTATATAGCTGCTCTGAAGAGAGAGGAAAAAATATTTCTGACAGAGAAAATCAATAAATGTTAAATCATTGCAGATAATTGCAATATTATGGGGTCTTTTAAATTTAAAGTCACTTCTGTTTTCTTGGAAATTAGTTCTGCAAATGTTGCCTGTGGAGAAATAAGCTTCCCCATGAGCATCACCGAGGATGATGGACGGGACTAGGAAAGAATGCACAATCATGTTTTCTTCCTCCCAGAGAGAGGGCATTAATCACATCTTCTTCCATAATCCTCCTTCCAAGGCCCCAGAAGGAAAGGGAAGAACATGTCATAGATCTAAAATTGGACTTTTCTGGTGTTCAGCATGGTTGTTTCCATGGAGCCTGCAAGAATTCTGAATGCATCCCTTAACCATTCCTGAGGACAACAGAGGAGAATGAGGCTGTATTCCTGAGCTAGGTTTATGTACAGACCTGTTCCTGTACCCTTCTCCTTCCAGCACTTTTCCCATCCACTTTGGTCACTGCCACATCCATAGTTCAGAAAGAAAAGAGCATTTTAAAGTATTTTGCAGCTGCTTTTGGCACCTTCCATTTAAGGCCCCTGGGAGCACTCATTTTGGGAAAAGGCAGAGGTGGATGCAGGCCAACAGGCAAGGCAAGGCCTTGTCAGAAAGGCCATGAGTCTGCAGGACAGATGGCAGGGTGTGTGGTCACATGTCCCCAAAAGGGCTTGGTTTCTGGGTTAGATGACACTCTCAAGCAGGTTTGCATGTTCTCAGTGCCCCTAGTTAGAGTGTTTGGACAAAAGATCAGCTCCAGTCTCAGGATGATGTAGCAGCACAGACAGAGTAGTTTTCAAGACTAGAAGGAGGCAAAGGAAAGAGCACAAGAGAGGTTTTGATCTGTGAAATATTTGAATATTTTTAAGGTCTCTATTAACAACTGTAGTCTCCCTGCTGTGGCAATTGAGTGGAGGAAATAATAATTGAGATTGAAAGGCATTCACCATTCGACCTCTCACAACTCTGACATTCTTCAGTAGAACGTGATTGGAATTGGGCACATCTGCTCTCAATAACAAATATAAAAAATGTCTTGCAGCTTTAAGGCCTGAAAATACATTTGGGTTAACAGAAAGGCATAAATACATGTATCTGTAGACTCAATATAACTTTAAGGGTACAGTAATAACTCTGTGATCATGGCCACATCGTGTTTTGGAGGGCTTAATCTCCTGGAAATGTCTGGGAAATGCACGGAGGTAGAAAGTGAATTTCCACTGCACTTGGGCACAGCCATCCTCAGGTGACACACAGGGGCAGTAGCAAAGGTCATGCCTTAGCTGACATCCCAGCCAAAGACAGAAGCTCACATCAGCAGCTGAGCCCCTACACTTTCAGCTGCCTGCCCCAGGGCTGGGGTTGGCACTGTGCAGAGACAGCACTGCCAGAACAAATCAATTTGCTGTGGGAAGCAGGTATTGATACCAGGGAGAGCTGAAAACACACCCAGTGCTGGCTTGGCATGGATTCTCCTGCACCCCACAATGCAGTGATCCCCGTGGCTTTGGTATCTGACAGAGGAAGCCAATCATGCTGGGGACAAGGCTGTACATAACACACCAAAACACGAGGCATGGCCAGGCTCTCCAGATGCAGCTGCTCTACAAAAGGCTGAGCTATGAATCAAATGGTGCTGCTGATTCATCCCATTCCCACTAGCACATGTGAGTCATCTGTCCACCCTGGACTGTTCACTGATGAAAAGTTTATTTTTAACAAGTACTGGTTAAAAATAAATGTAAACGTCATACAAATAAGTAAAGCACTCAGCCTCAAATTGGTATGAATGTGAAAAATTAGCTAGCTTGAATGCAATAGGAAACCTGAGAGCCAGTCCTTCTCTTACACTGGCATAAATCAGGAATAACCCCACTGAGATCAGTTACTGTTTCTATAAGGAAGCATTTTTAAGGCTCTGATTGAGACCATGCTCCATTAACCTAGTAGGACGATCCCTTCAGAGGTTTTATTATTATCCAGTCTTCACAGAAAGCACTCTGACAGTAAGAGTTTAAATGCAGAGGTCATACCACCCTAGTGCTGTAAAAGTTAGCAATCTAATCCAAGGTTCTTGTTCAACCTCCCTCTAAAATAAAATGGGATAAATGATCATGTTCCAACCCATCCCACTATAGAGCCCAACAACTGGGAAAAAATTCCCTTTGGACCTGTAGATAGCTTTGCATTGGCTATAGACAAAATCTGAATAACTGACTTGGACGAGGCACCTGAATTTTGGCAAGATGAGCAACACTTTAAGTGACAACAGCAGACAGAAGAACTGAATCGTGCTCCTCTCAGCTCTAATGAGAAATGCCCAATGGTTGAAGTGACTGAGGATTTAAAAACTTTGTCTGAAAAAGATTGCTAATAGGGCATATGGTTAAAAGCCTTTAGTCTGAGATGAGCAGCAGGACAAACCAACAATGTTGCCAGGCCATCAGCACTGGAAATAGCACATCAAGGGCTCCTATCCTGAACTGCTCTGTGGCTTACAACTGTTAGGAAAGCTGCACAATATCAGCCACTGGATTTAGACTGCTTCAACAAAAAAACACGTTTGCACCACATGGAACCTGACAGTTGCCCTCCCTGGGTTTTGTCATGGACACTGAGGTCCTTTTACATCTGAACAAACAGATGAGCAGAGCAGTGCAGGCACATGTGGTCTCCTACCCCAAGGGCTGACATCCCAAGGAGATGTTCAGTGTGAGAAGCATTGGAAGGGTGAGAGACAACTGAACAGGGCTGTTTAAAAATAAAATAATTGGCACATACATACATTTGGATCACGGAAACAAGGCAGAAGCACCAATAATTTACCTTGCACATTAGTAACAAGCAGATGGCATGTGGTAATTTCATGGTGGGACTTTGAAGTGACCCGTTCTTTCAAAACATGAGACTGAAACAAACTTTTAAGAGCAGAGCACTTCCTTCCTGTTGTCTGCTGCGTGAGACAGCAGGGAAAGATGTGAGCACTAAAAGGGGCTCACTGAGCATTAAAAGGGGTTCACTGAGCATTAAAGAGGGATCAGCTCTGTTGTTCGTTGCCTGAAGCATCAGCGTGGGGAGCTCTTCCGGGCAGGCACTGTCTCCTGTTCTGCTGTGAGCTCTGTCTCCTGCCTGGGCACGGCCCCACAGCACTGCCACACTCAGCCTCCTGCAGTAACAGCAGCAAACACCTCAGTGCTCCCTGCAGACCCAGCTGACACTGCTCCCCAGAGAGCAGCCCTCCTTCTCCAGCACCCAGCTCTCCCCCTGTGCAGGTGCCCTGCCGGCTGTCTCTACCCCTCCCTAGGCAGGGAGAGGATCTTCCTGGGACCTGCACACATGGATGCAGGAAGGTCCAGGGAAGGAAAATCAGCACATGGGAGCTATAGGAGAGGAAAGGAGAAGGTCTGTGATATGGGCAAGGGATGCTCTCAGTACAGGCCAAGGGGACACGGGGGTTTGATGCCTCCTGCACATGTAGTCATGGCAGACAGGCACTGCACGTTTGTTTCACGCTTGACAGAGTTTCTCCCTGTCAGACAAACTCCTCCCACACTTTTTGCTCCTGCTTCCCCATGTGCATATCCACAGGGGTCGTTCAGGCATCCTCCTGATGCAATACTGAAGGTGAATTTCACCCAAAAGGAATATGATTAGGAAAGATTTTTATCAGTAGAAAACAAACCCCTGTCCAGCCTACAAGGTGGTCAGTAAAGGCATATGTCCCTGATTTGCAGTAGACCAAAGCATTAATTTGCTGTTGTTAATTATTTAATGCAACATTTTGTCCTTAATGGTCTACGAAGAGTAATAGGCAGAAACTGCAACTTAAAAGGGGCAACTTTGGGTGCAGAAAAACTTTCTTTACGAAGCATTTCCTGTGTCCTTCTGAGTGTGTTATCAGACCAGCATCTTCTACTGTTATTTACATTTTATCTTCTTTAAGAACACTTGTGGTATGGACTGAGTCATCAATAAGGGAACAACATGAAAGGAAGGATGAAAAATAAGCTGTCTTAAGAGCATTGCTCTGCAGGAAACTTATTAGCATTTATTGTGCAGTATCAGATTACCAGAGTTGAATGGAAAGAACAGAGTTTATTTAAGTGGCACAAAGCACAACTCTCTAGAAGTCACATTCAGTATTTCAGAAGTACATGATGGAAAAGGATGTAAGAGAAACCTCTCAGATTTTGCAGAAGCCAATAACAGGTACAAGTTGGGGGGTGGTTATTAAGGCTGGTGAGAGGCTTAAGAAACAGCTCTTGGATAAGGGAAATGCCACAGAATTAAGAAAGAAGGTGTAATTTACAGTGGGGGAGATCCCAGAGCTGTCACATTCATAACCTACTTGCACAAAGCCCACATCTTTTCGTTCTCCCACAACTCCCCCACCCCCAAAAAAGCAAAGGAGACATACTTAAGAAGCAGCTCAGTAAATTTCTGAAACCTATTCCTGCATCAGAAAGACTCCTGAGCTTTTTCAATGGCCGAGTCACAAACCTCACTCCCACATTAATAGACTCTGATTGCTACTGAGGCAGACTGCAGGAAAACCTTCGAAGCCTCTCATTAGGGGTAAAGCAGGATATATATTTACAGATGACATGCATGTGCTGCCATAAGCAAGGCACACAACTAGAAATTAGGCTAGGTTTACATTTTGAGCTCTCTTTGAGCTTGGATAATGATGGAATGAGCACAGCTGACATTTCATTCCAAGCAAAAATATATGCAGAGAGAAGACTTCACCTTGCTGCAGGAGAAGATTTTATTCCTCCCTGACTGTGTTCTCTCAAAGCAGAGGGTCATGATCTGAACTTCCATTAAGGCTGTTCAAAAATGCATCAAAGGTTCGATGGATAAAAGAATGTTATTTTCCAAGACCACTGGGACACTTCCTGTCAGTTCACATAATTGAGTATTACAGTATTTAAATTACAAATTGAAGATTATTTTTACAGGTGTCATTTTAAATATAATATGAAATTTCTTGACATTACCTCAGCCATGCTACACAACCCAGCTGTGCTCAGACTTACATGTGTGATGCACATGGCTGAAATTTTGTCATATTACATCATGGGCTACAAAAACACACAGTATAAATAGACGATGTAATATTTGAGAGAGCAAAAACATATAGTGCTGGCCTGGCTCTATGAAACCCCAGGTCTAGTACGGACATGGAAATGTAAACTGTTATTAGAGTTCAGATGAAAGCCCTGTGCAGAGGGTCAGGCAGAAGCGGGGGTCACACAGACGGAGCTCGGTTGCCCTCCAGTGGGCTCCCACCGCCCCTGCCTCCCTCCCCATCCCAACCTGTCCCAGGCAGGAAAACCATCCCACGGCTTCCAGAGCTGAACACACCAGACAGCTGTAGCCCATGGCGAAGACACAGGCTATTCACACTGGCAGATCTGCAGGACAACGAGGAAAATGTTAAACTAATTAAGAAAGAGATCTTTCAGAATCCTCTTGGCTTTTTATCCATAATTTGGCGCTAGCGGCTGCAAAGAATTTGCCTTCAACTGTTCTAATTTAATGTGGCTTTCTAAAATGCTATTATCTCCATTCTGTAATTTGTTATTTCATTTTTATGGTTTCCAGCAAATGCCACGTCTGGAAAGGAAAATTCCACCTTCTCTTATACTCTGTTGTGACTTGCAATTTGCTTTCATTCTGCATGAAAAACTCTGTTCCCATTGAAGAATTCTAAGCAAAACAAGAAAAAATAAAGAAAACAAACTGTCAGCAACTTCCTAACGTTGTTAACACAAAAAAATGTCAACAATACTCACTAGATAAATTAAAGCTCCCCTGCCCTTTTGCTACCCTCTTCCTAAAGCAACCAACATGAAGCTTTAAGTTGATTCCAACCTTTTTAAGCAGTTCCAGATCCAACACACAGTGACCACAAACTATGTTGGGTGCCTGGGCAGTAACTCACAACAATTGCCAAACTCAGGAGTGAGGAGATGACATTCCATCTGTAGGCTTGTCCACACAGTAAGAATAAGAGACTGATAATTGTAAGATTAATGGTGCAGTTTTTGTGTCCTTTATGGCTGGGATGCTTCACAAAAACAAAAAGAGCACAGTTTTGTGATTCAAAGAATAGATTTGGGAATAGATCCAAGGAATAGATTCAAGGAATAGTGGAAAAGGAATTTACATATTGTAAATCAATTTTGACAAGTTAGAATTTCAATGCACATGTAACTATTAAAGTGAAGGACCAGAACAAAATGACCACCTCTCTTAAGACAGAGCATTACACTGTTTTTTTAGTGATTTCAGAGCAAACGTTCTTATTTCCCTCACTTCACATGTCTGTTTTCATTCTTTCATCCTACAAAGAGGTATAAAATACTAAATAAGTTAAATAGTTTAAAGTTTCAGTTTCTCTTTCTTTGTTTTTTGGGGTTTTTTTTGTCATTGTTTTTGAAAAAAGCAGAATTTTATTTCTCTAAATAAAACGGGAAAATAAGATCTTCCAATGTTCCTATTCTACACTGAAAGACCTTTTCAAGAAATACTGCACAGTTTGGTGCTAGGCAATTTGAGTTGTCTCATTGAACAAAGTTTACTATTTAGATGGAGACAGAAATAAAAACAATACAAAAATAAGAGAGTGAAAGAGTTTCTTGCTGTGAAAGGCAGGTAACTCGAGGCTTCCCTAGATCTAACCTGGAAAACAAGCACACTGATCTGGGTCTGATACCAGGAAAACACATCTGGCCAGATGTGGGGGTCAGGAGGGCACAGCCTGATCTGGATGGAGACAGGAGAGGGAGCTCTCAGCCAGCCTGTCAAGAGAGGAAGGTGCACCCAGGTACTCTGCTCCAGGCTGAAACAATGAGCCATGAACCCCTGTAGGATTGGGGCTCACGATTTATATGTGTAATATAAACATTATATATACATGATATAAATACTATATATATATAACCCCTTCACTGTTTATATCTGAGAAGTCAAGCACCTATTTTCTAGGTTTAAAGTTTCAGTACGGGCAGGTGACTACTGATGTCAACATTTAAGCTCAGTGGATCCTACCCCAAAGAATGTAAAACTTCATAGGATTTTTTGTGGTTTTTCTTGTTGGGGTTTTTTCCAGGGCTTCCTAACATTGATTCACTTGAGCTGAGTTTGACCTGAGTGATGTTTGGTTTGTTCACATGTGAAATTCAAAGTCAAAATTACCAAGGAATGGGAGCTCATATGGATGAAACCCAAAGCAAATGTTTGCAGGAACCTCTGAGAAATGGAAGTACTGTGTTCACATAGTTCTAATTATAACACTGCATTTGTAGGATTCATATGAGCTAGGACCCGTGGAAAAGAAACATGAAGGGAAGCTGATTTAAAGAGAAGGCAAAATACCCTATGGAATTTGGATTGGAATCTTATAATGTGAAGGAAATCTGCTGCAGAAAAGTGGGAACTACTTAAAAAACAGCTGGAAAGACCACAAGTGAAATTCATCCTGGTTATAATCTAAACATAGAAAAGGGCAACAAAGGCCAGTTTGGTTAAGTAAGGATATAAAGTCTTGTACACCATGTGCAAAAAGCCTAATGAAGGGTCTTTAAAATATAAATAACATGAGGAACTACATTAAAAAGTAGACAGAAGCTAGTTAAAATGAATAATTAAGAGATGAAGGGGTTCTAATGAAAAGTAAACTGTTAAGAATACTTTAGTTAATCATCAAAGCTTCTTATATATGGCCATGGCAAAGAAAAGGGAAGACAGAAAACCACCATTTTAATTTATAAAGAAAAAAAGATGGTGGATTAGACCCAGTCTTCATGTTGAAATGGTGTTGTTTCTCATTTAAAGCAGAGTACAGCTTTCAGTATTTTCCCTCCTCGATCCATTTGTTTTCTGCTCACAGTGTGAGGGGTCCCTCTCATCACACCATATCCATGTAGAAAAGGGACAGGCTGTCCACACACTCAGACACCAGCAAGAGTCAATGGGGTGGATGCTAAAGCTAAAGGTCTCCCACCATGAGATATGAATGAGAAAGTCCAGGTGACTCAAGCTGGATGTTAGGACATGGCTTTCCATCTTCACAGGGGTGATTTTATTATAGTTAAAAAACTTCTGAGGAAATAATTAATTGACTTGGAGTCAATGAACCTTACTGGGCTATGAAAGCCTTGGGCACCACAGCTTCAAAGTAGCAAGTTGCAATTGCAAAAGTAATAGAAAGTTTTGTCCCCAGATTAAAAAAATATATATTTTCTGCCCATAAATGGCATCCTTCCATGTCAGACTGATGAATTTCATCTGTGAGTCATTTTTCATGGAATGGTAAAGTTACAAGGGGTAAAAGGCTTGTTAAACTGCAGACATGTTTGAACAGCGTAGCTGGAGAGAGGCTGCTGGCTGGGGTCTTTGCAGTTGCTCTGGTTAGTTCTGGAGCTCTCCTTTATTTTATTTTCAATTATTCAATGTTATGCCTTCCCACAATGCCACTTGCCTGTGTTTCAAAGAGTAATATTTTTTCTTTTTCAGCGAGTAATAATCTTTGCACAGCAAATATGAACCTGCAGATTTTTCTTCTTATACTTCAGAAACACCTCCATGAATTACGTGAGGTGCAACCTACATGATTTGCAAGGATGTCTTGCACTGATCTGCTCAGAGATCACATCAGGGAGTAAAAAATTTCAGAATGCGTAACTAGGGGCATTTTTTAATTAAATTCTTCTATTTTGTTTTAGCGACATAATTAAGTGCTTTTTGAAAGGAAAATTGCAAAGGGCTTGACTTGTACTCCAATACAAAGTCCATTCTGCAGGAAAAGCCTTCTGGTTTACAGCAAGCAACTCTTTTTAAAAGTAGCTTTTAAAACACTTGAGATTTTTCATATAGTCATGGCATAGTTTGAGTTTGAAGGGACTTTAAAGATCATTTTGTTCTAACCCTTCTCCATGGGGAGGGGCACCTACCACTAGACCAGGCTGTTCAAAGCTCCACCCAGCCTGGCCTTGAACATTTCCAGGGGTGGAGCACCCATAACTTCTCCAGACAACCTGTTCCAGTGCCTCACCACCCTTAAAAGTGAATGCATCCCTGGGTGGACCTGTGAAATCCTGGCTTTCAGTGAAATGGCATTTAGCAGGATGCCCACTCAGGGTGTGGCAGAGTTTCTGCTCAGTGGGGGAAAGAGGCGTTTTCCCATCTACTGTAGAAAATATACCACAGAGGATGCTCAAAAGGTTGTCCAACATAACTGTGGGCAATTTTTGTGAGGACTTATTTGTGAGAATTCTACCTGACCTCCAGCTGGTCTAGCTGAGAAGCTCCCTGAAGCCTCAGCAGTGTTCCTGTGTGGTGCTTTTTTGAAATATAGTAATATTGAAACAATGACTGAAATAGATTAAAACAAAATTGGCTTATTCTACATGAGGGTGTCCATATCAAATAGTAATAAATGTTCCTTAATAAGTTCTTGCTATCAAAATCCTCTTACGAATTCATCTGAGGCAAAGAGAGAACAAAACTCGTTTCACACAAGCCCTCTCCCATGAACTACTAAAACAAAATTTTTTCTTCCACTGAAAGACAAGGTTTGAGAGTCTCTACTGTCTTGGGTCCATCCAGAAGTCCTCAAAGTCCATGGAAAACTTTCCATTGAAATTCAGGTTTCTGTCACAAAGCACAGAGAAGGGAAATGTCCTAGCTACACAGGCAATTCTTGTTCTAGAAGAACATAAAAACCAGAATTTTCAGTTGGAAAATCCCACATTCAGAGCACTCCTAAGTCACAAGTAAGTTGATGATTTTCTCAAAATTTGGATGTCATTTGAATGAACAAATCCAATGGCATACAACAGTGGTGTTTTCAGTTCTGCAGCTGCATATTCAAATGCACAGTTTGCACTAGAAAATCCAGTAAAAGATTCTTCAGGTGCAATGTGATTTTATTCGTTTTTTTACAGGAGGTTTTTTTGTATTTGTTTGGAGTAGCCATTAATCAGAGCAATGGAGAGGAAAAAGAAACACCAGAAATGGAATATCACTTAACAAGCCTGCAATTAGCAGACTAACAGGTTTGTTATTTTTGTACTTTTTCCCACTGTATGACCTAATGGAATAGCGGCGGGCACTGAACACGCCACAGCTCAAGCATGACCATCGTGGTCTTTCACAACGTGCACGAGTGTACTGGAAGTCCCTGTGAATTTAGCTGCTGTAGAGCTAAAATGCACTTGATGTCTTGTCCATCTCAATTTATCGTGATTCATACGTCAAGAGCTCAAGTATTGATGAAGACAGCATATGAGAAGTCATGTGCTCGGACGTGTTCCAGTGTTTAAGCATAATAGGAATCTTAAGGAATTTAGCCCTATCTTGATATTTGAAGAACAATGGAAATAATATCATATTTCAGATCCATAAGCAATGCTTAACACAGAGCCAAACCAGAAAAATGTACAGGTGTCTTTTCCTGATCATTTCCAAAACCTCTCTGTCTCTCTATGTTCCAAATTTTTGCTCATTTGAGAAAAGAGGAGGAGGGAGAATGCTTTTTGATTGCTAAAACTAAGAAGTTGTACAACAATGCAAAGGGAAGGTCAGAGTTCAAATCTGACATGCTGGATTGCTTGTCTCCCTCAATCCAAGTCACTAAATCAGCAGCACCGAATTGCTATGATGACAGGAAGAATTTGGAAGGGGAGGAAGGTTGTGCTAGTATTGAAGACGAAAAATAAATCTATAAAATTATTGTCTTACTCTGTCTCCAAAGACTGAAGAATCTGTACATTAAAGGAATTAATATTTTTTACCTTCACTGAAAAAGGATGAATGTGTGATTTAAGTGTCAAAAATGAATATACATTGAGGTTTATTTGATTTTAACCCAAAATCTGTGTTAGATAGAAAACCTTTCCCAGTAATAAAATGCTTCTTCTATAAAATGTCCATTAAAACAAGAAAATATTCTCCCTGAATGCTTGTGATCTAAAGGGAGCTTGCCACAAAACCAACTAAAAATTGACTCTTGCCCAGATTACAAACAGTACTTATACACTTAGCTTGCATTTAAAATTAGAAGCTTAAATCCCTCTGGGACCCTAGACTCATAAAAAAAATCTGAAAAATAATTCTTACTGAGAAATCAGATCATATCATGTGATAAAGGCATACTCCTATTGAGACAAGAAATATTATCTCACTGAGAAATTAGCAGAGCAATTTAAACACAAAAAGACTGAGACTAAATGTCATTCTTTCAATTATTTCAATTTTTTAAAGCCTCAGCAGAGATCAAGTGCCAAAATGTGGTAGTAATAGTATCTTGTCTGAATTCTTGAAAATATTAGGCACAGCTTATAAAAACTTTTTAGTCTTGCAGCTAAACTACAGACTCTTAACTGCAACACCCACTGGACCTAAAAAGCAGACTCTTCACTCAGAAAGAGTTAAGGTAGGGAATGAGCTTTAGCAGAAATAATGAGTTTTCTCTGGAGCTGTAGATTTGTTCATCCATGCACTGTTGGAACTTATCTCCACCCATGGATCTCAGGCTACAGTGGGTTTCCATGCACCTGGTCCTACGTGAGGAGGAGATGGAGACAGGGGCATGGCTCACTGACCCTTCATTCAAAACTTCTAGATAGTTACCCACTTCTCCAAGAAATGCCTGGTGCAGGAGAAACTGCAGTGACTGTGGTCTCACCCTTCTCCCAAAGGTGAGTCAACAGACAGCAAAGGCTTCAAGACCTCCCACTTTGGTGGGGTGGGGGCTAGACAGGCACTGATCCTATAGAACCACTCCTATAGGTCCATCCTACAGTCAGGGGGGTACTGGTCTGAATGGGGACATACCAGGCTGGGGAGCAGCATCAGAGAAGAGTCTCTGGCACAACAGCTCCATGAGGACTGGAATAATTCCTGAGATTTAGGTACCTATTTCCCCAGGCTGGGCAACCTGAAGGCTGGTTTAAGTGACCTGACACCTTTGAGAAGCACCTAACCCTGACTGCAACAGCAATAACTCCCTGAGTATTTCTCCTTTGGGTGTTGAAGACCCTCAGCTCTCAGAAACCCGCTCCAACACACAGCCAGACACCCTGGCTGTGATTTACCTCACTAATTTTAAACCCTTTAAAATTATGTGTCTAGTCTAAACTAGCCACTGATCTCTCTTCTGATGTCCATGTGAAGAGATAAATCTGTCCAGGGAGGAATTCACTCCATTCATCCTAGAAAATTCTCTTAATTTATTTTCTAAGAAATGGCTTTGCAGGAGGGAGGCCCTGTCTGTTAGTGCTGTTTCAGCTCCTTCAGATCTCAGAATATGACTACTGAAAATATATTCAGCTACTGAATGCACAAAGGTGCTTTTGAACCACAAGTACAAGATGTTTTTTCTCACCCTCAGCATAGTACCACATCTGAGCACACCTTCTTTGTAAATCAGCAGACTGAGCACTTCTTTAACTGTTTTTCTCATAGTTCAAGAGGTCAATATATTTTATACTATCTATAAGTATCTACCAAGCTTTCACCATCAATGAAAAATCATTCTTTGAAAAGAAAACTATTTTTCTTAAATAATTGGTTGTCTTTCCTTTTTTCCACAGCAAAGAGAAGATCTAGAAAGTTACACATGCTCATCGCCCCAAGGTTACTAAAAAACCAAATGAACACACACAAAAATAAGAGTTTGAGAAAAATAAAGCTAAGTTGCAATTGAGACATGAAGGATAATTCAAGCAGCTTTTTCAATGTGTTATCCTACAGAACAATCTCTTCTTATGCATGCAGCTGATATGCAATTCAATGTGTCATTTTTTTGGATGTCATAGCAAAAAATTCCAGGAATCGTTCAGCCAAAGGTAACTGTAAGCACAATATGATGTGCGGGTATAAAAACTGAAACCCCTCACTTTGTGAAGCACTTCACAGAAGATTTGAAAAATCCACCTTTCATTAGAGCCAAATTCCAACCTCAGATCCACACTCGGGGCTCTCATTAAAGGCTCTGGGAGCCAGCAGTGCTTTGTCGAGGGCAGACTTCAACCGATTTTGGTATTTATCCTTACAGAGCAACCCTACTGAAGCCTTGATTAGCCAAATGGAACAGAGACATGAAAGCAGTTTATATTAACAGGGCTTGGATAAGTAGGAGAGGTTTTAGTGTTGTGTTATGTGCTTTAATAGATGTGACCTTAGGCCACAAATCAGCGAGGCTCCTGGGCACAGGCATAACTTTAACCATATGAGTGGCTGAGAGCAGTCAGCAGAACTATTTGAGCTCTTAAATGCAGGCCTATGTGTAAGTGCAAGGGAAAACAGTCCCTGATTTTGAATAAAAGGAGGACAGGAGCAAGTAAGGATTGTGTATTACTTTGATTTATTTTCCTCTTAACACAAGCTTAAAGCAAGCACCCTGAGGCAGGGACTGCTTGTTTGTGACCACAAGACACATCCATGCCAGCTGAGTGAATCGAGCTAAACCAACCAGCTTTGGGTGCAGGTGAGAAAAATCTCAGACAGCAACAGTTCAAAACCCCTGCTAAAAGAGCTTAGGAAAGGAATCCCAACAGGTCTGGAAGTCTGTGCCAAACTGCACAGAGAAAGCTAATACTTCTTAACTTCCAGATCAAAATAGTGAATCCACACTGATTTTTTTTTGTCCCAGTTTCCAAGGAAAATGAGGTTGCTGAAGGATCTGTTCATGTTCTGATCTCACTCCAGTAACTTTTTCACCAAGCTGCAGGGATGGCAACAAGTCCTGAAATGTCAGAATGTGAAATCATGACAGTTTCCCAACAATGTCAAATGCTGTGGTGATGGGACAATAAAGGATAGCTTTGCAATTAAGTTTAAGTCTGCACCATCTTTTATACTAAAAGTACCATACTTGTCTAGCTCATTATAAAACATCGAGGAGCAGTAGTTATGTGCTAGCAAAGGCACATAATAACCCTATGAAATCTAAGACAGGGATGTAACACAGAGCTACAACAAATTGAAACTCTTCCCAAAACTAACCTGAAGCTTTTTCCTATACTGATAAATAATAAAATTTCCTGCTTAATCACCCAGATTATTGTCACCGATTGTCTAACACATTTCATAGGTAAAAGCAGAAGCTCTGTGTGCTGCTTCACAGCAGAGTGCAGAGGGCTTCCCTCTTGCCCACAGCCCACTATAGGGTGCAGCCACGTTCTCTACCCATACACAGCACTCCAAAGCTCGTGTGTGAGACAGGAGAGTCTGTCACACTGACATGAGGCTGGGGTTTACAGGGTGAATAATTTTGATCCAGGTTTTTTCAACTTCATCTGATTAGTAAGAGGGAAAGAGTTGAAAGTAAAACAAAGAGGAAAAAAAAATTAGTTCCTTGTGGATATTTCCATTTGCTAACGAAATAGGTATGTGCACAAACTAGCACATCTGAGGTTTGGAGAGGTGGATTTTTTTTCTGTTGTATTCTTCCAGTTATACCAATGTTTTATTAACAATAGTTTTAACAAAGGCTCTGAGAAAAAATAAAAAAGACAACTTCAATATCAATCTATGTTAGAAGAACAAACATCTGTGGCTTATGGGACATATGCATCAAGCATGGCTCAGCTGCATGACAGCAGGATGGTCAATCTGCCTTTTAAATCTCAACTCCCACTGTGGGGCTATCACAGAAAAGGAGCTGGGAGGAAAAGCTGTTTCTTTATGAACCAAAATAATACTGTATGTTTTAACAAATATGGGGAGACAACAGAAGAAAAGGAAGTCCTTTTGTTAAATACTCATGAGTTAAGTCCTTATATCCCTATACTGTGCTCTGAAGCAAAGTCGTGTCAAGGGAATTGGGAGCACTGCAGTGAAAGCAAGTCAGTTGGGGGATGAGACAAATTTGTGTTGGTAACAACAGAACCATAACAGAGAGAGGCAATGCATGCCCTGACTGTGTGCAGGCTGAATCCCTCATGCCTTCAGCAAAAACTCAGTAGGAAAACACGCAGGAAGGCTTCTTGCCTGAGCTAGGATTAAAATTGTAAAATATCCAGTGTAAATAAGACTCATGGGGCTTGAATGAAGAGATAATGAAGTAAAAAAGCATTAATGTGATGATAGCAGTGATGAAGAGGAAAAGCAGAGAGAGGGAAGTACAGGTAACATAAGCACTCCAAAAACCAAGGGTACTCAAACACTGAACTGTTTTATACCTGCACTGCTTTCATTTCGGGCAATCATTTTGCCACTGAGCTCAAACGTCTGGCTAATCTGTCACAGGTGAGTATGAGCTGTAAGTCTGTTGCAGGTCTGCAGCCCTGTGTCATGTGCTGGGGGATAAAATGACCATGTCCACCTGTTTGTAACCTCTGTCCGCTGTCACTGCTGCCCTTGGGACTGTTTATGTCACTGATTCTGACTCTTGTTCTGGGGACAGTGGTAATGAAAGAAGCAATAATGATGTCCCTAGAAGTCCTTCCAGGGTACTGCAAAATAAATAATACTGGGAGAAAGCAGAGAGGATGGAGGCATGAAACAACACTAACCCAAAAGTCATGTGTGTGAAAAGCTGAAAAAGAAGATCATAACTATTGTCAAAGTTATTTTTTATCTAGAAACAAAGGGTTTCATTTCTTCATTTTATGTATCACACAGCACTTTGTGGTGGAGAACATTAGCTGAGAAAGGCACAGAAATTGATTTGTTTTTCTCCCTGGTTTTCCAATTTGAGATCTTGAGCAGTAATATTTGCAAATTTTATGGGGAACCTCATTCTTTTATCTGACTTTCTTTTGTTGCTGACAACACTTCATAGAAGAGTCACTCGTGAATGTTGAAAATTGACCCCACAGACTGCAAACTAAATAGCTCTGAATTAGATCTTGGTATAGCCTCACAGAAAATTAGTCAATTATTGGTCCATACAAATCTGTGACTCTATCTAAAAGGGAAAGTCTGTTAGCTCAAGCATTTATTTTTTAGTTATGAAAAAATAAAACGTATCTATATATGTACATAATGGCTGGAGAACCTCTCCTATGAAGACAAGCCAAGAGAGTCTGCGCTGTTCAGAGAAGGCTCTGGGGAGACTTTAAGCATCTTTGTGTCTACAAAGTGACTACAAAGGAGCTAAAGAGGGACTTTTTACAATGGTTCTTAGTGATAGGACAAGGGGGAATGGTTTCAAGGTGAAAGCAAGTTTGGATTAGATACTAGGAAGAAATTCTTTACTGTAAGGGTAGTGAGGCACTGGAACAGATTTTCCAGAGAAGCTGTGGCTCCCCCATCCCTGGAAGTATTCAAGAACAGATGATCTTTGAGGTCCTTTCCAATCCAAATCATTGTATAATTCTATGATTTTTATATTTATATATATACAAATATATATATGTATGTATATATATAAAAATAGAGAGAAATACAGATGTAATTTAAACAGGATTTAAGAAACTGAAGGGTTAAGTGATAGAATAGTATGTCAGAAAGTATGTCAGCTTCAATGATGTTTTATGATACTTGCACAACATGCAAGATCCCAGACCTTCAGGCTACACCTGTAATATTTTATACATTAAATGTACCCTGGACTGTGTTCTAGCTCAGGAGCCAATTGGCATGGGCTGTTCCACTTCCATCTTATCCAAATCTGCCCTCCACATCAGGGTAGCTACAAGCAAACTCTCTGCTGGGAATAACCCTTTCTTAAATCCCAGCATTCCTGGGCATTGCTCAGGATAGTGCTGGTAGGCACAGGCTGAAAGCCTGTCCCAGACTGCTCTGAGGAACACTATAAATGATAAAGTTCCTGTGCTCAGGGAACATTCTTGGCAAGGTTTGTTTTACTAGTATAGACACATCCAAGGAAAGCCCAAATTCAAGACCTTACGTAACTTTACTGGATACAGAAGATTCTAGGAAATAAAATATCATAAGAATCCTGAATTTCATACTGAAAATTGTTCAGTTTCTCTAGGGCTTTTTGATCTTCAGAAGGAAAACTGCTTGCACTTTTACGACAAATCCTCTGCAAGCATTTCTGAGACACTCAGGATAAAAGCAAATCAATTTTTACCTAGCATCGTGCTTCATGGACATAGCACTGCACATTGCTGACTTGTGAGAGTGCAACATGTGTAATCAAACCACAATTCTTAAATTTGCCATCAATTTCCAGCATGAATGTAGAGATGAGCTCTTTGATTGTCTGTGAAGGAAGTGCTATCAATTTCATTTTATGGAAGAAGAAACTAAAGAACACACTAAACTTTGCGTGCAGGAATTTGGGGACTTTACCTCAAACCCCAGTTCTAGTCGAGTCTCCAAAATTACCCCCTTACCTTCCAAAGTCTAATCCATGTCATGTACCTAGAGCATGTCGAACATGGAAGCAGGAATGACAAGTCTCAAGTCAGAGCCACATTGCAAACTTCCTGTTATCTTTGTCTCTCAGAGAGACTTAAAAAGAAAGCAGGTATCACAAATGGTTTGTAAGCCAATGTTAAAACACCAAGATTTCCAGTGTTTTCTACAACTCAGGCAATGGCCCAGAACTGGTTTCAGACTCTGCCAACTCCCATGAAAAGAATGGCACTGTAGAAACCAAGTCCTGCACACACAATGTGAAAGTCAGACTCTGCATGCAGGATTTTTTCCAAATGAAGCCCTGTTCTGCCACCTCTCATCCATCTCACCCGAGAACACACAAGCACTATTTGTTATCCTCCTTTTCAGCCTGCACAACTATGTTTTTTCTGGCTTGTATCCACACAGGGAAAAATATAACAAAGGAAAATCAAGGATGGATTATAGCTCCGAAGGAGATTTAATGACAAGCATATTGGCATTTTCTCTTTTATTTTTAAATTTCATTTTACCAGTTTCATTACAACATTATGCTAGATGAGATATTGGACTTTGTTTGGTACAAATAGCCAAAACCTATGATGTGCTCCTTCAGTACTGTACTGCTCCAATACCTCTCAGTGATTTCCTCTCCCTACCCTCCCTTATTGTTTCAAGCTGATCTTCGAAAGAAATGTCCAAACTTTATAAAAGAGTTTGTGCTTTTTGTTAAAAGCTGGTTTTAAAATCCTTTTTCTCTTCTTTTCTCACATGCCAAATGCACTTGGACGTGTGAATATACTAGTGGGTCATATTAGTTTACAGGGAAGATAAAGAAATGAGATGTTGCTGAGTTTCTAGGAAAGGTTAGTACATCCTGCCCAGGAGGCTGGGTTTTTTTCATGGAAACTAGGATTATAGACTATTCTCCTGCATCTCCTTACATCATTTGAACATTAAAGTGAGATATCTAAATTGGAGCCTATTTTTCATCTATAACCAACAGATGCAGACAGACATGCTCATTGCCTGTTCAGGGAGCTGAGGAGTAAGAACCCCTAGGCAAGTTGGTCTGGTGCCTAAAGTGAGGTGGAATGAATCCAAGCTGAAGGTCTTCATCTTGCAGATTGTATTATTTTAATATGATTAAAGCATCTAAGGCATAGGATATGTATCATTTTTCCTGACAACAGGAAAAAAAATGGGGGAAAAAAATGTGATCTTTTGAGATTTAAATGAGAGTACATGGAAGAAAAGCTCATAAAATCCTGGTGAGACCATCACAAGAGCATTGATAAAGAGGCAGAAAATATAAAAAAAAAATAAAGTGGGGAAAAACCTCTAAGAACATTTAGGGGTTTAAAAAGTCCATATCTATTAAAAGATAAAACTTCAGCAGTAAGCTATGCCACTCAGTTACAATGAGATATAGTACTTATAATCTTTCAGTAATAGATTTGTAGCATTGCCACCAACACATCTGGTTGTAACTAGATATATGCAGAATAATGGAGGTGCCAATATGCAATGGGATACCTTTGACTGATGTTAAGAGAGAAAACCATGCCCTCACCATGGCACATCTGGGCTGAATATCTTCCTCAGACAGATTCTCCAAGGTCAGCTGGAGATTTCTGCTCTTAGTGATGGGACCACCCTGGGGGGATTTTATGGCCTAATTAATTCTGGTCAGACAAAGAGTTCCTTGCGGCTATAATTTACTTAAATGTGTGAAAATCCACTTTGCCCCTCTCCCAAGCCTCTTTTTCTCCCACTGATATAAAGAGGAAAGAAAAATGGAAAGAAAGATGGAAAGAAAGGTGGAAAGAAAGATAGAAGTAGTACTGAGGCATTGCAGATGGAGCCACAGAGAGATATAAATGAAAACAGTAAGCACAAAGATTTTTCTTTCCTTACCAAATTTATGAAGCACTGCTGAATCCTCCCATCCCCTTTATGAACCACAGTGAACTGATTAATAGTGAGGTTTGGATCCTTAGGACAGAGCTAACAATGCCACTCTTTATAGTAAATCACCTGAGTATCAACTAATTACAATTACACTGTAGCATAGTAGGAGGTTAAGTAGGAGGTTAACATCTCACACAGGAAACAAAAATTGGACAGGGAACACCTGTGAAGATACTGGTCAAAGCATGAATCCAGAAAAGTGACTTATGCCTGTATGAAATTAGGCTCAGATAACATTCTCATTACCAGATATTGCAGTAGGTGATGTCATCTTTCTTGCATGCACGTACAGTTTCTTTCCCATGATGTACCAACACCACTATGACTTACTCCTCTTGAAAAGTCCCTCAAATTGTCAGTTTAGTAAATGATTCCTTCAGATCTCAGGTAACAGACAACATAGCCATTTGCTTATTAAGAGCAAATTATGCCTGACAAATTTCTTGGCCTTCTATGATGTGGATAGAGTGTTGGTAGATAAAGTGAGACAAACTAAGGTCATCTACCTCAATTTGTACAAAGCATTTGGCACAGCTACACACAACATCCTTGTCTCTGAGTTGGAGGGATTGGGGAGGCGGAGTCCTCTGCTGAGAAGGAATTAGCGGGATGGTTGCAGTCAGAGTGGCAGTAAAAGCTCAGTGCTCCAGTGGAGATCAGTGGTGGGTGTTGTTCCTCAGGGATCGGTTTTGGGGCTGGCTCTGTTTAACATCATAGTTGGTGACATGGACAATGGGATTGAATTCACCCAGAACAAGGCTGTTGATGACATCAAAGCCATGTGGTGCAGTCAACACACTGGAGGGAAGACATGCCTGTCACCCAGGGGAATCTTCTGAGGCTTGAGAGGACCATGAGAACTACGTGAATTTGAGACAAACCAGATGAAAAGTACTATACCTTTCACAGAAAGCCAACTATAACCTGGACTGCATCAAAAGCAACATGGCCAGCAGGTCAAGTGAGATGATTTTTCCCATCCACTCTTATGAGATTCCACCTGGAGTGATGCTTCCAGCTTTGGGATCCATAACAAGAAGTCCACAGGAGGCCACAAAGATGATCAAAGGGCTGGAAAACCTCTCCTGTGAAGGCAGGCTGAGACAGTTTGGGCTGTTCAGCCTGGAGAAGAGAAGGCTATTGGAACACCTTATTGCACTGTCCAGTACCTAAAGGGGCTACAAGAGAGCTGGAGAGAGAACTGCAAGAGAGCTGACTTTTCAGAAGGACGTGGAGTGATAGGAAGAGGGTGGAAGGCTTTAAACTGACAGAGGGTAGGTTTAGATTAGGAAGAAATTCTTCACTGTGAGGATGGTGAGGCATTGGGAGAGGTTGCCCAGAGAGGTTGTGGATGCCACATCCTTGAGAGTGTTCAAGGCCAGGCTGGATGAGGTTTTAAGGAATCTGGTCTAGTGGGTGACATCTCTGCCCATGGAAAGGGGTTAGAACTAGATGATCTGCAAAGGCCATTCCAGCCCAGCCCAATCTATGAGTCCCAAGTGATCCCCTTGGAAAGCTATGGCAACTCTAGTTTGGAACTCATTCTTCCCCTGACCTGTAAAAAACTTTGGAACACACCACAAGGCACCTTCATATTGAGTTATTACTCATTGGCTGTTAAATTGTCTTGCTTCACTTCACTTATCAGTATATTCATTTGTTGGACTTTGTATATGTCAAGACCACCTGGTCCACAGGGATAAACAATCTTTTTACTCAGTGCATAAACCTAACAAAGCAATTTTAACTTTACATTTAGTTGAAGTTTGTTGATACTTTAAAATCAGTAGTGAGTGTGGAATGAGAAAAAATTATCCATATTTCTCTTTTTATTCCAGTAAACCTATTGAAGAAAGCAAATGTCTGTTCCAAAGGAATTTTCCACACATCTATGTATATCTTTTTAATTTATTAATTCAAAAAAGGACCATTTAAACCCTGCTCTTTTGGCATTGCAATTAGATCCATGAAAAATAAAGTTAGAACAATGACAAATTTCAACACAAATGCTGAATTAGACAGGGAATTTGAAATTAAAAACACCTTTAGTCTCTCTACCCTTGGACATCATTTTCTTCTGAAAGGTTTTTGTAAATGTGATTGGACTATGTCCTTGATATTCTTAACCCAATTAAAGAATCCACAACAGTGAAAACCTGTGCTATGAGAAGATCTTCTTTTATTAGAATAATTCATAAATGCAGCATGGCAGAATTTTCATCTCATAACATCACATAAATCTTCAAGGCTTTGGTGCTTAATTCAAGGCAGTTGTGCCAAGGTATTCCTGGAAATTGCAGAGATCAATGAGAGAGATTTGAAGAGTAGATTTGAAGCTGGTTAAAGCTATGAAAAAAGTAAAACAATCAAACCCCTAAGTGAAGGAATTAATGGATTATGTTCTATTTCTCAGTCAATTTTTGTACCTCTCTAAAACTGTATCAAAACAAAAATTAATCATGAATAAAAATGTATGTGAAGGCATGGTACAGAAGCTAAGGGCCAGACAAATGCATGCAAATGTTTCTGAATCAGGTTATAACAGACAAAACTCATCTATTTGATTATCAAATAAATAATTTACGGCTAAGGGAAACTTGTGAGCTGATCTCTTTAGACTTCACACACATGTAAGAAAAAGAAAGAAACAGAGCCACAAGGAGGATTAGGATTGTTGATTATAACAGAGAAAATAGAAATTTCAATAACTTTTATATGGGCACTTGATTATAACTGGGGGAGTGAGGGGGAGAAATGAGAGCTGTCAGTCTTATTCTTCCACTGAGCATCCTCAAGGGTAAATCTTGAGACTGTTTCATTTCCAGTAGTCTTTAATCACCTGAAGGTGCCTCTCAGAGCTGCAAGTGACAGGTCTAGGGATTTCACCAATACAGACTTTCCCACTAGGTGATTCTGAGGAGTAGCAGAAAAAGGATGAAAGTTAGCAGGAACAAGCTTAGTCACACACACAGGAGGGTGAAATTCTTGTTTAACTCAGGTTAACTGTTTAACTTTTGAGTTTTGCAGCTTTTGAGGCTGCAGCTTCTCTTCATTCATTTTACAAAAATCTCACAGATCCTAGATTATTTTCTTGTCCCTAGAAACAACTTAAAGCCATCAGTATGATTATCACTGTTACAGTTGTGTAACTAAATCACTTGCTCAAAGATGTAGGCCCATTGGTTAGAAATGATTAAGACGGAAAAGATCTGGATGAATAGTTCAATGGCAATATTCAAGACTTAGGATGTAGAGGGAAAGGAGGGAGAGATATTTCATGCAAGGATGAAGAAACATAAACACCATTGTCACGAGTAGCATAAGGACAATATTTGCTCTACTGTTTACAGTCCCACTGACCCAAAGTCATTTTTAAATCTTGACAGTTACCCTATGGCAGGAGAATAGAGGAAATAGGAGTCATTAGGACATTAAGAGGAGAAGAAGAACATTTCTTATGAGAGTAATTAAAATCCATAATGTGTTTAGTCTAGCAGATAAAGTTACAATGGCCTGCTCCATAAATATATCAAAAGAGTAAACACAGAGAGGAATAAGCATTATTTAACTGGAAAGCCAGGGTTATCACAAGAAATAATTAGCAACAAATAACCCTACATTTGGCAAGTAGAAAGTTTGTAGCTGGGCTGCAACAGTCTTACAGTAGCAAGAAACCCAGCTAATTCCAGGTTGAACTTTGATGCATTTAAGAAAGGTTGGATAGACTATTAGTGGACAAGGCATCAGCAGCAAGCGGTTCCTTCCAAGCCTATTCCTTTATTTTTTCTGTATCTAAAACAGAATTGGTTTCTCTAGAACTCTTTAAGCATGACAACAAAGTAATGGGTAAAGAAGAAACAGCTGATATTATTTATTTGGATGAGTGACCTTTGCAAAAGACTACCACGTAAACATTGTAGTTAATAGCACATGCTTAATAGTAGGATGTACTAAAATTCTGGTTTTCAGAATACAATTCCCAATTTGTGTTCTTTCTCTTTTATACCTGGAATACCTGACACAGAACATGTTGAGGAAAAGGAGACCAGACGAGATAGGCCACAACATTCATAGCACTTTGCCTGAATGGCAAGTCCTACATTCTTGTTTCCAAAGGTTATACAGCTGAAATGTATTATCTTAGTCTTGGATTCTTCACTCTTTCTGTTGTGATTTTCTCTGACATAAACCATAGCAAAAGAGCCTACATGATTTCAACACTAGGAGATTGCAAAGTAAACCATTTCTACATACCATGTCTGGTAACACTTTAAAATAATAGCCCAGTTAATTAATGATGAACTACAGTGAATATTCTTATACAAGTACATATGACGTTCCTATTAGTGCCAAATGAGTTCATCATGATTAATGTTATTACAGTACATACCAGCAAAATTCATAAAAGCCATTACTCTGGATGGTTACCCAGCACCAAAACGTGCTCCCCTCCAGCAAGCAGCCCACGCTCAATAAGGAAGATGAACAAAGTTCTATTCTGAGATCCATGGAGTTGCATTATTATCAGCTCAGTTTGAAATACAGGCCTTTAAAGGAGATCTTCAGAGGAACCTTCATCTTTAGAAAGTCAATCACAGTCGGGCATGGTGGCTAATGAGTTTAAAATCCAGGCAACTAATGTAGGGTACCACAGGGCTTGACTTATCACCAGTGCAGGTAAAGGCTGTGGAGCTGCATGTGCCCATTCTCTTTAGACAACAACCTTTTTGTCCTGATATAAATGATTAACCATGCCTGACTGAGAGCATGCTCAGGGCCTGTGGGAGGAGGGCTGCTGCGTCCTGCTGCTCTTTCTTTCCATCAGCAGCATGGCAGGGATAGACAGTATTACCTCCCTAGGACCTGTGAGGCTGGTGCTTAGTGCCCTGATTCCCCAGCTCAAGATGAGCTGGAGACACTGTTTACACCAAGAAACTCAACAGGGCCAGCAGACTGGCAAACATCTCCTCATCCTGCAAACCACTGGCAGCACTTCCTGGCAGAGTTTTGGCCTGTGTCAGCTAGAATTCCCCCTGACACCAGGCCAGCATGGTTCAGGGATCAGCAGAGCCAAGCACCATTCCTCACAGGCAATTGGGATGTAGCCACTTTGTTTTGGGGGAAAGTCAGCAAGTTGAAGTGTATGCACACAAGCTGAACTTAGTGCCAGAGAATGTACCATGATTCATTTCTGCAGCTCCTGTAGATGCAGCCAGAAAGGCTGTGCCTCCTCCCACCCAAGCCAACCCTGATTCCCCACAGCTGCAGAGAAGGAATGCTTTTGGCTTTCCTGCTATCCCAGCTCATGGCAGAAACTGAAAGACCACCTCTTCTGGGAGTGGAAATATGGACAGCACCAAGGCTGCCATGGAGGAGCAGGATGCAGCTGAAGGAAGACCTAAAGCTGCAGGACACTGGAAATGGTTGACCAGCAGAAGTGCAAATCTGCAATATTAACACCTCGAGGGTGTGTTCTTCCTCCTCATATTGAAAACTGTCTGTTTAACTGCAAGATCTGACCTCTCAGGATTTTCACATGTTTGGATAGCTGAGATATGCTCTGCTGGGCTGCAGTCACAGATGGAAGATTGATGTATGCATGCTTTTAACACCAAATCTGAATCCATCATATTTAAATGATACTAAAGATCAATGGTTAACTTCCTTTGAAACCCAAAAGGAAGGATTGATTTTCCGTCTCAGCATTTCTAAGGGCAAGAAAATTAATTTTTCAACTGTTCCAAAGTCATCATTAAAAGCATTCTGAAAATGAAGATGGAGGAGTTTGGAAATAAGGGTATTTATTTTTGAAATATCTAGAATTTCAGAGAAAACTGATATTAAATCTGGGATATTTTAACTAGAAATATTGCCAGTAATAGTAATAGTCCCCATTATTTATACTGAAATGTAATTAAAATAATTATGAGGGGAGTTTTGTCACTAAAATAAGTAGAATAAAAGAGAAAATCTGTTAAGAGTATTTTCTGAGAAAGGAGTGTAAAAAAATTTAATATAGATTTAATTTAGGAGGTAAATCAAACCTTTAAAAACAAATCCATTCCTTCTGAAACACCTGCCATTCACACCCTTAAGTCGCTTGTGCAATCTCATTTCTCCTGTTTACCATAACTTCTGGTCTTCTGCAGAATGCCCTGTACAGTCAAATATTTAAACAATAGGTTAGTTTTAAGCTTGTGAGTAGCTTCAGTGATATCTGTAGTTCTAATCACGCTGCTCATGAGCACATGCTTAAATACATGAGTTCCGGTAAAGTTTCTCAATTTTCTCTGCAGTTCCTCTCTTTTCAGGCTGAATTAAGCTTTTTGTTTCTCCATGCCCTGCAAAATTTTCTTGCAGGCCCATTACAATATATAGGGTTAAACTCATAAGAAATAATTTACCTGTTATCTTTCAGATAACCTGCCAGGAACTGTCAACAAAGACTTTAAATTCTCAAAACCTCAAACCCAGTGTTCTTTACATTGTAGATCTCATATCACCCCTTTCAGGACCTCCTACATCAGGGTTTATTGAAAACACCTCTTTAACATCCTGTTAATCTCCAGTTGTGTAGCACCATAAAATGTGGTGTCTTGGGTCAGGAAAACCAACATAACTTAGTGCTTTATATGTCAAAACCAACCATCAACCTGAACCAGAATCCACAAGCCGTAGGTTTGGTCATGTATATTCCCTGTGAGGCATTTTGAAACACAGATGTGAATGTAAAACCTTGCCACCCTTGATGCTGTTGGAGGAGCTATATGTGCAAGAAAAAGGGTGACTGCTGGGAATCTGTTCTACATTCTCCTCTTAACTCAGTCAATGTTTCATTCTAGACCATATGTGGCTCAGTATTCTCAAGGGCAAAGCATGGATGATACTTTTCCATTTAAGTAAAATGTTGTGATAGAATGAATGGTTAGGCAAATGTGTTACACAGCAAGAGGGAAGTCACAGAATTTCTCCAAACTGAAAGAATAATAAAAATGAAGCAGAGTCAAAGGAGGGACATGCATTTTCACAATCAGCTCTGCATTAGATTCTGAACTGTTGAATGTCTGGTGACACAGTCTACTCAGAAACTTACCCCAGATTTCACATTTTTAATTCCCTTTTAATTCACATTTTAATTCAGTAGCCCTCAACTTTAGTTTAATGGTTTAGATCGCTGCTTCTTCTACATAATTGGTGTCCATCACAAACTTACTTTTATTTTCAACTAATATGGTAGCAATTCTGAAAAATAAAAATAAGGGCAAAAGTATCTGAAATCTCTGTTTCAATGAAGCAAAAATTTCTTTTTTTCATTTAAGAAACTTGAAGTCCAGCAAAAAAGAGAATTCTGTATATTAGATGTGTGATTTTTCAAGATGTCCTCTTGAAAAAAATGGTCAAAAATAAGATGCAGAAATCAGTCTGCATTTGCAACTTACTTATCAAAAATCAGCCTTGCTTTTAGTAAAACCATCTTGAAAGTCTCCATCCTCCATGACTATTTTAGTCTTCTTATAACTCCTGGATAAAGAAGTAGGGTCAGAATGCCATTTGTTCTCAATTTCATTACCATTGTTAGATTTTTTTTTTACAGGACATTTTGGCCTTTGTCATCCCTGGGAGGAAAGCCATGTATTCCAAGCTTTACCCAGGCACTCACTGTTGGTGCAATCTTCATTATTTGAGTGTCAAATGATTTTCATATCTGCTGGTGACTCACAACTGTCAATAAAGACAAGAAGATCTGTATTTTGAACATAAACTGTGATGTACATATCCGAATCTGGTAATTAATCAGACTCATGGTGTCTCAAATTTGGCATTTGAATTTTGGCATGCAATGTTTTACCTCAGTGCCTCAAAGCTTTTATGATAGTCCTGCCCTGTACCTGAAAGGGCTATAGGGAAGTTGATTAACTCTCATGAATTTTGGACACATAAAGCCCCAGATTTTAAAGTCATGCACAGGACAGAAAGTACTATGGGGAAATTAATAATTCTGACTTCATAGTTCAAGCAGATACTTAGCCATATGATAAATAATAATTGTTCCCTAATTCAGTAACATCCACTCTCTTCCTTAAAAGTGGCAAAGGTCCCACTGAAGCAAAGCATATTGGACCATGCAATTAGTGGCAGCTTCCTATGCACATGAGATTTTAATTCATATTGTATGGGAGAGCAATTTCCAAGCACTTGAGTATTTGACATTACAACCTGAATAATATCTTTTTAATATATCTCTGAGCAGTTAATTTGCATTTAAAGACTCTGGAGCATTTGGAAAAATGATGGATTGGCACATTGGTCAAGTTTTCCTTTGATGAGTTAAATTTTATTTTCTAGTACATACATATTTAGTACTATGCTAACATTTTTACATAGTTACACCTTCATGTCAAACCACTTTTAAATTTATTTCCAGAAGAAAGCAACCCAAAGTTCAACCAGAGTAAGCTTTATAAAAAAAATAGTGGAAAGAAGAAATTAATTCTGACACATCCGATCAGCAATTTGTAACATCATTCATCTCAAACTCCCCAGACAACTGAAACCAACAAAAGATGGTAATTTTGGAGTACAGTCTTCAACTGGAAATAATTTTCTATCTTCCCTAGCTCCTCCACTTCCCACCCCCAAAATATAAAGCATTTTACACAGTAACATCTTTAATCTTTTCTTTTGTCTCCCTAGCACATAACACAGATGGGCTGTGATAGGAAAACCTGGCCACAGTCCACTTCTCTCCTAAAGAATGAGAAACAAAAATCAATTGAAACTAACTCAACCTGCTCAATGAGCTACTTTCAAAAGAAAAGAATACAAAATACTAACCTTTCTATTTTTTGGCTGTTTGTATATTATTTTTACTTTTGCTATCCACATAATGATAATTTAGGCCCCTGGAACAGACCAGAATGGTTTCAGGCTGGTCACCATGGGAGAGAGGCTGCTGTCCCCTCAAAGAAATGTGATGTAGTCCAGCCCAGACAAAGGCTTCTTTTAATCACATTCTCATTATGGAAATGGAGCAGGGTGCAGGTGAGAGCAGTGGAGGAGGAGACAGTAAAGAAAGGCAATGCAGGGAAAGGTACCATTTTTTTCCCCTTGGGGTTAAATAGGGTGACAAACTGGACACAGCTACATACAGCTGAAATCTGAAATCTAGTGAGAATCACAGTGCCTTCTCCATATCTTGTAAAGAAGGATGTGTGATGAAATTATGACTTAAAACAAGTACACCAATCATTTGGCAACAATAAGTAAAATTTCATAAAGGGAGCAGTCCCTGATGACTATAACAAAGTATATTGGTTTTATCTACACTTATATTTATCTGCACACTAATAAAGGGGTCTTTCTATACTGAATTATCCCTTTCCTCTTGACAGGTAGCACAGTGATAAACATTCCTTGGCAGATCTTAGAGAAGTTCTGGTGTCAATAAAGTCTCACTAAACTGAGTTGAGTTCAGATGATAAATGTCTCATTCTTTTGTATCCCAGTTCATTATCAATCAGACAGTTTGGCAAATAATTCATTTCAGGTTAAAACACCAACCTCCCCAGCTCCCCTTACCTCAAAACAGAGTACAGTATTATGAGTGAACTTACCCAAAACCAGGGGATACCTGGTTACTGCACACAACCTCCAAGCTTTAACAGGGCTTACGTAGCAGAGGCCAGTTGTACAAACAAGAGAGTAAGATTTAAAACATATTCTATTTTGAATACCACAGCTTCCTTAAGGGCAGTTTAATGCAGCATATTTTTCAGATTTCCTGTGTGTTGCATGCCACTGTGATGTAATCTAGTGAGATGCTCCAAACTGTGACAGACATTTTCAAATGCAAAAAATATGTTTCCAAAAAAACAAGGTTGCTATCACATCAGACTTCAACAACAAAGGAAAGCTGGGCTGACAGGTCTGAAGTACATATTGGGATATCTCAAATCTCTAAGGACATGTGGCCCTGGTAATATGTGCAATACAAGAACTTAAATGTACTCCAACTGTGTCAAAATAACATTCTGAAGAGATCATACTCTTTATGTTTAAGAACAGTGGTCACTGTCTGAATGAACACCTTCTGAAAGATCACCTAGCAGTAGGAATACATTTCAAATGTGAGCAAGAGCCCATCATCCCCAGCAAGACATTATCAAGTGCACTGCTTTGGAGGACTCTGAGGAAAGCCAAGTCTGTCACTGTCTCCTGTAGGGGAGGTTCAAGAAATGAACAACTGAAGACAGTGGAAAGTCTGAGGCATGAGGACAACAACAATCTGCTCTCCTTGTCTTCAAAAGTGAAAAGTAATGGGCTTTAACTGCATTGAGGAAGACTCTCATCAGATATTATGGAAAATTACCTAATGGTAAGGATAATGAAGCACTGGAATCGATTTCCTAAGGAACTTCTAGGATCCCTGGAGGATTTTAAGAGCAGGTTAGGTAAGCATCTGGCAGGAATGACACAAGTTTATTTGATTCTGCCTTGAGCCACAGCACAAAATGACCCTTGGAGGTCTGTCTCTCATACTTTTATTTTCTATGGATCCATATTTTTGACAGCTGGAATGGAAGTACCGGGTTTCAAATAAAATTTCTCTTTAGGTAAAACCTAGACTTGGGTCTTTGATTTAGCATAGTCCTTTTAGTTTTGATTGCCTCTGTATGGCATGGCTAGTTGAAGGGGAAATAAAAATTTATGTGATAAAGAAAACCAACAGATTTCTGGTCTAGTAAAGGACTACTTTTAGATCTAGTAAAGGACTACTTTAAAGTCCAGTAAAGGACTACTCTAACATGATAATTTCATAAGGGTCAACAGTAGCATGCAAGGGATAGATTTTTCAAAGCAGAACTGCATCTTGCTAGAAGTTTAAATCATTGATCACTGAAATTATCTCCCAAGGAAAATGATGGAATACTTTATCTTGAAGACATGGATTCAAAACTTCCTATCTTTCCAGAAGATAAATTTTAGTCTTGTAAATTACTGGACTCAATATAAAAATAGTGAGTTAAATTTCTATGAGTGCATTGTTCACAAGATCAGCTTTTTCTTATATAAATATTTATTTTCGTATTTGTCTCCAAGAACTCTAATCCTGTTTGAAATTATGCATCTTCTATAATCAACTAATCTCCCTCTTACACAGTAGAACAATGTTGTTCTGATCTTTTTTCCCCAAAAACAGCTATCTTTCCCATCTAAGCTATTCAAAATGCTCACCAATAAAATTCCAAGAACACCAAAATTTTCATAATTCTTTGGCCTTTTGGATTCTCAGATGGGAAGAATATACCATTTTCTGTTTTAATAACTGCCTATTACCAGAATTATCTTACATTTCAGAAAAAAAATGAGCCATTTTAATGTATAAAAATGGCCTTTATGGTTTCAAAAATGTTAGTATGAATTATATCAGCGTTTTCAAAAGCCTAATAAAAAAAATCAGTCAAGTGAAAGAAAAAATTAGCAGAATTTTGATTCCACAAAGCAACTTTTTCCAATAAAAATTTACTGTTAAATGTTCCCCATCCCACTTAAATTTTATTTTTTTGGTTAATAAAACCCTCCTGCTCTTTTACTTTAATTCCACCACTAAAAGTCTTTTTCTTCAGCATTCTTATGGCTTGGGGGTTTTTGTTGATTTTTTTTTCCAAAATCTCCAACTCATCACCTTTCCTTTCAGGAACAATAGGCTGGAACTAAGAAGACCAGAACAAAGAGAAAAAATATCTTCATATCTCTGGCTCAGTTAAACAAATCATTTTTTATTGGACCATATTATTTGGATTACCTTGTGTAATCATCACAAGAAATCACTTTAACAGTATTTGTGTCTTTCAGAAATGTCCATAAGGATAGATGCACACTTACTTCCAAGGCATTGAGAGAAGATTTACACAGATGAAGGCAGACTCCACCATTCTGTAGCTCTACTGAAAGCATTTCTATTTAGTGAAGGTACCACTGACAATACTTTTAAGATTTTGTCATGTGAATGACAATAGTCTCCAAGTTCACCTTGTTGATGTCATGCAGTGCTGATCCTTTAGTCAGAATAACACTTAGTGCAATCAAAACAGCCCATAATGTGCTCTGTCTGTGCTGTCACCAAAATCAACTTAATTTGTCATTCCTAAAAATAAATCCCAAGTTTACCTAAACCATTTGTTCGGACTTTGGTTACATTCATGTGAATATTAATTTCTTATCAACAGAATTCTGTACCAGACTGTCCATATTTGATGGGAAGGTGATGCCAGGTAGACCAGTCTACAGCTCTCTGAATCGTCTCATTCTGCTGTCTGTTTGCTGGCACAGTATTCCAATTCTTCCTCTGTTCTGGATGTTCCCCAGGATTTCAGGACTTATTAAAAATGAACATCTGTGAAACAGAGATGTCCTCAGCCAACTCTTTCAGGATTCTTAAGTGCAAGTAAGCCAAGACAGACAAAATAAAAATGTTTATCCCTAGCAGATCTCTATTGTTTTCTTTCAGTACTGAGGAGCTAGGAAGGTGATAAAGTATGTCACAGTATATATTTCCAAATGGAGATGAGAAATCCTTACTACTTCTGTCTTTTTTACTTCATCACTCTCAGTATCATCTGCTTTCTCTAGCATGAAGCCTACATCTTCCCTAAGATTTCTTCTGCTCCTAATATCCTTATCCCTGATCTGTAACCAGGGATTTTTTAACAAGTTTTATTTCTCCTAACAATACCACAAATTCTAATTTATACAAATTATTTACAACTATCACTATTTTTTTCCTACATGTCAGATATTTGGGGATGATTACAGCCTTGTTTTTCCACTGGATCAGAATTTATTTTAGCAAATTACATCCTATGAATGTGGAATCAAGCCTTATCAGACAAATAATAAACTCTTGCTGAGGATCTCCCTGCTTTCATTCAGATTTTTACATCTCCAATTTTCCTTGGAGGCAAATTTACTCATCACTTCTCCCTAACTTCCACAAAATTTATTCATAACTTTTCCCTAACTTTCACAAATGTGCTAGTTGTTGGGATGGTTCTCTTTTAATATATTAAGTGTAAGTTACATATTACTTACAATCAGACTGTGATCATCAGACCCATAGCCACTAAAAGCTGCTGCACAGTGCTTAATTCATTTATATCCGTCAGAACAAGATCCAACATAAAATTACTCATTGTCAAACCCAGTATGTTTTGTGTTAGAAAGCCATCATCTATCATCCATCATTTTTAGAGGCTTCTCTACCCTCTGCATGAAGTAGAGCTTCCATCATTGCATCCTGGATTCAAGTCCCTCATGACAATTATTCTTTCTATATATTAAAGACAGGTGTTGCTGTGGCTGGATTCAGTGGGCTGTAACTAAATCACATTAGTGCACGGTCCTGGCCTCTGTTAATTAGCGTGGATTCGTGGCCATCCCAGACTGCACATTTCAGGTTTCTCTGCAGACTCCCAGTGTTCAGAACTTCAACTCACCATACTCAACCTTTTTACTATTTACACATTTTTCCTGTGTTTTTCATGTCATTCTACAGACAGCTTTACTCAGAGAGAAAGGAAGATGAGTCTTTCTTGCATTAATGAAAATCACATATTGAAATTAGTCTGTAATGCATTTTACATCTCCAAATGAGCTACCCATAGACTTTGAGTCCTTAAAAGACTATTAAGATTATCCCTCCAGTCTGTGGAATAACACAGGCTGTTAGACCCCACTGCTTGTTACTGAATCAAGTTTATTCCTGATTGAAATATTTTAAAGGGACTGATGGTCCTGGTACTGGTAATGAACACTTTGCACCAACTTTATCTCCATTCTGAGACAAAAGATCAGATGAGATCATATTGTGAAACCTTGGCATTATTTCTTTCGTGTTACATCAGCCAAAAGCATACCTGAATATTTTGCTATGGATTTGCCCTGCTAAAGACCCAAAGTAACTAGTTTAGATTAAAGATATCTCTCTTCTGTACATAATTTTGAGTGTGAATTTTAAATTCTACATTATGCTGAGTATTCCATCCTTTAACAATATGGTGATAGACAACAAAAGAGTTCCTTTACAAGTGAGTAACAGTATCAAATAAAATGCAACTTATGAAAATAATGTATCATAAATTCTTTCATTTTTCCTGACTGGCATTACCACAATTCATACAAATATTATCTAAATCATAATATAATTGTATAGCTAGAGACTTGGATCCTGCATTCAAAATAATTTATTTTTTTAAAGGCCATGGAACTGTATGTTGGAACAGCAGACATACTTGACAGCCTCTTAATTTAAAAAGCCTGCAAAAATCCACCATTTCACAAGCTGAAGAGCAATTTTCATAATTATAATTACACAGAAGCATGCACATAAACTTGGCAATCCCCTTGTAGGCAACTAGCTCAGACTAAACTTAAATTGTTAATGCTCCTTTACATTGAACCAAGCCAAAGAGAGCTGTGAGACCTGATTTTGCTAATAAAGCTGATTATCTGAAATAACACTCACTTAACTGCCAAAATTTGTTTCATCTACAAGGATCACTAAGGGTAAAATTATACATTAAAAATCTCCAGAAAGAAGGACCACTGCTAACGAACATTTTCCATGTTGGAAATGGTTGTGTCTGCCCTGCAGAAAATGTACCCAGAGCCTTTAAACACAAGTTAGTGCCACTGATGAGGCAGCAAGAAGCTGTCTTGCTTTAGCTGATGGAAAGCAATGGGGCCAAGCCAGCCACCATGAACTGGAGCAACATGAAGGTGTTCGTGTCATGAACACGTGACTGCCTTGTGCAGCCAAAATCTGGGAAAAGAATGACACTGGGGACTCAAAGCCAGGAGAGTCTCCACATCTGCAAGCACCAACTAAGCTGATGTGATGGGCCCAGATATGCTGGCTGGAGAGTCAGACTGCACTACAGGTTCAGCACAAAGCATCCAGAGCACCCCAGGGAGTCTGGCTGCAGTTATCCTGCCGTGGGACTGAGTCCAAACCCTAATGCTATCCACACTTGTGCTGCGGGTAGGAGCACGAACTCCCTGCCCACTCATCCCTGCAAGTGTAGGTCAAGACAAAACCTAAATATTTGCAAGGCTCCAAAGCTCTGTAAAGCTGCAAAGCTTTGGTGTAGACTAAGTCTAAACTGCTGTCTCTGTATAAAAACATGAGGCACAAATCTTTGGTGCTGGTAGACTTCAGGTTTGAGACTCTGGTCTAGGACCAGTTCATGTTGCTCCCATCATCTGTATGGTAATGATGCAGCATTGCACCCCAAACTCACAAGATATGCAACATGTCAGATATGTTGTTCATACTGAAAAATTGCATTTTCATTTCCCTTTTCACCCATGCAAGGAGTCCAACTTGGCTCTCTAAATCCCTAAATTTCCAGTGAACTGAAAAAAAGTAAGCGATATTTTCTGGGAAAAAACCAAAAAAACAAAAAACAAAACAAAACAACAACAACAACAAAAAAAAAAAAAAAAAAAAACAAAAAAAAAAAACACAAAAAAAAAACCAAAACAACACCACAACAGAGTTCTCATTTGTACCCTGCAAGCAGAGCAAATCAAGGTCATGGAGCACTGTCAAACGGCTTTTTTTTGTTTGGTTTTTTTTTGGTTTTTTTTGTTTTTTTTTTTGTTTAGAATGAGTTTCGGCACTGATTTTGGAAAGAAAAGGGCTACCAATGAACAAAACTGATGCCAAAACTCATTTTTGAAAGTAAAAGGTGCTAAGCTACAATACATGAACAGTATTACTGAAGAGGATGTCCCAGACAGATTCTCTTTATAACAGGACAACTTTCCAGATCCTTTTCTGCCCCATATCCATCATGGACTGTATCTACTCCTTTTCTTTGCATTGTCTTCCTTCTGAAGCAGGCAGAAGTAAGACACTTTCCTAGCAGTTATATTTTATTTTAAAACAACCCAGGCAACAAACACTTGTGCATATTTCTTTTTAATGCTGCAGGATGGTACTGACACTGTTTCTAACATGTAAGTCCTCAGATACTTTGCAGTGTCACTAAGCATTGAATGAAACTGGGATTTTATTAGAATACTGGTGTTAAAATATTCCTTAAAATAATATATAGATGGTAACATTTTAATAACTTGTATGATTTCCAATACCTAGAATTATTGCATAATAGCACCCTGAAAACTGTACTGCACTTTTGAAGGAGATTGCCAAGGGATTTTTTTGACTTGAAGTAACCAAGTCAATGAGGTCCCGAAACATGAGCCATTATCAATAGCTCAGGAAGACCTGATCTTTAAGGCATTCCCCAAAGTTTTAGTCATTCTGCAAGTACCTCTTTGCTCCCAGACACGCAGTTGTGCTCAGTGAGGCTGCACTTCTAGGCCAGCAAGAAGTCATCACGTTGGTTAATAAGCAGCTGTGCTGTAAAAAACCCTGAAGTGGAATGAAAATAAAAAACTGTCATATGCTCACCTATGATAATCACGCAACAGTGTCATGGGAACACACACCTGGAGGCAGCTGGTACTTCTTGACCTGCCCAAGACTCCCCTGCATGTCACAGGGTTGTTTTGAATGATGCATGGGTCAAGATCTGGTTGAAGGTCTCTAAACCTCTTGAGAGCCCTTAAACCACATACCTGAAATGCAGCAGCAGCATTCTAATACTACACATGATCTAGCTGAGTGATTTCTATTTGTGGTGATATAACTAAATTTGGGGCAATTTCAATTTGTGTTTTCCTCAGCAGGTTCATGGGGATTGCAGAAATAAGCCTTCCAAAATGGGATAAAACAATTCTGAAATCTGTTTCTAGTAAATTAATGTGTCTCATTGCATGAAAAAGACATTTTTAAAGTTCATGAAGACAGAACTCATTGCAGAATACTGTTGGCTGACCTTCACATGCTTCTACTCTGTGCCCCAAAAGGCATTATATGCATGTAATTTCCAATATGGGAACAATTTGAGTTGTAATTAGGCAAATCTCAGAAGGTTCCGCCACTGATTTGTTCATTCTTTCAATATTATTCTATAGGACACACCAAAAACATTACATTAGGTTCAAGCAGGAGACAATTAAGAAAACTTTAATCCTGTTACAAGGGTATGTAAACATATCATCACTTCATATTGGTGTTATTATACTTTACATACTGGGCAGATGGGTCATATTGGTGTTCTGGCATTTAGTAGTGCACATGCTGTCTCCAAATATAACTTGCCATATTAACAGACACATTTCCCATTAAAAGACCCATAGAATGAGGGTTTTCTGGTAGAAACTGTAATAACAAATCTGCCAGAAGAAGTAGTGACAAAGTTAAGAGACTGGGACAACTTTTTTCAATAAGCCTTTTGCTATGATAAAAAAAGTCAACAGACTGATATTACATTGAGGACAGGTCTAACAATATATAACTTTTATTTTAAAAGTCAGTTCTATGATGAAAGGAAAGCACCGCTGTCCCTCTTTGATATGCAATATTTTTTCATTTTGTTTTCAGGTTTGTAATTGATGTTGTCATTTCTATACCATTCATAAATATTGAGTAAGTATAAAAAATATGTCTATGAGCTTTCATACATGAACAGATATATGTATGTGTATGTGTGTGTAAGGCAAGGGATATATAGGACCCATTACTATAGGTATTAGTTGAAAGTCAGACCTTTTGTACACTGGTTAATACAGTTGAACTCAAAGATATTGTGAAGCCTATAATATTTACTCAATATCCATTATTGTATAATGCTTATTCTTCAAACTCAAAAAAGACCATTTCTTCTGCAAATTATGTTAAGAAATAAGAATAAAAGAAGGAAACTAATTGCCTATGTATATTATGTTCTTTTTGTCAAGTGATCAGTTACTATAATACCATAAAATATAGAGAGAATATTTCACCTCTACTTGAATTCTAAAGTGATTAATCTCTCAAGACATCTATTTTAACAACAGGATAATGTTAAAAATCAGCTTTCTTAAAACAATATGGACTATTTTAGTATCAGCTTAAAATTATGGAAAAACATAAAAGAAGAAAATTTAAATCACAAATTTTGTGTAAACCAAATGTTCACAATATGGAACATGAAATTGGGAGTGTTAGTACCCCAAATTCAGGATCTACTCGGTGGAGCTTTAACACCAGTTTATATTCACTGCTGTGTTTATGGTCTTAAGTTTGCAAGAAGATCACAAAGATTGATCTGGGTCTATGAGTGATAGAGGATGACTGAGAAATTACAGAACAGGAGAAAGGATTCTTGATGGCTCTCTTGGCATTCCTTTCCTGCTGCAAATGATCAGAGGCATAAGGACTTCCTAAGACAGAGATTATTTCTTCATGTTATTAGCCTTTGAGTACTCTTTTTCCATGAATTCATCTAATTGCTTTCTTAAATTCACATAAACTTTCAAGATTATAAGTGCCGCACTTTAACTATGTGCTGTTTATTTTGAACTTGCCATCCCATAACTTTCACAGAAGTCCCTTCATGTTTTGCTTTATGATAAACAGTGAATAAACATTCCCCATTCACTAAAAACATGCCATAGCTGATTCCTAACATGTCTTCTACACTCCTCAATTACCCAGCACACTAAATTAGCAAAACTACATGTTAGAGGATCTGAATGTATTGAAGTCTTAAAACTAACATTCCCTGTCTGCTTAATTAGGTTACCTTTTAAAGTTCAAAGTATTTTCACCTCTTCTCTGAAAGAAATACATGTTTTTCTAAACTGTGTTTCAGAAAGATGTGCCTCTGTTTTTTTGGGGCTGTGCTAGAGGATCTAACTACCAAGAAAACGGATAGCAAAAATAAACAATAGCACCACAGCATGGTTATAATTCAAAGTGTGTAAGGCAGATGTCAGTTCATTTACACAGCACATGTATATATGTGACAACTGTCAAAAATACTTTTTAGAAAGAGAACAGGTTGTGTAGATTTAACAGGTGAAACCTACTGTGTAGCAGGCGTCCTTCAGGCATAAACCAGGCAGTGACTTAAACAAACAATTCTCTTCCTCCTCCGCAGAGTGAATCATATCACACAGCTGCCATTTGGGCACCACTAGTCAAAATGTGTCTGGTTTTCCAGCTGAGTCTGTCACACTCGATGTGATGGTAGCATTAGAGACCCAAGCCAGCACAAAATGCTGAGAGCAAAAGAGCATGTACTCCCTACCAACAGAAACACAACACAAACAAACAAACAAAACCTGTTACTCATTAGGCTGATCCACGATTTCCAGCTTGAAAAACAAAAAATATGTATTTCAATTTTTGTTGCTGAACTCTGACATGGACTGTCAGGTGCAATTACACTCTGTAGGTGTTTGACTGACCATTATTTCTTTATGCAAAAAGAAAACACTTCCTAGATCTACCAACCTGCCTTTGAAGCAGCTTTGCAGCCTCTCACTTTTTTTTTGTTTGTAATACGCAGCTCCAGCTAAAATGTGTTTATGGCAATAATCTTCTCTTCACTGTTTTATTTGAAAATGGGCTCAGGCTAAACTCCTAACTGAAGCAGAGGCAGTATGGAAGTGATTAAACTTTTGCTCTCATTCAGGTCTGTGGCAGAGCATAATGTTGAATTACCAGATTTGAAGAGCAGAAGCAGAAGGGAAAACAGTTGTTCCCTGAAATGCTTGGGACTGGGGCCTCATAGGTATCATGGAAAAGATGTACTCTAAACTCTGGTCAGCAAATCACTTTTGTTTCCTTTGGGCTCCCTTCCAGTTGGTTGGTGTGAGCTGCAAATGCCGATGAGTGAGGTGAGCTCTGCTGGAGAAGGCATTTGTTGGGTGTCATCCATGTGCCCCTGCAACCCAGCCTGTCCCTTCCTCATCCATGGCTCCATGTGCCAGAGATGCTCGCTGGCATGAAGTCTCAAACCAACCAGCATCAAGCCACTCGAGAGGCCAGGAGCAGTGTGTTGTCTCTCAAGCCCGAGAGGGCGATTGTGCCACAGCTTCAAGTTAATGCTGCCAACCCTTTCCTTTCTGCTGTCTCAACATCCACAGTGTTGTCACCCACAGACACACACAGGATCCATCAAATGAGTTTTCAAATTCACCAAAAGAAGAGGAAAATTAAAGAAGTCCCTCAGTCAGATGGTTAGGGAATTCTGGTGGGAAGAAAGCCTGGCAACCCAGACTGAAGCCTGCAGGGAATAGGCTCCTTGTCTGTCCAGGTTAAGGAGATGTGAGAAGGCAAGGACAGCTTAGAAGCACTATCCAAAGTTTCAGACTCTGAGAAACCATTAAAGTTTTTATATGTCTTCCAGTCCTGGTGGTTCGCTTCACCAAAAAAAGAAACTCAACAGCCTGATCATGGCTGTACCTACAACGTTGTCAGAGTAACACCATGGTCAGGTTTTACAACAAAACTGGAGCAATACAGCAATGACCCAGTTATTTGAGTATTTTAGTCAATGTAAATGTTCCTGACTGATAGCTACAGGCAGCTGCAAGAACACTATTTTCTCAGGCCACAATAGTGAAGTCATTTTTGTGGGGTTTTTTTTCAAATAACTGAGTATAAAACCATGTGTTATATACATTTAGGATTTGGACAATAGAGGCATATACTGGAAAAATATCTTAATCAGGATTACACAGACTGTGAGATTAACAAATGCAAAGAACTCAATGACCCTACAATAATAATTACTCATTTCGTATTCAAAGAATTGGCAATTACCTGGACTGTGACAACAAACCTAAGAGTAGTCTGTAAGCATTTCTGTGTACAATTGAAAAATGTGCCCCACCAATCTTATATTAGACCAATTGCATTTAAATTAGTGGGCTTTCTAACAGAAGACAACACAGATATATTAAAACTAGGAATTATTAAATATTGGCTTAACAGTTTTATACCTGTTCACATCAATATTGAGAAGACATTAATTTGCAAAAGCAACCAGAAATTCCACAAGATCTTCCAAGTCTAGTTTATCTAGCATGTAGACTTTTACACATTGACTTTCTGTTGTTTCTAATTTTCTGCAGCTTTCTTAATTGTTTATGCACCCGTAAAACAGTATTGTCTAATATTCAAGATCCACCTTTCTTTAAATTCTTCTAACTTCTGCATTTTTCTTCCTTGCTTTCTGCTAAGTAAATATGCAACTTTTAAAGAACATATCTTTTTAAAAATGTAATCAGTGTCTGTTTTTTTCTTATTTCACGTTCTCTTGGCATCACAGTAGAAGAAATGAGAGCCCCCCAGTTGCAGGAGTGTCTCAGACACAATGACTACATTCTTACCAATAAACTGGGCAGCTCCAGGCCCTGTTCTCTGGCTCTGAGAGCAGAAGCATGCTGTCATAACATGGCCACATGCATTTATTAAACTCTCCTGGCCTCTAAAATAGAGACGTCATATCCAAATCACCTTTCTGACTGTCCCTGACCCAGGCTAACTCTGGACCAGGAACAGTACAAGAAACTTTCAGCAAGCCCTAACCAAACCCATACCAAGGACAGCTCTGACATTTTAAGGACAGAAATACCAGCATTCAGGGCCCAGGCAAGAGCTCTGGTGCTGCTGATGTGCCAGTACAGACACCACGAAGGGATGTGGATAATTGCTCAAGAGAGGTGGGTGACTCTTGGCCGTACCCCACAGCCAACACTGAGCAACCCTTCAAGAGCAGTGAAGGCTCCCTGGGAGTGCTGCACCAGGAGCCCAGGGATTCCCCTGCCCTCAATCCCACTCAAATGTGTTATACACTCTGTTGAGGAAGATATAGCAGTACCACAGCCTTGCTACTGTTCCATTTTATTTCTTGGCCAGCCCTGCTCTCCCCCTTTCCTCCACAGTGCCCTCCAGCTCAGGCCACTTCCTGCAGCGCCCTTCCAGCATCTCTGTGCCCACAAACTTAGGCTAGCAAGGACCTGACTCAAGACAAAGATTAACAAGACTGAGCATATTCACAGTATGCAGGCACATGTCCCACTGAAGCCAAGAACTACAGGAAAATAACCAAAGAAAGAATACACTCCAGTGAGATTCACATCTGCAACACACTCTATTAGGGCAACATTGTGAGATTATGTTACTAACAGTGCCTGAAATATCTGCTGCTGAAAGATAGATTCATATTAACAGCATGTGTCGTTTGTTGGGAGCATTGTGATAAAAACAACTATCACATTGCTAGATGTTTGATGCTTTATAAAGGCTATGTGTCATGCAGCAGTCTTATGTCATCAGTGGGAGAGATGGAAATGATACTTCTTGGCTTCAGAGAAGCAAGTCTAGCGCTTAAACTGGATAAGATACAAAGTCACAGTATTTTACAATGTACTATCTACTTTCTTGGCTTTATTCTCCTGTCTTTCCCTGTCTGCAGGTGACACCTGTCACCAGCTCACAAGGCCACTCCTGATGAGAAGGAGGCAGATGAACCTGTTGTTGATGTCACTTAGGGGTGTCTTGCCAAGTTCCTGACGTTTCTGCATTGCCCAGCCAGGGGCCATCACCCTCAGGCTAACCTGAGGACTCCCTTGAATCCTGCAGCCCAATTCCCACCCAGACTCCTCAGAGGGGCAGTACCTCATTTGAGGACAATGTGGGACTAATGAGTGTGACTTTCCAGCCCAGCAAGCACGGCTATTTGTGTGTAAAAAAGATGAGACCTGGGTGCTGGCCACTGCTTGTGAGCACAAACCACTGCCACAGCCCACGGAACAGCAGGTTACACCACCTGCTTCCTCCCTCTTTGATCTTTTCCTGCTACAGCCAGCACTTTTTTCTGCCCCTAAGGACAATTTCAAAAGCAGGGAGAAGTAGGACCTTTCATTCTTTCCCCCTCTTTGAAACCAGCCTGATGGGGAGGATTTTTCCAATGAATAGACCCATAGGATACTTCCCTACACTAAAGAAAATCTTTTTTTATCAAAGCTTATCACATCCACATTTATTTTGGTAGTAATAAATAATAATTCTGGCCTCATCATTAAATTATTTGGTTTGCTAATGGAGCGGTTTGCTCACAGGATTATTAAGTAATGATGTTAGGTATTTTTAACACAGCAAATTTCTTCTCCTGGGGTGACCATTTTAGGACTATCTTCTCTATAAGAACAGGGTAGATGTAAAGCTTAACTCACTGCAATGACTCCAGCTGGTTTTGGATCAAGAACCAACTGCCCTTACAGCAGTCAGGCCAGGCAGAAAATCCACTGAGGAAAGTGCTTTCCAATTAAGCGTCCTCCCAAGGACTGAAAAGAAGTACCCAGTAATTTTCTTTAGAACCACAAAAATATTATCACTGACAAATGAAAGTGGTAAGATGGAGCACTTGTTCAGAATAAACCAGAGCTGCCTGATCCCTAGAACACCTCACATTTTTGGTTTTGTTGGCTGGATCAGATACTTTTGGATCAGATACATTCTGCTGTTCAGATGCATCTCAGAACTGAGTCCTGGCTGCTGTTCTTCACCACGCCACAGCTCTGTGCCATACAAGATTTCACGGTTCCTTTCCAGTGATTAACATAACACCAAAGGGCAACGAGGGGTTGTGGCTGAAAATTAATGCTACAGCAAAGGCACATTAATCACAGCTTTCTGCATGCCAAATTAACTACAGAAGGTAGTGCTGATAACACGACAAAAATTAACTACAGAAAGCTGCTAAAAAATGTAAACACAGCCTAAGGTTTTGGAACATTTTCTTTAAAAAGATTTTAAAAGAAGAAAACAATTATTTTGATTTAGAAAACAACCTGTCAACTTTTTTTTTTTTCTATGCAGTATTAGAAGATTAGCCCAACAATATCTTAGAGGATTTTATTTTCTGTTTATTGATTTCTAACCAGGATCTAATCTGTGAAGGAAAAAAAAAATGGTTTCATTTTTGATGCAATCCTGCTGCCTACAGACATTCATTTATTGTTATTAATGAACAATTATTGACTACTAGACATATGAAGGTATAAGAAAATAAACACCAACCAACCCTCCCAATATAATTAATGGCACTAGTTTTCAGTTAAAAATCACTATGTCCTTAACATTTGACAAAAGCCTGTATCTTCTGAATAACAGAAAACTTTACTTTGGGGTTTTATGCTGAAAAAAGTGCCAAAAACTTTTGTTCATAATTCAAAAGTCACTGAAGTCTTTGTAAAGACTTGGACTTTGGATCACATTGCAACTTTTCCCAGAAGGTTTCCTCTTCCTGAGGTGGAAGAAGGCAGTCACAATGTATAAAATTAGCTTATAGAGAATGCATAAAGAGAGTGAGCTTATCTCTGAAAAGAAACCACACAAGGCACAAAGGACCTTTAGTTTGTAATTCCATGTTTGCAAGAATTTCATTTAGTAACTAAATAAAAAATATCAGTCCATCAAGTGGAAGATTTAAGCTGATTCTTCCAAGAAGCCAATTAACATTTCCAAGGACTTTGTGCAGGATTCACAGTTTGCACATCTAAGAGTTAGATATCTAAGTCTGAACTAAACCCTACATTCCCTTTAGGGTCAAAGAGAGAAGGAGCCACCTCCAAGAAACTATTTTATCCTACAGCAGGCACAGCAGTCAGGGCTATGTGCTGGACATACCTAATTCTCTGAGAGCTCCAGAGGAATATTCCCTTTTTCAGATACAACCTCAGGTCTGTGCAGCTGGACTTGATGAGTCCCACTGTAATAATGAACACTGATGCTTAGATCAATAAAGGATACAAGTATGTATCAGCCAAAGGAAAAGACATCTGTGCTTTTCATCTGCACACAGAGTGAATGAGAAACTGTGATTTAGCTCAAAATCTAAAAAACACCCACTTGTATGCTCACTCTTTTTATACATTATTGTGAGGAAAACTATGAAGAAAAAGTGTGGATGGGAAAGAGGAAAAATTGAAAAAACCCAAGATTTTCTACATAACATCTTTACTTTTGGAGTGAAACTCAGTGAAAGTCCATTCTCTGCTGAAATTAAATTCATTATGCAAGAAAACAAATTGAAAACACTCTTGATGTTAACCTGTTCACAAACATTAACATAAAGCTAATTTCTTAAATGGAACAAAACACTTTTTTATAAAATTTCTTCAAATTTAAAAAAAAAAAAGTTTGACACAAACGTTTCTGAAATACAAAACAGATAATGTCTGCATGTGTGTGTGTGTATGAGAGAGAGAAGGATACAGTCCATCTGCCTTATCAAAAATTATGCAAAAGATTCAAATCAGGCTCTGACATGTGAGGCAAAACCAGATGTTTCAGCCCACAGAAAGTTTTTCATAAAATGCTTGAGGTTTTGTTTTTCTTCCAATGCAAAAATGAAAATAAATAGTCATATTTTTTAGGAGGTAAACAGAATCCACCAGAAAGGCTTTTTTTAGCTTGTACTTTTCTGGTTCTTAGGTACTGGAGGCACTTAAATACTCACAGCCAAAAGGATGGGGAATGGCAGAGAAAACCAACTATCGCTGGAACTGTGCAGCATTTAATGGCATTTTTTGTCTAGGGTTATCCAAGACAAATGGTGAAAGGAGGAAGAGGAAGGGAAAACCGCCTGGCAGAGTCCCCATCACTCACCCCAGTGTGAACACAGAACAGCTCCCCTGCCCTCAGAAACATTCCTCTGGATTTACACTGGAGTAAATTAGAGAAGAATTCACTGCAATAATAGAAAACTGTTTACAGTTTTAATAGGAAAAAAGGTTAAAAACACAAAGGGAACAGTGAAGCATCTTTTTCATATTACCAATGTTTTTAAAACTTTATCAAACTCAAATTTAGCTTTTAAATGTAGGTCAGAATCAGAACCAGGTTTCAAATTTGCCAGCCCGCCCATGTTTTGTGCTTTCTGCTAAAAAAGAGAGGTAAGTTTATTAAATCAAAGTTCATGGAACTGGAATCTATAAACCCAAACTTATATATCCTGCTCATTGTTCTGTGTTGATTTGTTTTGTGGTGATTTAGAATCACCATAAGGCAAAACAACGTCTGAAAAGAGAAACTATGGAAAAGGGGAAAAAAAAAAATAAAAGGAAGAACTCCTTAGCTCACCCAAATGCTTAAGGAGAAGAAATGTGTAGAAATTTATCTAACTCAGAGTAAGTTTATTAGTCCTTTGAGAATGCAATACAAGTGCTATACTCCAGTAAAATTTGAAAGTGACTGAATAACCTCATGCTGGGCCAAATACAGGCCCATTAAAATCTCTGGGAATCTCTCCATTGACTACAATAGGCTTTACATCAGGTCTCTTCTCCTTTTTTAGGCAAGGCAACACAAGATGGGGTGAAATTCTATCCCTAATGAAGTCAATGGGAGTTTTGCCACTGACTTCATTTGGACCAGACTTACACTCCTCCTCCATTATCAGAATATGAAGTGTGTTTTCCGGATATAATCTGCTGGTTGTAAAAGAAAATAGGAACAAAAAAAGCTGCAGCACCATCCAAAAGACAGCAGATATTATGAAATTACAATATTGCCACGTTTCCAAGTGGCGTGAGATAATCTAAAGAAAGAGGCTGATGGAGCATGAAGCAGTACAAGTGTATGGTAAAGGCTACATGACTCAAATTACTTGTCAATACTTATTTATATCGCAAACTGTAACATCGAAATTTTGTGACAAATAAGTCAGGAGTCACATTTCTAGAAATCCTGCCCTACCTATGCACTTCTGTTGGAATTTCTGTGGCTGGTTATCTTGTTAAAGTTACGCAAAAAAATCTCAGACGCAAAATGTTTGCACCTGATTTTCCATTCTAGTTCTTCACTCGCCACACCCAAATAAAATTTTAAAAAATCCTCCAACCAAACCCTTTTTCTTTAAGTTGTCTTAGGTGTGGATACATGAAGGAAAGCACGGCATGTTTTTTCTGGCCCATGTTTTTTGGTTGTTGCTAGGCCTTGTGCTTTTCGGGGGCAGGAGTGGGGTTGAGCTTCTCTCAGAGCAGCCCTTGCACTCCTCATCACAGGGTCATGTAGGCATTGCTCTGGGACGAGGGGTGCAGGGAGTGAGGGCACAGCTCTCAGAGCTCACCCCTGGCCGTGTGAAGCTCTGGTTAAAGCACAGCTCCAGGTGGGACAAAGGTGCCACTCCAACAGACGAGGAGGTGCAGCAGTGCCTGCCCTGGTGGACACTTCTCCCAACTGAGCTTAAGCCTGACCTGCTCATTCTCTCAGAGCCAACCTGGGAAACACACCAGAAAGCAAAAAAAGGCACGTTGCAAAGTGAAACATGCGAAACTTGTGTCGGTCCAGGGGCAGCACACGAAAAAGGAAACGGCACAGAACGCTGTCTGTCCCAGCACAGCCAGCAGATCAGAGCCTGCAGACTGGGCCCCAGATGAGCACAGCGGGAGGCAGCTGGCAATGCACTGACTCATGTATCCACTGACAAGTAGCACTATTAAAACAGGGCGTAAAGATGCCACAACTCTGCGTGAGCGGTTCGACAGCCAAGGCAGACACAAGCGAGAGCCTCAGCAGAGCCAGCAGTTCCCAACTGGAAAAGCACGATCCTACAGCAGATGCACACCTATGCTGAGACCATGGCTCTGTCCATCCCAAAATAAATGAGGGCTTTGGCTGCTCCCACCAAGCTGTGCCTGGGGAAGGTGGTCAGCACATGCCAGGGATCACATTGCCATCTTCACAGGAGGTCTCAGCCCTCCAAAGTCCTCCCAACTCCCTCCCAGGCCACCATCCCACTGCTGCTACTACCAATGGAATGCCACCAGCTGAGGCTAATGGCAAAAGAAACACAATCACAAACAACAATCTGGGTCCCTGACTCTCTGGGCACAGAATCTCTCTGAAGGGAGAGATGGTGGCAGCAAGTCTGGGAAACACTGAACAAAATCAGGAGGAGAGCAGAGCAGAGAAGCCAAAACAAAACATGAGGCCAGAGAGAAGGAACGTGGAGTCCAAGGCTAGCTGGAAGTCAAGCCACAAGGTGTACTGAGAACAGAGCCAGTCTGAAATTTTTTTAGGATTCAAGAGCAAACCTGAAGTCATGAAGATATGGTGCTGACTTCAGCTGGTTTTCTGTGACATCCTGGATTTTTCAGGGCTCACAGCAAAGCCAGACTGAAGAAATCCACGGGGAAAAAGCATTAAACAATCCAATCTGAGATGACAAATGGAAAATTTAAAAAGGGGACTCTATTTGTCAGAGTTATGTTTTCATAGAAAAATAGCTGTTGGTTTAAATACCAAAGGCCAGCTTATAGTGGGCACAGTTTTGCAAGTGCTTTAAACTGTTATTTAGGTCTCCAGACTGAAGCAGGATGCCCTGCAGCATCTCAGCTGGGAAGGACCCCAGCTTGGAGCAGACCCCTCTGGAGGGCAGGACAGGGGTTGCTGAAAAAACTGCCAGCAGCTGATCCCAGCCTGCCAGGGAGCAGAGAAGTGCAGAGCCCTGGGTGTGCAGTGTCTCTGGAAGCAGGGTGAGCAGGCCTGTGACACCACATTTCAGCAGCTCCAAAGATGAGCACAACAAAATTGGAAACCTGGACAGTCCAGACAGTGCTGGGCTGTGCTTCTCACCAGGACCATGTTCCAGGCTTCAGCAGGAGAGATGCAGGTGGATGCCCGAGTGTCTGAGGGACACTGAGTGCTGCACTAGCCCATCTGAGGATGAACAAACATGCTCAGCAGTTTGCCAGTATCACTAATTGTGCATTGACAAATATGCAGGCCAGTCTGAAAGCTTTTTCTTCTCCCTGCACTTTTTTCCTGGATGTGATTTTGGCAGCAAAATCATATCTCTTAGTCACTGTCTGTCACTTTTAAGCCAGTGTTCTTTCACACTGTAATTGCATCCCATATGTAAATTACTCCCAAAAGCCGCCTTTGATAATTGCTTTTCTTCTTCACACCGGGTGAACATTAGAGACCCCGGCACAAGTGAAACAATAGACTGTCAGGATTCCTTTCTGACGCACTCCATGGATGTGATCCAGCTGGCCACTCAGTGTATTTACCCACCCAGCCCAGCTCCAAGGTAAGCACCTACACTCACTGCTAGAGTGGTGACAGGCTTTATTTACTTTTGCTGTTATGGAGTGAATTCTGCCACAAAAACTACCTTTGTTAACAGTGGGGGTATGCATGGGACAAAGATTGACACTGTGGATCACAAGAATCTGCTGCAGGAATCATGATACCGCAGCAAAAAGTAGGGGAAAATCACTTTAATTGCGTGCTAAAAATAGTAATGCTTCCACACATGATTTGTTAAGAATCTTATGCAATGTGTCCAGCTCTGGAATTTGCATTTTAAAGCAGACCAAAAGTTGGAAAGGTTTTAGAAAACGCATCTTCCATCAAAAAATATAAAGAGTTCAATCAGTTTAGGGCCTCTAAAACAGAATTTTGAAAGCTTCTGAAGGGGAGAGCCATGATATGAGCCACCCCTTTACTGTATCAAAGAAAGGCCCTAGAAGATCGATTGGCTGAAAGTGCAAAGTAGAGAAATGTAAACTGAAAATAGGACACAAATTCCTTACAGTGAGAGAGTAATTAATCACTGGAACGTACTGCCCAGGGAAGTGGTAAATTCATCATCACTCAGAGCCTTTAAATTCAGATTGGATGTTTAAGTGACACATTCTACTAGTCCAACAGCAAGTTAACAACTACAGCATCATTCCTTTGTCTAAGTGTAAAATAATTCCAGTTCCTTACACTGCAAAAATCTTGCTGCAATTAGGTGGCACTTGTCAGAGAGTAGGTCAGACACACTGGGACAGTGGTCCCTTTCAGCCTCAAATCTCATTAACCCGTCAGCATTTAAATTGTTTTTTTGGTCAAACCCCTCACTTGGCTGTTACATATCATGCACCTTTAATATGTTACAGTTATGCCAAAAGCAAACTTTATAGGTAAAGACAAACTAAGAAAAAAAAATAAAAGCATATCTACAACCAACAGAGTTCATTTGTAACAATTCCAGCTCTGGAATGTCTTACCTTCTCAGCTCCAGCTATTCAATCTCAGCACTCCAATAATTAATTATAGGAAGTTTTTGCTTATTTTATTTTCTAAACCTATGAATCATTTGTTGGTGAATTCATAAATCTCACTGCTTCAGAGAATGGAATATAAAGGTTTCTGTACTTTGTTAATCAGAGAGACCCGAAAGGCTTTACAGATTAAATTTAGCTTTCCCTGGTTGACCGAGTGCATTGCCATAAATGGATATTTTCAATCTGTGGAGCTGCAGTCCCTATTGACCACAGCAGAAGAAAGTAATTTATAATGGAAGAGATGGCGGGTAGTATTATAAGATAAATCAGATAATATAGGATAAATTGGATTAATAAGTTAACTCAGATCTCTGACAGCCCATGAGTGAGTTTTGGTACATCAGAAATGTAGGAACCTGAACAGCCATGGGTCAATGCAATGAGCAAAGTCCAAAGGAAGTTTTTGAGGAGAGAGGGCAGAAGGTTGCGATCCACCACAAATGTCCAAGGGAAAAAGGGGATGATGAAGCAGCTGCCTGTTAAAGAGAAACAAATCCATGAAGTATTGGTAACTCTTTATATGGATAAAGGGGAATTGAATTCTGAACAATGAAAGAGATCTGGATTAGAAGCCGCAGGTCATGACCAATTTCTATTTATTTCATGTAGGCAAACACAGTACAGGCCAAAGAGCAAAAATATTTGGGTATTTCCAAATAGTTGTATTTTGACACTGAGAAAACACAAGAGAAATGTGGTAATAGGAAAAATGTGGACAAAAAATTATGAAAGACAGTGGAGAGTTCTTCAAGAAGTTGTTAGATGACCAGGCTGCACATGATCAATGGAAAAAGACAGCAGTACCTCAAAGCTTGCCTCAGTCCAATGATGTACTGAATGCTTGGAATTTCAGAAGTTTTATTCAAGAAATAAGACATCAAACACAAACCAAACCATAGAGATTAACTTTTGTAAACAGCAGAAGGTGTGTAAAATGGGCAAAAGATCCTAAAGGAAAACATCATGGTTGGCAAAACTAGTTGAAAGAAAAAAATTAAATATAATGAGATCAAAGAAAATGAATGTAGATTTCTCAGTGACAGGGGCAAAATTCTAAATGGAAATAATTTTTAAAAATAAAAACTAAATAAATGTGTTTTCTGTTTGACCATGATGTGTTCTCAATCAACCAAGTATGATCAGTCACTTTTTATTTCAAAGAAGAAAAAAACGTACAAAATAAGGAATTTGATAATGTCTTACGAGGATGTACTTTTAAAACCATCAGCTTGATAACTTGAACTCAGGAGTCATAAAGGACTTGCCTAAAGAAATCACTGCTCACTTGTTGCTTATTTTTACTAAATCCCAGAATACCAAACAAGTCTGAAAGCAGAAGATGAATGATCACCTTGTGCAAACATTTGAGAGGAGCAAACTACCTACCAGAGTTGCATTACTGAATATCCTGACATCGACCTCAAACAAAAGAATAAAAAAAAACACATATGGAATTTAACTGATAACAAAATAAAGGAGAACAATATAATGAATACCAGACAACATGAAATGGGTTATGGAAAATAGTGTTACTTAAACAAACTTGAGTTCATTCCCTAAGAAGTTTTTTTTGGATAAATTTAACTGTGTAGATGTAATAAAATTTTATGGGGTGTTTGACTTGGTACCACACAATATTCTGATATAAAAATCAGCAGTATATGGTACTAAGAAACTGTATACAAAATATATTGAAAATTAGCTAACTAATATAAGCCAAAGTGTTTGTAAATAATGTAACAAACAGGACTGTTTCTAGGAGGTCACAAAATGATGGCTATAAATATGAGACTTACACTATACTATCCTCAAGTATCTGAAAGGAAATTTAAAATTATATTTTTTATGCATGATTTAAAAACAGTGAATGGCAGACAAAAGAGGGGAGAGGGCAAGCAGAGTGAACTGTAGTGCCCAGTAACCTGAGTCTACTGAAAAAAAAAATTGCTTTTCATAAATTCATACGTGCAAGGAGAAAAAGAATGGGCTGTTCCTTAAAACAGGAATGTTCTTTGCATAACAGCAGTTCTGAGATGGATTTTAAAGCTCTAATGGGCCACAATGAGATCCTAAGACAAGCAAAAAGTACTGTTGCAGCCCTGAGAAACATGCTAAGGTGCTGTTATCTAAGATTAAACTCCTCCTGTATCTTTGGTGGGGCCAAAACCACCACACTGAATAAAATTTTGACATTTTTAAAGAACATTGTTTTACTCTTTCCCCCACTCCTCACACACCCAGCAAGTGCAGGCAGAGACTGAAGAACCCTAGTGCATATACCACCACCATTATTAATGATGATTAAAATTTTGGTAATTTGATGGTCATATACCACAATCTTATGAAAATAAAATAATGCACTGCACAGGAGATTCTGAACCTATCCGAATACACACAGAAAATTACTGTCAGTAACCAAAAGAAGATTTCCAGTTATGTATTTGAGTAATTTTAGACAGATCTAACAACAAAAGAAACAAGACATGAAGAGGGTGGACCACTCCTGAAAGGAAAGTGTAGAAGCTTTGTTGTTTTACCTGTGATTCAGCCAAATGTGACTTTTGGGCTCAGAAAGGGGTTAACTGAGTTATATGTAAGAAGGCCAAACTAAATGATCTCATGGTCTCTACTGACTTTAAACACTATGGAAAAGGACTTTGTGATTGGAATGAGATGTTCTCAGATGGGCAATCCCAAATTGAGGCATTAAAAATACATCACTGCAGAGGTTCTATTAAGCACATGGAAAGCTGCTGAATTTAAACTTTTGTAACTTCAAATTTACTGATCCAGATTTCTTAGATTTTTGTCAGTTTATTTTATATTCCCTTTGAGGCAGGATTATTTCTCGCCTATCTATAAAATACCTCATGCTGAAGCTACTTGGAATTTTCTTTTCTCACCGTGGAAAATTCTGACTTTTCATCGGAAAAATGAAAAATAATAATAAAAAAAATCTATTTTCAGCCAAAATGCTATTTTTCAGGGGAAACTTTTTCCCAAGAGTGATCATTTCTTCACCAAAATAAATTACTCTGTCAAAAGCAAAACCTTCATCCAAAAACAATTTTTATGGAAAATTTTCAACCCACCATATCTAGAATATTGGTGGTGCTCTAAATAAACAGATCAAAAACACATTCATTGTTATCAGTTGCATGCCAGATAAAATAAATGATTCCTTCACTTTACCCTGAAACTTATTAAATTTGACCTTTGTGGGATGGCTTTAAAAAAAATAAAAATTATCTCTGGTTTGTATTCTGTAGCTGTGAAACTGGACCACCTTTTTATCTCCTGTCTGTCCACAGGATGATCAATATTTGAATTTTAGCTTACTCTACAAAGAACTAAATGTGATTTGTTTTGTATGTGGGGAAAAGGTAAATAATCTAAGTGTGCAGATCTCAGCGGTGATATCTCACCACTATTGATGGAGCAGTGTGTTTCCTGGGGAGCAGGAGGATTTGATGTATCTTGTACCACAGGGATGACCACACAACTTGGTGCCAGCCATGGGCACTGACTTCAAATGCACTCACTGGGTCAGGATTTTAAGAAATATACTGCAGTGTGAATGCATCTGCAGTGTGGAAAGAACTGGACTAAATTCCTCCCTGTGAGTTTCCTACTTTGATTCCTAGTTATCTTGCCTTGGCTAATTTGTGTCAGAATTTGTATTATTTCCTCTTTGGTCAGCCTTCCATTACAGTCACAGCAATAATATTTTTATTCTACAGATTACCTGGTGACAAAAGGAATAATACTTTTATTCTGCAGATTACCTGGTGACAGTACAGTATATTTCCAGATTAGAGTGCTTATAATAATAGAATTTTATTCTTGCTAAACAATACAGGTTGCCTCATTACCTTTGCTTCTAAGTAACAAAAGATTTTTGTTCTGTACCAGAGAAAAGAGCTGGGTTTCCACCAGCCTCCTTATTACTTTCACTTAAAGGAGTGGCAAAACCTAATTTCTTCTTTTTCTCATTCAGTGACATGTCATGTCCAGAGATTTAAAAGAAACCTCTAGATGTCCTGGAGGAAACAGGTCTGGACCAAGGATTTTTGGGGTCCAGTATGGAGAGGTGGAGGACGTGTCTCCAGTGGTGATTTAATCCTGCTGAGGAAGGTCATGGCTCCTGTGATGGATGAGGGCAGGCAAGCTCCAAGGGATTCTGGGGCAACTGAGCTCTGTGAAGAGGTGGCCCTGAGCTCTGTCCTCTTCTTTCTCACCCTCCTACTTTAGTTTTTCATACACTATCTCCACATCTCTCCTATCTTCTAGCTGTCCATTGCAGGGATCCATCAGCCTACAGATCACTGACATTCCAGACCAGGTTCTGGCTGGCAGCACTGGCTTTAAGCATTAGCTACCCACAGATACATGCAGGATGTTCTGCAGGTAGACCCCACATACCACCCACAAAACAATCCATCCCTGATTGGATGGAAAGGGAAGAGAAAAACTTTTGAAGAAGCAGCAGAGAAAAAAAGGAGGGAAAAGTACAAGGGGTGAAACCTTGGTCCTTTCAAAGTGAGAAGCAGCTCTATCCTGAGCTAGGCTCTGTCCTTTTGAGGACATGACTACCCACAGACAAGTGCTGAACACTGCAGAAAATCTGGTCATATTGCTCATCCCAAATGATTTTCCCGGTGGCAATTCATGAACTTCATGAAGGATGAGATCCTGAGCACACAGACATCATTATCCAAGAACTCCAAACAGTGCCCAGGACAGAGACAAGTGACACGGGAGGGAAAATGGTGTGCGGCAATAAGTGAATGAAGGGTTTATGCCATGGGATGGCAAAAAAAGGAGTCACATGTGCGGCAATGCACCTGGCCAACCTCACCCCTTACACACCGGCTATGTACCCAGCATGGTCGCCTGAAATTTGGACTGCCATTGTAAATTCAGGGAAGAAATCAATCCCAGTCACCAGCCATGAGAGTCTGGCAGCTAGGACAGAAACCTCAGTGGTACCACTGATGTCAGCCTGAAGGCTTGGAGAGGTGCTTGCAAACCAACCCACATCTATCCTTCACAAGCAGCTTTCACCAGCAGCCCAGTCTCTCTGAAACAACACTTTTCTTGGCTTCTGTCAGAGATTTGTTTGCCTCAAGAAACCTCAAGGTTATCCTCAAGGATAAAGTCAAAATTTTCTCTGCAGTTGCTCCCTGCCAGTTTATGCTCGGTACAAATTGCAGACCTCAAAATTCTGGACGTATCCAAAGAGGCAAAGTCAAAGAAAGGGGGGAAAAAAAATGTTCTGGCAACCATCCAGTCACCAATGGAACTGGAGGAAACCCTATCATATGAATCATTTAAAAATAAGATCAGTCTGGACATAGCCATGGAAAATGTACCGTGGGGAACAGGCTTGTATTGGCGGGGGAATGAGCAGATGAGCTAATCCTGTAGGTCTCTTCCATCTCTGGTTTCTGAGGGCCCAGTCCTCAAGGGACCTTGCAGGTTGGGCTCTCGCCATGTCCAAATGCTTCAAAGAGCGTCAACGAGCACCAAGATAAAGCTAGGATCACATTATCACAGATTAGCAAGCACCTTTGCAAAGGTCTCCCAGGAAATAAGACCTGATCTAAAAAGTCAGAGTGGTTTTGAAAACACTTGATGAAGAGTAAATGAGAAAACATCTCTTCTTTGATCAGACAGAGGCTCAAGGCTCAAAAGCCCTGTCTGATACTGTGCCTGTTTGGGGCTGGGATTTTAGTTCAATGTATCGTTAGAGACAAGGCCCAGCTGTGAAGCTTGGAGCTGGAGACAGTCTACTATGGTATCTGTTTACATCCAGAAATCTGGGTTGAGACGTTATCTAGTCAAAAAACACTGGCAACCTGCCTCATCCTACTCCAAAAAAAGCTCTGGATATTGCTAAGTCCAAACATCAATAAGACATCTTTTTGGGAGAAGATGATGGAATAGAAAAAGACTCTGAACCTTCTCCCCAGACATCACTTCAATAAACTGAAGTGTCAAGGGATTGCTGTGATCAATATCAAAACCTTCTCTTCTCTGCTCATTTTCAACTCGCTGTGTGTAAATTTGACTGGAGAGGTGAGAACAGGCTTTCATCTACCAAGGCCATGAAATGAGCTATGAGATGTGAGGTTTGTGTCTGGTTCTAGTCATTGCTCACTTTCTCTCCCAGCTCCTTAACTTCTCTTTGCAATGCCTGTAAAGGAAGCACTAGTGCCTACTCTTTGCAAAACACTTCTGAATTCTCAGCTAACTGGTGCTTTCTCAGCGTGGAGTGTTAGCGCTGCTAACGAGGAGGAAGGAGAGGAATTGTGGAGGGTGGTGCAAGTGGGTAATGAGACAAAACCAGCAAAGGGATATTTTAGGCTGGAAATCAGGAAAAAATTAACAGTGAAGCCCATTAGACTGTGGAATAGGCTCCCAGAGGGAAATGCTGGCAACTCCACCACTGAGTCATTTCAAATAAGACTGGACAAAGCACTAGAAAATACACTGTAGGGAACAGCCCTGGGCTGACCTTTGGGGAGTGGAGAGAAGGAAGGGGGGGAAGTGGACTGTGTGACCTAACAGGTCTTTTCCATCCCTAATTTCTATGAATTTGTTACTGGCTAGTGAGAAAATGTGATGTAAGGGCAGCCTGCAGTGATTGGCAGGCTAAATGAAGGTCAAGAGTAATTTTTTGGATGCCTTGAGCAGAGTGTGTGTCCCAAGCACTGACCACACTCACTCGGCATGTTTAGCCACCTGGCAGCTCTGCTGTAGCCAACCCAAATAGTTCACATAAAATTGAAGCGAAACAGCAAACAACCATCATTCTCAGAAATGTTCACTTTTCCTGGGATTTCTTTTTTCTCATTTCCCTTTTTTTTTTTTTTCCCAGACAAACGAAAAACAAGTGATTGAGTTGAGGTACTTGCTGAGTGAATTCAGCCTGGTCAAGGCTGACTGGTGTCTGGTGGAACCATTGTTGGAAACAAATAAGCATTTACAAGAGGAAGGTCCACCTGCTGTACTTGGATACCAGTTCAGGCTACTCCTGGTGCTGCAGACAGCTTCTCAAACTTGATGGGCCATCACAAACATGGGCTAGAAATCCTGCTTGACCCCCCACAGACAGACATGCTTTATCCTAGGCTATCCATGTTCCCTTCTCACTGCCTTTTTTCCAGAAATGGAAATAAAGCTGCACCTGGAAAGTCTTGACTAGATCTCATTCCCTGGCACTGCCAAAAACAGTCTCCTGTGATTACCAGTGTTCTCTTGTTCCTGCACCCTCAGTGATGTTCACTGACCCACATGTGCTAGCTTTGTGTGTTTTGCTGGTGCATTTGGGTTGCCGTTCCTGATCTTGCCTTGGCCTCTTCCAGGTTTGTCTGCTGGAAGGAGACAGGATGAGTCTTGGGCTTAGCTGATGTAAGAGAGCACTCTAACTGGCAAAGGATCTTTGTAAAGCACCGGAGAGGAAAGATGTGAAGAAAAAACATGGGCAAGAAGAGGTGGGGAAAGTGGAATCAGCCAATAGAAGAAAAGGAGGCATGACTAACTGGGGTAAGCAGAGAGGACAGAGGGGATAATTGCCAATGGAAGGAGGATCTAGTGAAGCAGAGAAAAAGCCAAAGGTGTAGAGTTAACACACAAGTGGCCACACACAATTGAAACGCAGCTCTTCAGCTTGGGAGGATTTTCATGCCCTTGCTCTGGGAGGTTGCCCAAATTTTATGCCAGTTTTTGTTAAGGCATTTTATGACCTCCAAGCAGTAAAATCTCTGTACTGGAAGCACTCAGGGAGGGACCTGAGGGCCCTGTGTTGTCCCTGTGTGCAGCGAGCCTGGCGGGCCCTGGGCCCTCACTGCAGATGCTCCGCAGGGTGTCAGACCTGAGGAAGCAACAGCCCCAAGCTCTTGCTGCACAACCCAAGGACAATCAGGAAAGTGTTCTCTGCTCCATTCCCCATCAAAAGCAAACATCACAGCTGGCTCCACATCACCCCAGGAAGCAGATATCCCTTTTCATGGTCCTCAAGTACAGACAGGGCAATGAAATTTTCCCTTTGACTGTCTTCCAAAGGATGCTTCCCACTGCCAGTTTACTTTTCACTCACAAGAAAAGGAAAGCAGGGAACAAGGTAGCCTTACTTTCCTCCTTTTCTTACCTAGCAAAGAATCCACAGGTTTATTTTTCTTATCTGTGATTTTATTTGTGAGTCCAAGTATATCAAATCAAACATAAGTTTTGGTCTGGATGGATCTTGAAGGGAAAATGATACTTTCCTTCAACTTTCTATTTTGTAGATCAGAAGAAGTTAAGCAAGGTCTATAATTACAGTGGTATGAGCAGCAAGTGATGTGGGAAGAGAGATCAGATGATGACCATCAAAATTAATTATGTGCAACAGGACCAATTGACCAGAGGCTGCCATAGGGAAAAATGGGCCAATATGCACTACAACTTGCACAAAATGGAAAGCATACTCCGCAAATTTGGGGGTGAAAGAAAAGCTATATTGCCTTATCGTTGATGCATTCTTCAGAAGGACACAGAAAGGTACAGTATGTCAGTCTTGTCCACCACTTGGTTTTCACTATTTGGTTGTCAGAGAGGAGCCAAAGCAACTGACTTCCATGTGAAGGCATGACCTAAAGTCATTGCTTAAAATTAAAAATCCCGGGTTGTATTCATCCTGTTAGGCTAGGAAAAAAAAAAGCAAAAAACAAAAACAAAAACAAAAACAAAAACAAAAACAAAAAAAACCACCTTTCAGACTCCCTCACAGGGACAGAGCATGAAGATTCCCCTTTTGGTGTGAGCCTGTCTTTCGTGTTTATGCTTCTGAAGTACAAAGGGAGAAGTCTACAACCACACTAACAGTTTTCAAGTTTTTGTGGCTAGGAGATCTTTCCCAGCAGAGATCCCATGGATCTCCTCGAGGAAACACATACTTAATGTGTGACCTGTTGGAATCTGCAGAGAGGAGGATGAAATCCAAATGCTTTACACTGGGTAAAACCAGGACCTATTTCTTCACCAAACTACATTTTCAGGGTGATAACACTCCAATACTGTGGTCAGGTTTGTTGCTATTCCCAAGCTTTATCTTCTTTTTGTCAGACAACATCAACACCTTTGTCCCATAACTCAGGAAGCAGCTAACACCTGCTTCCACACCAGACATGGTTGGACATCCGAACTCGGGGCTCCAGGGACCTCATTTGGCACCAATCTTGGCCCTGTTATTAACTTGCCATGTAGTTTGAGCCAGATCACATCAACTCAATATCCCCCTCCAAAGAAGCAAGGATACGATTTCTCCTTTTGCTCATATCTCTGCCACCACAGCTGCTACCAGCACCTCTAACAAACCTCTCTTCACAGAAAGCCCTGCCCTAGACCAAGGCTTCCCAAACAAGTCAGGCTTCCATTGAAGAACACCTCAGGTCTTCCCACACACCTGCTGTTTGCTGCTCTTGAGCACAGTTTCCAAGCAAGAATCAAATCATGATTCTGTCAGGCCAAGAGCAGGATATGAGCAGACATGAATCCCTGTCTGCCCAAGATGTAATGACCAATTCAGTTTTAAATTTATTGAATATCAAACAAGGAGAGGAAGAGGACACTGAGCTGTTTCCCATGGTGTTCTCTCTCTACCTGAAGACAAGGCTTATAGATATTTTGATAGCAAAACTCCCCTTTTTCCTTTTCAATCAACAAAATATAAGTCTCTTGCTCATCAGTGAGCTATGCTGGAGCAGACTGTTTTGCATTTAGTAATGAATTGCATACCATCTTTAGATAGAGATCTTTTGGACTCGTTTTTGGCATCTCTGAGGAAATATGCTCTCCACCTGCTCTGTGTCCAGTGCAAACACCATTCCCACAGCATGTTTCACTGCTGCAGACAGATCCTGCCACCTAGTGCATCCAGATGTGTACTAGCCCCACGGCACACCTGGAACAGCTGCCTAGACCCCCACTCCTCCCCACGGATGACCAGATTTCTCCATAACAACCCTTTCCTTCAGTCACTGAAGTAAAAACACTGCCTGCAGAAGCAGTTTTCTGAGAGGTGGACCTAGGAAAATATTCTCCCAGGACCTGGATCAGTTCTCAAAAAAGCTATTTTGATTTTCATTTCCATTTAGAAAATGGCATGTCTGTATTTTTCTGTTAGTAACAGAGAGGAGTAAAAGAGGAGACCTCACCACAGTCTACAGCTTCCTTATGAGGAGGAGTGGAGGGGCAGGCACTGATCTCTTCTCTGCAGGGACAGTGACAGGACTCCAGGGAAGGGCGTGAAGTTGTGTCAGGGGAGGTTTAGGATATTAGAATAAGATTCTTTAGCCAGAGGGTGGTTGGGAACCGGAGCAGGCTCCCCATGAAGTGGTCACAGTAGCAGTCTGACAGAGCTCAAGAAGAATTTGGGCAATTGTCTCAGACACGTGGTGGTTCTTGAGGTTGTCCTGTGGAGGGCCAAGAGCTGGACTCAATGATTCTTGTGGGTCCTTTCAAACTCAAGATATTCTATAATTCTATGATAATAAACCATGTAAGCAGACACAAGAGCATCCCATTTTGTTCTGCTCTACTTCTTAGGTTATATCCCTTTTCTCTGGCTCACTCAGGCCAGCATCCAGCAAGGAACAGTATTGTCTGGTTTTATGGTCTCTTTTCACTCCCTTATTCTGTGGGGTTTCCTCTCTGCCATGAAATGAATGGCCTTTCAGAAAGTTCTCAGTGCACTAACTTTGCTTCCAGTCATAGGTTAAGTAGTGTGACTACTGAAAAAGGAGAGAGTGCACAGCCCAAGCCTGGATTAGAGATTGTCAGGAAAACAAAATGGGACTTAGACATCCATGTGTAGCCTGCTTCCCCTCCATAAGACTGAGTTACTCCATGTGTGTGTGTGTGTTACACAAAATACACTGTCCTCCTCTGAGAAAGCAGGTCTGGGCACTGTCAGAGAGGGAATACCAAACTGGACACAAAAGATATGATATTTGACAAATTCTGTTTATCAAAGGAAAATTCTGCTTTCATTTCGCAGGAAGAGTTTATAAATCTTCAGGTTTGGAAGTCTTAACTCTTCCACACTTTCCTCCTCACAGAGCCAATGATACTGTATTCTGACATGACAACCACCAGATTTTTGTACTCTGCACTGAACAAATATCCACTTCTTTCCTCATCTCTCATCTCTGGAAGGAAGGTATTTGTTTTCCTACACAGTAGCAATATAATGTATTGCTTCAATCCTTCATTAGCTGCCTAATCCAATTCATGTCAGCTTCTTCTCTTTCCTTCTGCCCTGCGTTTCTAACCTTGCACCTAGGAAAACAGCTGTCTTTGCTATCCTTTTTTTCAAACTGTTGACCAGCCTTGCAAAATTTGCAGTTCTCTTCTGCTCTGTTTCTTTTTCTCCCATGCTTCTGAGGGTGAATAGATTCAAACCAGTGGAGAGGTGATTGGTTTTTGCATCACTCATTGAAATGCTTTACCAAGAGCCTTGGTAGACTCTCCACCACTTGTGTGGCTTTTATATAAGATCAGAGCCAAATCACAGCAGCAGGTGATAGGGGCTGTGCCCAGAGCAGTGGGAAGGAAGATCCACAAGCTGCCTTCTCATGAGTGACAGGAAAGAGGTGAAGGAATCCTCTGAGCCACAGCAGAGCAGATCTGGATGGGTAATGCCCTGATCCTGACCCAAGGGAAGGACTGGGAACAGTGGTGAGGCACAGCTGGAGTGGGAAGAAGTTTATGGTGCATCCTGCTACTCCTGGCAGCAGAAAGGACTGTTCTCCAGGTGTCTCCCCCCTCAAGACCCCTGCCTGCCTGCAGCCCTCTTCTCATCCATTTGTGTTAGTCCCCTGGCAGTAGAGGGGACTAGTAGGACAAATAGGAACAGCACAAATCTAGGGGTGTTTCTTGCCTCAGGAGGTCAGCTGGGGCTCAGGCTGTGAGGCTCACTCTCTTCTGAAGTATAGGAGCTGTAAATCCAGAGAGGAAAGAGTTTGATCAGGTGAGGATCCCTACTTCAAATGACAGTTCCCTCAAACTACCCATGTCTCTTAAATCCCTCCTGCCCTTCACTCAGATCTCTCTCAAAAGTTTCATCACTCCCATTGCCTCTCTGGAATCCATGAGTTTTCTTCTCCATCTCCAGCCTGTAAATCTTCAATTTTAAACTGCCTGTCCCTGTGACCTCCTCCTGAAACACACACCTTCCAAAAAATAAACTTAATCACCTCCATATCTTCTCTGCAGTTACCTGTGATATTTCCTGAGCCTGTTTGACACTCATGGTGTCCAAAACCTTGCTAATCTCCCACTTGCCTACTGAAGCCCTCCTGACCCATCCCAGCATTCTCATCCTCATCTCCTGAAATCCCCTGGCCCCTTCCAGCCCTTCTTCTCTCACAACCCGTCCTGCTGCTGCCCTGGAAAGAAATTTTTGCCTACACTGCCAAAAAGCCTTCAGCCATCTCTAATTACAATGGAAAACTTTCTTCAAGTATTCTCTCTCCCAGCTGCAGGAAATCTTGAGGGGGCTATTCAGTGACCTCCATAATGAAATAGGTCAGATTAGATAACCACAATAAGCTTTCCTGGCCCTAAAGGCCTCCTGCAAAACAAATTGCATGATCTAGCACATAAGAACATGGATTAATAAGGACATTCAGGGAGGACAAACCGCGTGTTCCTAAAGCCTTTGAAACTCCGGATGCCGAGATCAGTCTAAACCTGTAGATCTAAAGAAGGAGGAAAACAAGTGTAAGTGCAAAGGAACAATCTATGTAGCCACGGTAATACCAGCATTACACCCGTATAATTTGTTTTGTATTATTAGACAAGTTACACAGACATCCTGTATTCCCCAGTTTGCACTAGCAAACTGCCAATGGATAAGGGAAAAAACCACAAAAGTTTGTTTTTGTAGGAATAATGTGATGACACATTTTCAGCAATATATACTGTGTTGTCAAGCCCTCATTAGACAAGCCAAATATTTTCGTGTAATTTCTGCAATAAAATATGAAAGCAGCAACATTCAGACAGAGAGGCTGGCTTTTGTTAGAGTGGGGCTCCAAGAATAACAGCTTGTGAATTACCAACACCATTGTTTGGGGGGAGAAAGTTGCTTGATATTAACAAATTCATTAAGCTCAAACTGATACGCCTGTTAAAGCAGCCATTAGTCTCAATCTTCATGGATTTGTGCCCCAAACATACCAAATAACACCAGTCATGGGTACTGTGTTGGGGCACAAGGATGTTTTCCAGCAGATGTTAACGATGATTTATGACTCACATTTCTCCCGTGTTCTATGGCACTCGTACAACTCGTTTGTGCTACGTGCTTGCAAGAGTCATTTCACCCACCCACAGTGCCAGGGAAAGGCAATTGTCTCCATGGATCAAAGGGAGCGAGGCTTGGAGCTGGTACAAAGGCATCACACAGGTGTCTGGAGCAGGGGCTGAGGAACACTCCTCTGCTAAGGCCCACCTCACAAAGAGGATGGGAGCCTCTCCAGGCTTCATTCCCTCATCTCCCACCCCAAGTTTTCATCCTGGTGGGCAACTGACCTGCAGCACCTGTCAATGTTACCCTCTTCAGACAGGGACCATGCACAGGGACAGGGCATGAGCCCCGACCCAAGGACAGTCCAGGGCCTCAGCACATGGCAAACCCTCTTTATTTCTCCAGCAGAAACTGCCAAAAGGATTCTGGAAGATGGATAACAATTCACCCAGGAGAAATTTGGCGACAACACTGCAGTAAACATTCCAACCCCTCTGATAAACTTCATATGATATTACAGCTTTAGGTATGCAGCAACAGTGTCTGACTACACAAACTTTATCTATTTGCTGCTTGATCTGGGTTTTTTTTTCAATCTGAAGGACAGTTTCTCCTTGTCTCCATCTCATATCTTTGAGAGATCTGATCCAAGACAACACGAGGAAAAATTGGTTTCCACAGAATTATCAAGAAAAATTACAGCAAAGCATGTGGGAATCTGCATTTGAAGTACCCACACTGCTGAACATCCATTTTCCTTGTTGCCTCCTTTTCCAAAAGAAAGGGTTGAGTCTTCCACCTCAGCTGAAACTCCCATTTGCACAGCAACTTCAGAAATCTCATTTATATTGTGCAGAGCTAACACCTTAGACATTCAAATTTGGGTCTAGAAGGTCACAAACTTGAGTGAACATCAACATATAAAACCCTTTTAGGCTCAGGCTAGCCTAGGTTTAGCCCAGTTTGCTAAGAAATCTTTCCTGAAGCTCACATAAATCGATTTTAGACAAGAATTATGCTAATTTTCAACTTCTTACCAGTCCACACATTTCATTTCTCTCCAAAATGACACTTCATTGTCAAAAAAGACTTTGTGAATACTCTAGAGATGTGCAACTCCCATCACAGTTAATTGACATCCTACAACACCATTTATGGAGCAGTGTCATCTGGAAAATGTTTCTTCCCTGCAGTAGTTTACAGCCTATATAGAAGAAAAATGTTAAATTTGGAGTGATGGAGACTTTCAAGTAAAAAAGAAATGCAAGGTTCACTTTAATCCCTAGGTTCCTGGGAAACTCAGCTGCCAAGTATCTGTCCTACCCAACAAAGAAAGCCAAAGAAGCCCTACTCCTACATGTCACTGTCTTTTACCAGTCAAACAGAGCTAAGCTTTAGCTGGATTAAAGCAAAACTGCACAAACCACCAGAGACACATTATCAAACAAACCCTTAGACAGCATGGAGACTACCATGGCAGGATCAGATAGGAAAGACAGATCAGTGTATTATGCTTTTGTGTAACCAAAGAGTAGTATGAAGTAGCAGCAAATCATCTGTGTTATTCCTCCACCCTCCTCAGGGAATGCCCAGTGAATCCAAATCCACTTCTGCAGATCTTTCAAGCAATCCATGGAAAAGCTGCTTCCTCCTTGCACTGTCGCCAGTAACAAAACCTGACCCCCAAACCCCCAGGCAGCCTGTGGTAACCACAGTGGCAACCATAAAGGACACAGATTCCTGTCATGTTAAGCCTGTCCTGTACCAATACTGATCAATAACTGTGTGATGTGCCAGCACAGCCTGTCAGCTGCATACAGCTCCTAGTGCCCACAAAGAGTCAGTGCTCTATTGACACCTTCTGCTGCCACTGGCAAAAGAATTACATGGGACCAAAAACCAAAACAGAATAGCCACCAATTAAAACCCACTCTATTTTGTCAAGAAATGCTCTGTTTCCATTGAGAATGGAAATATAAGTAGACAATGAGCCACAGGCCCTTGTTCTGTGAAACATTATACTGGTAAACATAGGAAAATATCGACATTGAAAGGCAAGCTCTGCCCCTCTGTTGCACTTGTCTGTGTTCATTGAAGCTTGCAGCACATGGGATGCTCGCTCTAGCTCACCTCACCAGCATAAACTCCTGCAAAATAAGTTATATTCATAGCAGAAAACAAATGAGCAAATTAGGTTACTTTGTTATTTGAGAGGACTGAAGACAATGCTCTAGAACTTCTCAAGGGCATAAAAACTGTAGCCCTGAGCTGAAACAGCCCAAGAAAAATTGATTATTTGGGAGTGTGGGTAGAGTTTGTGGTTTGTTTTCCACTTTGCTGAATCCCTCCATTTACTCATTCTCTCTTCTTTCGGTCCCACGTGTAGTGGCTGGGTTCTGGCCCCCTGTCCATGTCTCCTCATCCTGGGAATACTGACCCCATTGGTTCTGGAATCAAAATGACCACACGGCACTTATAACATTTCCAGACAGACATAAATACACAGATTAGTCTTTTCTGCATTTTTCCTCATAAAAACAACAGCAGCTTCGAAGCGCATTGGCACAAGCACTGAGATTAAGTATTGCAACCTGCTATTGTTGGCAGGCTTGCTCTGGCTTCTTCTGCTTTCCCCACCTCCTTGTAATCCTCTCCCCTCTTGGAGAGTAGTTAAACGCTATGTCCATTCATGTCACCACGGAGTAGTTTTGGCAGATGCATGCCCCAAGGCTGGGATGTTTTTACGAGAACCGTTTTCATATTTCACTGTTTGCCTGGCTGATCTTTTATCTGTTCTAACAGTTATACAACTAAACATACTGAACCTTCTGTCAGATGATTACATATTCCATGTTGAATTGCAGGATATGGAAATCCTGCCAAACACAGTCCTGATCTAACTCTGTCAACTTCACTGCATGGCTAAGAATGAATTCAGAACTTAAACTGCTTTACACCCGTCTTTGAGAATAAATAAAAGCAAATCATCAATAACATGTCTTTCCTTTTGTGCATCTCTGCCTTTCTAGGCCTAAAGGCTCCTGTGGATGCCCTTTATCTGTGAGATGGGCTTGTACCTACCACCCCTCTGCTCAGAGGTGTGTATTGAGGGGGTCGGAATCCCACAGCCTAAAGCTTGAAAGCATTTTGGTCTAGAAGCAATGGTTGCCAATGAAAAAGAAAAGATGGCAGCAGATGGAGCCCTTCACTCCTTGCTGTTGACCTGGCAGAGGCAGGAGGGAGGTGGGGCTGATGGAGAGGGCAGCAGAGAGGAGCCCATTTCCCTTCTCCACCTGGCAGCATCTTCTTGGTGCCACCAGCTCCGGCTGCACAGCTCCCAGCGGGCACTGGCTGCACGTACTCTGCTGCTGCTGCTGGCAGAAAAATTCAGGGGATTTTTCAGGTTGGATTTAAATATCCCCAAGATCATGAGGTGTTTGGGGTTTTTTAATGAGGTAGACCTCATTCTTTTTGAAGGCATGACTCCCTAGAGAACTGCTTCAGGTGGAAAAGGCTGATCTTCTCTATTCCCCGATCCCTCAGCCACTGCTGCTGAATCAAACCATCGATACAGCCTGAGGGTCTGGTGTGCACCTGATCAGAAATGAAGCAGACCACAGATGATTGTAGCAAGAGGTCAGGAAGGGATTTTGTCCACAGGAGAATCCTAAGAGAAAATGGACACGTGGAAAGAAGGAAAAGCAAATGTACTGTTCGTGTTTTAAAAATAGATATCAAAGTGTTCTGTAACTTAGATTTTGAGGTTTTTTGAAGAATCTCTGAGTCTTCCTACTAATATTGCCACCTAAACTCCTCCCAGACATTTTAGCCACATTTATCATGTGTTTATCTTATGTTTTCAATGCTGTTACTCTGATCACAGCTGCCCACACACAACCTGCATTCTTTTGTAATAAAAGCAGAGAAAGGCTGTTTATTTATTAGGGGGTTTTTTGTTTCTGTGTTTTTACAAGAGTGGCAACCTCATCTTCTACCAGTGTTAAAACAACATAAATGAGGCTAAAGTAAAGGAAAACTCAGTCATTAAAAAGTTGGAAGGGAAGTTTTCAGCAAAACAGCTCTTCATAAGTATTGCAGAGAGCAGCTGAATAATCATCTTCAGCATCTCTGGGTGACTCACACACTGAATTTCTAAAAAAAAGTCATGTCCCCTCAATATTATCATTTCAGCTCCTCAGTCTGCAAAGTTGGGGAACCACAGAGCCAGTCTTCTCCTCAAATCATTTTTTCCATGCATGACTTCTGTCCAGTCTCTATCCCAGCTTCTCCAGACCCTAACAGCAATTTCTGCTCACAGCAGATTTAATGAGCACTGCCTCTTGCTGGCTATTTAGTTGGCTGTAGCTATAATTAGACAGCTGACAAAGACTGGCTGGTTGTGTGCTCTTTTTTTTCTGTGATTACATATCATAGTTGGTCTATGTGCAAGACAAAAGATGATTTTTCTTCTTTGTCACTCCCCAAACTCCTCAAGGGAGTTGATAAGAGTACTGGCTGCTTTCTGCCACTTACCTCACTACTAACAAGAGGACATTGTCATCATTTCTAAGCCAGTAAATGTGTTGAAGAGACATACAGAGGAATTCAATCAGTCTCCTGCCTGTGTCAGCAGTTTTCTCTCTTTTTGCAGAAATCCTGGTTGAGGGGTTTTTTTTGGTTTTGGGTTGTTTTTTTTTTTTTTTTGTGGGGGGGGGAGGGGGAAATATAAACTGATATTTTAATCTTTAAATGCTATGCTTCTTGTTTCATTAAAATAGTTGGTTGAACTGCATCTCCCAGTGCAATGTGATGTCCTCACACAGCAAAGGAAAGCAGTGCAAGGTGGCAGTCCTGTGACTATGGCAGGAGAGAGAGATGGGGTCAGTCCATATGAGAAAGTGTGGACATGAAGATGGCCTGACACAGAACTTTGTAATGATATTTTTCAGCTGAAATATTTCTTGTTTTACTCAAATCTTTCTATTTTTCTTGCAGAAGTCTCAATCTTCCCATGAAATTAGAGCCTTTTAAGGAAAGACTCAAGGAAAAGGTTTTTAAACATGATGTGCTAGTAGAACATTTGTTAATTTATTAAAATAAACAGATTATCTTCAGTAATCACTCACAGTAAAAGCCTAGACTCAAAGTCAGGCCAGAACACATATTTTGAGTGAGAAGACAGCATTTCCAAGACAGTTACTTTTCTAATCATAGATCAGGATCCTACCAGCAACAATAAAACTATCTGTAAAAGTATATTGAGCCATTCTTCATCTCCAGTTCACTGAGATGAGCAATTAGAGTATTATTACCAAGATAAACGGGTAAAAAAATCCTGAAAAACAAAGACCGATTTTAAAAAAGAAAAAAAAAAAAAAAGAAGGAAAGACTTTTGATCCTTAGTCTGTGAAATCTCCCAGTGAAGGAAATGGAAATTATATTTGTGTTAGGAGAAGGTTCCTACCCTACCAAAAAAGGCCATAAACACAGAAAAGTCAGGTGACAGATACTGGCACTCCTCACAACATGAATTTGCTATGGATAACACCACATATCTCCAACCAGAACCTGTCCATAAAAAGATGGAAGGACTTTGTATCCCAAGAGAAGCAGACACCTCCTGTAAGCTTTGCACTCAAACCTACAGAATGGAAATGTAGCCCCTCTCTGGACACTGGCCAGAAATGGCACTGCTAGCAGTAGGCTTTATTTCATGTCATCAGAGGGTTAATGCAGGAGTGGAAGTAAAGCCTACAAGGCTGCAAGAAAAGCTCCATCATAACTATACTGTGATCAACCCAACTCCAGCTGCTACACATTTTCTATCAGGTTGCTTCTGGCCAGCGAACAGCAGAAAGTAACTTATTCATTTTAGCAGCTACCACCAATTTCTACCTTTCTTCCTCTGTCAAGAATGCCCTGGCTATTGCTTAGATAGCACACAAACAGCTTTCCCACAGTCTCTCCTGCTTCCTTTCACTGTTCCATAATTCAGCACAGCACCTTGTAACGCCCAGAAATTATACCCCAGGGTATCATTCCTAACACCTCCCCAGACCCCCCCAACATCTGCCCCCGCTTGCCTCTTGGGCAGATCCCCTCACAAGTCAAGTGGGTTGGTAAAAATAGTTCTCCCTGTCTGCCCCACTTCTGATTCATGGTCCACTTAGGTAACGTCTCTTTCAGCTACACGGAATGGCTGGGGCCTCCTGGACCCCAGGGACATTACATCCTCATAAATAAGGAGATTTATTTACAGATATAAATCAAGACACAACGTTTAGAACATGCTACAGGGAAACAGTAAAATGCAAGGAGAAGGAAAGAAGAATAATCAAAAGTCAAGGATTCTGGCCAAATTCTTCTTAAAATAGCTCTTCCAAGACATAGTGAACATTGTATCAAACTCACACAGGATCCTTGCTTCTTCATGACTCATTTCACTACAGCTGGAGAGTAACAATTTCCTCCCTAGCCACCAACTCACATGGCTAAGGCTAGGCAGATAGAGCTCAACCTGTTGTGATTGATCAGCCCCTCTTTAGGGTAAACGATGCATTTCATCAAACGCTACCGTTCATCAAGATGTCAGCACCCAGAAAATCATCCTCTTTAACACACACTGACCCCTGCACAGCCACACACACCATGCACACCCACAGCGGTCAGACCCTCACCTGCTAGTGTTAACACATGCACACAAGCAATTACAGAGCAGACATCTGTTCAGGATGTTGCTCACTGGATCAGCATCTTCACACTGGGATGGCTGCAAGCCTTTGAAGCATTTCTGTTCTCACTCTGCGCTGTCTACTAGTGAGGGATGGATTGTCTGTAAACGTCCCTCATGCTGGCACAGCATTCATTGGTGCAGATTATCCTGGTTCTGGTTCAGAGCTAAAACAATGATGCTAATGGGGAAAAGCCAGCCTCATGCAGACAAGATGAAGATCACTTCTTCCAATTGTTGCTAAATGGGAATTATGGAGTCCTGGGTGGAAGAATGTTTTGCAGATTTTCTGATAAACAATAAATAAACAGGGTAAATATCATGTTCTATTTGACAAGATAGGCACCATCTGAGAAAAATCAAATAATGATTTGGAAATTAGAAACAAAAGACAGGTCAGCATCTCATCTCAGTTATATTAAAGTTTTAAAATGTTTTTCGTAATGAATTCCAAAGCAAAGTTTGAGTTTTCACTGTAATTTTTAAATATAGACTGACACAACCCCCTCTGAGGGCATTGGTAATATCTTGAGATTGTCCTCGAAGGTAATTAAAAATTAAACTGGACAGTGGTTGCCAAGAGGTGGTAAATGCCCTTGCCAAGTCCCTGGCCCTCTGTCCTGGCATGTTGATAGCAGATGAGCACAGCCCTGGCCATGACACTGCAGAGGTCACCGTGCCCCAAATCCTGTGGCTCTGCACCATCACACAAGTGCCAATCCTTTCTGTGCCCATCACCTATAAAAAAAGTGCAAAAATATATTTGAAATACGTGTGAGCTAGACATTACTCTGGACTCCAGCACACCTGACTTCAGGTGACCATGAATAACCAATGGGTATCCCAGCACCTTCATACATTCAGCCTGATGGCCCCTTCCCTTGTGGGCTGAGAGCCAGGCAGAGCAGTAGGATTTTCAGCATGGGCTAAGCCACGTGTTGAACTTGGACCCCTCCTCTGTACCACTGCCACTAAATGTTGCAAATAAGGAGAGACAGATTGCAAGGAAGAGAGTATGAGAGAGAGAGAACAAGTGCTCATATCCAATACAGACAACAAACTTTAATCCTGCGCAGCTGTCTAATATTGCCCACAAGAGCTGGACCCCATGGACTGGACACAGCAGTGGCTGCAGCTCCCTGCAGCCCAGCCCCAGTGCCACAGCACTCCAGTGCCAAGCAGGAGGGCAGCACACACAGCACCCACAGGGGAACCCACTCATCCCCAGACCACCATGGGGATCAGGCTGATCCCAAGTTCCTGGTGGCATTGAGCCTACATTGGACAGTGCCATTAGGAGTTGTGTCTGCCCCATGCTGAGGTGGAGAAGAAGCGGAGAGCCAGTGCCAGGGCACCTGAGCCATCTGCCACAGGGCTTCTGGGCTCTTGCTCCCATTCAATGCCTGTGCTATATTCCCATCCTGAGCAGGTATCCCATGCCTCCTCTCCCTGGACATGGTGCTGCAGTGCCTGAGCTCGCTGGGCTGCCGTGGAGCCGGGAGCAGGGCAGGAGGAGGGAAGGATGGCCAACACTTCATTCAGTGATTGCAGCCCTCCTCCAAGGCTCAGACTTTGAAACAAGACATTGGCAGCACTGCTTAGAGAAATGATTTCATCCATGTATGAATTAAGCCAAAGAACACAGTACTTGTCCCTTTGGTGTTTATTTTAAAATAATTATTACATGTTCCCTTTTCTTTCAGGAACATTAAACACAATGCTGCACATGATTTTGTTCAGGAGGACTGCAGATGGCTGTGATGGGGTAAAGTCAGTGGCAAGTACTGACATATGCACTATGGCAAGTACTCAAAAATGAACTCCTCATTCCCTTCAGCTTGAGGAATGCTGAATTCTGATATCATTTGGGGGAAATGAAGATCAATAATACCTAGCAGATTTATTTGGTTGTTTATTTTTCCAGTGCTGGGCCACCAGTCCTGTTGTATTTGTACTCTTTAAATCGAGAGCAGACATTTGCAACCAAGTGCCAGCATTTGGTAGCAAGAAAGGCTTTCCTCAAGCAGCTGTCCTCTGAAAAACATGCCATGGTTTGAAAATGTGGTTGCAAAATGTGGACAATGTGCACAGGAGTTATTAATGTTTGCAAGAAAATGTGCTGCTTCATCTCCATTAATATGGCCATTAACCACAGCTGTGGTTTTGCAAGCAAAGAATTCTGCACTCATTCTTAGAGCTGAGATTTGGATTTAAGAAGCAAAGACACAGGTTGTTCCTATAATTCTTCTCTCAGCTACAACACAAATATATATAGACACTGGAAAAAGATTTCCCTTTATCTTAATGAACCTAGCGCACAGATTGTAGAAGGAATTTAAAACAGGGGTTTAATGTCAGATGTTTCATATGGACTGTATTTCTCACTGTGAAAAGAGAATTTTTTTTTTTTTTTTTTTTTTTTTTTTGGGAGACAATACACTGTCCAGGAAAACAAAGCAAGCCAGCCAGCTCTACAACCATTTGACTGGGAGACAGCTCCAGAGTCATTCCAGTACTGGCAGTACAGCTAAGCCAGAGTTCTCCTATAAGCCAGATGACACACTTGGAAAAATATATTCCAGAGCCTGTTATCCACCCTCTGCACCTGCCAAATTTGCCCATATGGGATCACAGGTGTTGGCTCAACCCAAGGAGGAAATGGATGGGAAAAGGCAGCAAGAGGAAGAGTATCAATATCTCAAGCAGTGAGTGTCATCAAGCCAGTGCTGAAGGTGCTACAAGCCAATTTCTGATGAAAGGATTGTGACCTTTAGAAAGTCCAGTCCAGTGAAGAGGATACTTTTAGATATGTGCATGGGCAGATATTTAAAAGCCCAACATATAAAATGTAAATCCAGCTTGGGATGCTCCATTTTCACACAGGTATGAACACAAGAGTTGTCAAATGCTTGTGAGAACAGGTGTTGGAAAGCACTTCTTTGGTGGCACAGGGCCTCTTTAGGGGCATTGACCATTAAGAAGCAATTCCCCAAGCACTGTTAACATAACCCTCCTTACAGTGGTGTGAACAGGCCAATGTATTCACCCCAAATTCCAAGCTTCTCCTGTCCGGGAGTTGTATCTCTGTGCCGGTGTAGCAGGGTGCCCAAATGAATTACCACAGTAGAGAGCACTGCAATATTGGCATGACTCTGTGGCTTCTGGAGCCAAGACCAAAGTGGCTGAGGGCTCTCAGAACCATGGAGATGTAACCAGGGAGGAATTTGCTTAGCACCTGCACAGGTCTGATCTTTCCTCCAGGAGAGTGAACTAAAGCAGAGTTGTCCTTGACTAAGTGCAACATACCTGAGTTTCAGCTCCAAATGGCCCCAGGCTGCTGGCTGCAGATGAGTCAAACCCTGAGCAGCACACAGATCAGCACTGTATTTGTCATTGGGAAAAAGCATGGGAATTCTAGCATCCAAAGCACAAAAGCCCAGCACTTGAAGAGGAACAGCATCTCTTACATTGCCAGCTCGAGCCATCCAAAAGTTGTAGACAGGTTCCCACACTCATGAACTTGTCTTCAGCTAGAAATCACATTGCAAGATATGACTTGAATAACACATTAGGGGTTGATTGCATTTGCTGTCTAAGGTTTTTTTAACCTCTGGGGTCTACTTCAAAACACTTCCACAACAGGAAGGCTCAGAATACGTTATTTTATGCTATTCTTCAAATGAAAACTGAGGTTCTTACGTAGTCATCTTAACTCCAGGAGCTGTGTTTTTTAAGGCACACACCAAATGTCAAGGGACTTACAATAAAATCTCAAGAATTGGCAAGATTGCCTTTGCTGGCTTTGGGGAATGAGCAGGTTGTTGTTGGAGCCACACATTAGAGGGAGACACACTCACATGTTCTTAACCAGTGAGCTGTGCACCGAGGTATAATGGCAACTCGCCCAGCACTGACATACAGCAACAAGAACAGGATGCACAAAATTCCCAGGCCTCTTAAACTAATGGAGAAGCTTTGTTAGTTTCACTAACAAGGGAACCAATGACATAACCTGTCATAAACATGTTGGGACCATTATATACACAGACATGAGATATATTTAAACTATAAAAACCCATTTAATAACCAAAAAGACAGCTGCGTAATCTGCACATTACACTCACAAAAAGGAAATAAAAGTAAAATGAACTGGAACACGTGTGTCTGGAGAGAAAAGGGGTGAGAGAGGCCTGAAGACCACTCAGAATCTAGGACCTGTTTTAGCAGGAAAGCACAGTTATCCTCCATTCTCTTTTGCTCTGTACAAACCCTATTTTTACAGATGTTTTTAATTGTTTTTTAATAGAATTGCACAAACACTAACAATGGGACAATTTTCACATACAGGGAGTAGCTGGGAGCAGAACTTT
>VZSR01003806.1:13084247-13138488 GCA_013398615.1 Brachypodius melanocephalos
GCAGAAAAAAAGGACTTGCTCTTTCATCTATCTCTGCCTTTTGATTGTTTTAGATTATAGATTTACGTGCAGCAGGAAAACTGACTCAAACGTGTTTAACTAGGACTATGTTCACAATCTATTTGGGGTATAGAGGTTTTTATAAATCATATTACTTATGTTTTGCCATCTCTATGAAGGACAGGTTTAGCTCTATAATAATTCACTGAGGTTTTGTCAGGATCAATTTACATTTGTCAAATGCTCAGCAGTCTTCAAACAAAAGCCATAAAAAACAGCACTGCATCAGTATTTCATCTTTTTAAAGGTTATGATTTATAGCCCTTAGAATGGGAAGAAGAGGCAGTGGAGGGGTGTGTTTTTCTCCCAGCTGCAAACACTGATCTTCTCCAGAGAGGAACCAATGTACAAAACTCAGCAATATGTATCCCTAATACTAAAACAGAGACCGAAAAACCCCTCCGAGGTGCCTAAATGTCTGTATCTAATTTATGGATAATTTACAATGGAAATAGATGATTTAAAAATGTATACAAATTGTATCCTTGTACATCAGGGCAGATAGTTTAACTACAGAATAATGAACACAAAGTGTCTCTTGTGAGCTGCCAGGTAGACATTTTGATTGCCCAGATTTCATTAAACTCAAACCAGAAAGAGGTTGAAGACTTCCAAACATTCTTTAACTCTATCAAGTGTGTCGGTGCTCTATAGCCGATGACAATATATTTCACCAGAGTTGCCAAAAAATTGTTTAATTTTAAACGATGCCTGTATTGCATTACTTTTACAAGTTAAGCCAGTGTGTAGGGCACGATCAGCTCCACAGAAGAATAAAGCCATTGCCAATGTTTTCTTTGCATCCATAAAACCAATTTCACACAGGCATTCCCTATCCAAGGAGAAAGACAACAAAAACAACAATAGAACCTCTGTCATGTCCTTGTCTCCTCCAGCCCTCCAGTCTGCATTGCTTTTCCCAACTTTGCCAATCAGACTCAAGTGAGTGAAGAGTTACAGAGAATGTCTGTGCTGCCAAGAGCTATTTCCAGTGGACTTTGATCAAATGATGCTGTAATCCCTAATGGGAAGCATACTTCATTTATAAGGTATTCTTTGGTGTCATTCCCAAGGAGCAGGCATACGAGTGTTTGAGCAGAAAAGCTCTTTCCCTACAGAAAGTCTGTGCAAGGGCAGCACTGCCATGTCCAGTGCCGGTGTCCAGGCCTGCCCAGGCCAGTGGGATTTTGGCATTAGCCATTGGTGCAGTCTGAAAAGGCCAAGGGGGTCAGAGGCAAGGCTTAGCTCTGGAATTCCGTCAGCCACAGACCTTTACCCAGCAGCAGCCATGAGCACACAGCAGTGCGCTCTGATTTTATCTTCTCCAGCGAGGAACATGACAGCAGGCTGCTCTGACATTTGCACTTTCAGGCAACTCTGTTGAACTTAAGAGACTTGGGTTGCTCATAACAGTGTTTTATTTTCCCTGAAGGTTTATTGTGAGACCAAGGACAATTAGCTCACATTTTAACAAGGAAGCAATTAAAGTGCATGACGTTCATGAAAATGATTTATCATGCTATTAAATTAGGATGAAAATCATCAAAGTTCATAATAGCCAAAGAAAAATAAATATAAATTGTCTTCATACTCAGCTCGTACCCTGATGCTTATCAGCCTGAAATGCTTGTATTTATTCTCCAGTGCTGCTGTACAATTTTGTAATTGTATCTCGCCGTTTGGAAAACATACCATTTTCATTCTGTGCTGTATTGCAGCCCTTTAAACTGAAAAAGATTAAACAGCCCTTTATCTGCTTAAGATTTCCTCAAAAAGTAGATTAGGCTTCCAGAGTTAACAGCATTTTGGGCATCCCAGGCAAATCTGCTGGAGTCAGGTGTACCACTGGACACAAGGAGAGCCCCTTGCTACCCAAACTCCACTGTTTCTTCCATCTATCCATTTGTCCATGCATTTACAGAAAAGTCTTCTCTCATAACCAATACAAAATACATTCTTTTTTATGTGCCTTCACCTTTTTTTAGGTTTTTTTTCACTGTTTTTACATTCGAACCAAAATAATTAAGATTCATTTTCTGAAATGGAGTTTCAAACCAATACATTTTGCTCCCATTTTCTTCCCTAGCATATTTGGATATTACATAGATATCTCTTTACCTTAACATAAATATGTTAATATGTTAATAAATACGTTAATATGTTAATAAACATAAATATGTTAATAACTCCTCAAGGAAAGAAGAAGCAATGAGAATATATCCCAGTGGTAGCAATACAAAACCAGAGAGGAGTCTTTCTACTACTGGCTGCCTCTGTGATACTAAGAAGAAAAGTTGTCTATGCCTTGGTTCTGTTAGTGAAATTACAAGATATTAACTCCTTCATAGGACTTTTGTTTGAAAAATATTTGGGCATTTCTACAAAGAAGCACTGTGTTCTTTTAGACAAGGTTTCCCAAGCAATCAGGGTTTCGCTTCCATACCCATATACAGAAGCTCATTGTAGCAGCTTTCTCCTCTTCAAAAGCATCTTTCACAAGAATCCTTCCTGCACCTCACTGCCAGCCCCTCAGATTCTGACCAGAGAGCATCTTCAAAATGTGGCAAAATCTGCATCCCTGCAAAGGTCCATTTGCCCAAAGTTCAGGGATCCTGCTGTGCTGTCAGAGGCTGTGAGCCTGCTGGCCTCCCCGAGCTTACAAAGTACTGAGAAGATACACCTAAGAATTGCAAATAAGGCCTCCTGAGCAGTAAAATCATCAGGAAAAATCTATCCCTCGATAGGTAAGAGCCAGTTCAGATAACCTGCTTTCCTATCCTAAATTTGAAGCATGTGGGAAATCGAGTGCCTTACTCATTAATTGCTGGAAAGATTCCTGGTTTAGATGTCTGAAATTCATGTCAATAACAGAGTTCCTTATAGATTTAATTTAAGGGAATTGTTCATCTACTAGCTACATGTTAAATTGATTTGCTGAACAGGGACCTGTCTTTTAAAGTAATAAATTTCTATTACTGTGGACATTGTTTCCCTTACTGTAAGTTGGTAAACACTTATTTATTAAAACTTGGATTATACAGTTTGCAAGTAACTTTTATAGGTTAAGGCTCCTTCATGACTTGGAAAGTATCATGCATTATCACATCAATGCAAAGAGAGCTAATAAGAGCCTAAGTACATCTGTTTTCTAGAAAGATTTTTGGGGTTTTTTTTTTAAGTGTTTCAATTCCCCATTTCCTTAGCAAATCGTCCTTATTTTTTTTTAAAAAGGAAGCATTAAATGCTCTGTCTCCATGATGAGTTTTAAATAGATATTTTCAATTAATTGTCCTGATTGAGCTGCCTGTCAAGATAATGGTATAAATTGTTCCTTCAATCTACATTTGCAAACTGATTTGAACAGCTTCAGTAAAGACTCAGACAAATGTTGAAGGAATCTGATGTAAATCAACAGTGAGATTAGTGTTCAGATCTCCTCTCACAGACAGGCTGTGCTGCAGCTGAACAGGCTCAAGTTACAGCTTCTTTTCTGTTTTGCTTTAGTTTCCTTATTTCAGCTCTGTTTAAATTTTTAAAGTATGAGTAGCAAGCTAGAAAGAGTGTTCTGAGATAGACAATGAAATATTTCCAGAACTTCAGGTACTGCATCTTAAAAATGCTCATTCACCATGAAGGACTGAATTTTATGTGTAGGAGGTACATCCAAATGTTGAAAGACACACACACAAAAAAAGAATTTTAAAACTAGAAATGTTAGAGTACTTTACATGTGCTATGGACGTTAGAGGCAAAGTATTGCAGGTCTTATTAATGAACCTCAAACTCATATAGAAAATGTTATTTTTAGCTTTTCACTTCCCTATATAAAAAAAATACCTTTTTTACTGTGTTTAGTTTAATTTAAATAACTAGATCATTAGAGTGATCCCCATTTTATTTTGTTTGTAGTTCAAAGGATTTAGGTGTTCCAGTAACTTTTAGCAGCATGTTCCAATAGAGTTTTACCTTCTCAATTACTTTACAGCCATTTATAGAAGAAAAAGAAGTAATGATAATTGGATATAACTTTTAGTATTCATGTTCTGAAAAATTATTAGAAGCCTTGAAAAATGTTGACATACCCCACCGTTCTGTTTTGCTCTGGTTTGAATATCAGTGTATTTATTAAAGCTGGTTGGAAAATTTAATCACATATAATATTTTCTTTTTCATCAGATGTGAATTCTTTCCAGGTTTTTCAAGACTCTCATTTTTCTACACATCTCAGAAAATCTGTATTAAATGAGGTAGGATTTATTCCAAGTTATCCAGTGCATATCTTCAAAGAAGTATGTTATGCATATATCTTTTAAAATAACTTATTATGTAAATAGTCATTAATACAGACTAGCTGGGGAAAGATTACTTCAAAAAATGTTGGTCTTTTAAAATGCTGTATGAGAGAGATTTAACGAACATAGCGAATATCCTGAGTTATAGTTCTATATTTCGTGCAGTGTTTTATATTCATCAAATTTAACTCTTGAGGTTATTTTCTACAGGGTATTTTTTTTTTTTTTGTCATGGATACATGTTATCTGTTGTTTTCCTTAGCCAGAAACTAATTCCTGAAGGGCAAGATCCTTGTTTTTTTGAACTTGCTGCATGATACATGATTCTGCACTGCCAATAGCTCGTACGTGTAGAGGAGAACCCTCCACGTGTGGATGCTCAGACTCTGATCTCACAGCTCTGGGCACAGAGGACAGACAGCTGCAGTCATCCCCAGCCCCCTCACCTTCAACAGCCCCATCAAGGTCAGGGGGAGTTTTGGGGACGAGGACTTGAGAAATGACCTCGCAGGTGGTTCTTGGGCATTAAGAGCTGAGGGTATCCCCTCCTTCCCCCAGCTTTAGGGATCGAACTGAGGCTAAGTTGGAGTCCAGTCTGTAAATCCCCAGTATGGGCCAGGCTTCCTCTCCACTTCCAGAGCAGAGATAAGACTGGACACGATGTCTGGAGAAGCTGACCTCTGTCTGTTGACTGCTGTGGGAGTGTGATCTGAGGAGATGCTTACTTAGGCACTTCAAGAAATTTCCTGCAGCTTGGCAAAATGGATCCAGAAATAGAAGTACTGCAAGAAAAGTGGCACAGCTGGGTCATGGATTTTGCCAAAGATGCTTATTATAGGAGTGTTTATATAATTTAAGCCTGGAATGGAATCCTGCTAGACATACACTCCATTATTTTTTTTACCCTCTGAGCAGATTTCCCATCAATCTCTGTGGTGCTAACCCAAGGTAAAACCTTGGTTTGTAAACACACAGAAGTTGAAGTACACGAGCGGTCCTTCTGAAGTCAATGGACTTGGCTTTTTAAATTGGCATTACTTGGCATGAGTGTAATGAGCAGGACTTCAAAATGGTGATGCCCAAGCAAAGGCCAAAGGCTTTGAAAACCGAGAGGCAGGAGGCAGTAGCAGTTCACTTCCTCTAGGTGAGAGACAAATGGTTGTAATTGCTTCTTGAAACTGTTCTTGCTACCCAGGAAGCTGCTAACGGCCTGCCATTGCCTGAAACTATCCAAATTCAAGGAACAGGGGGAACATGGCCAGTCATTGTAGTGATTTCCCCCTTGCCAGGGGAACTGAACTACTACAGCTTCACGTGGGCTCACACTAGAAGAGACAATATTCTCAAACTCCTCAAAAAATTCCTCTAAAATTTTGGGTTATTCTGGTTTTTGTTCGGTTTGTTTTGTTTTATCTCAAACTGTTCAAATGTAAAGGAAAACAACTTCAAACAACAAAAGGTGAACTCCAGAGGTACAAAGAAGAAAACAAGATTAGCAAGTTCTCAGTCTGGCCAACACAGCTGAAACAGTTTTGATGCAGATCTTAGATTTAGTATGATACTAAGTCCAAGTGAGAATAACCCTGGCTGAGCAAGTGTTAATTCCGGCTTTAGGCATGGCTGCTTCCACATATTTTTCCCACACTGTGCCACATCACTGATTTCTAGGGCTCATCCCAGTAAAGCTTGAACCCTTTTTCCCCAGTGTTTACTGATTAGATTATAGAATACTGAATAGTCCCCTTGACCTCTATTTATTAGTCTTTTATTCTTCATATATGTCACTTTTGGTCTTTCAGCAGCACAACCATCCACAACAGCAACAGGAAGAACACTTCTGGCAAATTCCTGTTTTCATCTGAGCTTTAACATCACTGCTGCCCAGGCTCTGAACTGTTCCACACAGCTCAGGAGCCCAATCCTACCTCTCTAATCAGCAGGCATACTCCTTGCTCAAGGCAATAGCAGAACACGCTTCAGCACACCAAGGGTTGGCTTAAAAACAAACCACATTGCTTCTCTGATTTGCAGCCCAAGGAAAACACCTTTACTGTAACAACATGGATCTGGCTACTAGTTTGGTCAGTCTGAAGTCAGGGGTAAAAACAAAGGCAAAATGAGGCCAGGAACCAGAAGAGCAATGCAGAATACAGGGAAAGCTCATAAGCCAAGTAGATGATTTACCCACATTCAAAAGACAGGATGGGGAAATGTCAGGGATGAGGGTGAGTGAGATCAATGCAGAACATGCTGGGCAGGAACACGCTGTGAAAGGGGAGCAGGCAAGGGTGAAACAAACTGTTGAGAGGGCACAGGTCAAGGAAGAGGTGACCAAGGCTAAGAATGAGGTCTAAGGCTCAGGGATGAGTAATGCTAGGAGCCAAGCACAGAAATACATTTACACCTTCATAACCTTGTACTTTCTCTGGTTGTATTCATCTCATCAAACACTCTTGTCTCTGGCTGCAGATCTCCTGCCTGCCTGTGCTAACCCTCAGACTGTACTGCACAAGTTTGTCTATGGCAGAAGTGTGCAAGTGACCTGTACCCATGCCCTAGATACCCAGATGGTTTAATATGCTAACATAGATGTGCCTAAAGGCTCTTCACCCAATTCCCTAACCATTTGCTGTGTTACCTGATTGATATAGCCTGGAGTCCATTTCCTATGTACGCAGGATCTCATGTCCTCATCCATAATAATGAGAGGATAAAGTTACTGTTACATCAATGGGAGTTCCACTTTACACTTTTCATTACTGTTACATCAATTAAGTTTCACTCAATATTCTTCAAATATGAAATATCATATAGGAATTATATTATCAATGCACTTTTCTGGCAGCACGAAGATATGTTTGTCACTTCATTGCATCTCCTTCATCAAATATGACTGGGGCCACAGGAGAGGAAGGCCTTCAAGGGACAGATCCCATCTCAAGGCTACCTTTACCTTTTTGCAGCAATAAGAGCTTTCTAAACCCATCTTCCTCTAGCCTGAGGAAGGAAACTCAGCTTGACAAGTATGTTCCTCTCAGGCCATTGAGGTGTTAAATGACAAAACTAAAATTACTGTTTCACGAGAGCTGTGCTGGAAGGTGACTTTCCTTTATAAACTGGGCCTGAGCCTCCCTCAGTCAAGTCTGTTTTCTCTGCGTGACCATTGCTGGGGAGGGAGGGCAGTCAAAGTGATTCAGCTCTTGGAGCCTCATCCAAGACTCTGCACAGCTTGGATCACCATCTCCTTGGGAGGCAGGAGGATGACAGGAGAATCTGCTAGCAGAATGCCTCAGATTGTTTGTCCTTGCACTTAATCCACTTTAGACTTCCTCTCATGCCAACACTAGCAGCAACCAGCAGCTTTGAGACACTGGAGGTTTTGTGTAGCTCTTGAACATTGATTTGCTTCAATTTTTCCTCTCACTGTTGGATTTCTTTTTTCTCTTCTGTGATATATGTGGTGGTTATGAAAGGTGTGCCTGTGAAAACAATACTGACAAAGCGTTCTATTCAGTTCACCCAGGAATACAACAGGAATTATACTAAAGATATCCACCTATTGTAAATTTATGGAATAAAATAGGTTGGAAGAGACCTCTGGAAGTCATCTGGTCAAAACTTGTACTCAGAACTTCAAAGTTAGATCAGACTGCTCTGGGTTTTGTTCAGTCGTGTTAAGAAAATCTTCAGGGGTGGAGATTGCACAGCCTCTCTGGGCAATAATGCCAGTGGTTAGCCACTGATTGTGAGTGGTTTTTCCTTATATTCAGTCAGGGTTTCCCTTGCTGCAGATTGTGACTATTGCTTTCTGGTTTTTTGTTACGAACATCTAGAAGAGTTCAGTTCTGTCTTCTCTGCAGCCCTCCTTTAGGCAGCTGGACACAACAGTGAGTAGATACTCCTCATGCTGAGAGAATCCAGATCTCTCGGCCTCTCCTCCTATTTTATCATGTCCTGCAGCCCCCAGCCAGCTCAGTGGCCTTGGTTGAACCCATTTGAAGATGTCCATGTCAGTCATGACATGACAGTCAGGAAGGAATCACCATTTCCCTCAGCTGGCTATTCTTTGGCTGATACAGCCTAGGGAACAGTAGCCTGCTGGCACAGGACCCCATTGGGGACTTCTGTCTCATTTAGTGTCCACCAGAACCCCTACCTGCGTCCTTTGTTGCAAAGCTCCTTGCCAGCACTCAATCAGTCCCCAGCCAGCACTGGTGCATGGGTTTGTGGCATCCCAGGTTCAAGACCTCACATTCCTTTTTGCTGAGCTTTCTGAGGTTCCTGTAGGCCTGTTTCCCCAGCTTGTCAAATCTCTCTGGACAGCTGTCAAACCTCCAGCACACTCAGTGCTCCCCTCAGCTGGTATTTTCCACAGAGGTGCCTGCCAGGCCGTCACTGGGGCAGTGGTGAAGGTGTTTGACACCATCCACCCCAGAAACACAGCTGGGAGCTGCCCCTCAGCACTGACCACCAGCCAGAGTCCAGCTCATTGACCACTCACCTCCAAGCCCAGACAGATTTTCAGCCACCTTGTATTCCACATCTCCCAAGTTTGGCTGCAGCACCTCTCTTGCCTGTGGACATTAGTGCGGTTCTGTGGTTGAGGAAGCATTGCAAAAATTCGAGTGCAGAGATCAGAGGCAGGAGAGCTGAGCCGTTTCCCAGTCTCTGCTATGTGACCTTCAGTAAGTGGCCCAAGCCACAGAGACCAGATGCTATATGTTTTTTTAAATAAGGCAGCCTATGCCACAGATTTTAGATGCAGCTGCATCTGGGGCAAAACTCTGTTTGTGAGACAGCTGAACTAACATCATTGCCAACAGGAGCTCATGCCCAGAATTAATAAACATATTAAAACCAAAAAAAAATTTTTAAAAATACTTCTGTAAAGATATTCTGCTCTGGCATTTAAATCTTAGCATATTTTAGGCTCAAGCTTAAGTCCTCCTCTCTACAAAATGGTGACAGGATGACCTAAAATCATATGCTGCAGGAGTTCCAGTGATGGCACTTCAGTGTTGCATGTGAATAAAGAATAAAATATGCAATCAGCTATAAAACTTGTAGTGCCACAAAAATCCCTTTGTAAGGTGATTTCAGATGAGGAGCAAGCCATGGTAGTGACTGGATGATCTCTGTGAAGGCTGCACCATGCAGGGTGCTGTATTGCTATTGTCTTCACAACTTGCTGGATTTTGAGTACCAAACACATTGTTAACACAGGGGAACATCCTAGGTCTCAAACAGGAACAGCACATAGTACTTGTGACTGGGAAACAACCCTCTCTAAGCCTCCCTCCACCTTACTGGCCTGCTTTCCTGACACCAGGAAATCTGGGTTCAGCCAGAAACTCCATGTAGGTGTGTTGAATGGAGCTGCAAAGTAATTTGTATGGACACAACATAGATACAGCTCTGTATCTGTGGGGGTTCTGGTGGACAAAGAGCTGGACACGACACAAGAGTGTCCTTGCAGCCCGGAAAGACAATCATGTCCTGGGCTACATCCAGAGCATTGTGGGCTCCAAGTTGAGGGAGGGGATTCTGCCCCATGATTCTGCTCTCATGAGACCTCACCTGCAGTGCTGCATCCAGCTCTGGGATCCCCAGCACAGGAAGGATATAGATGTATTAGAGAGAGGCCAGAGGGGGCCACGTAGGTGATGAGAGAGCTAGAGCACCTCTCCCATCAAGACAGGCTGAGAGACTTGGAGCAGAGAAGGCTCGAGTGAGATCTCTAAGCAAGCAGGTCTCCAAACAGAGACGTCCTCGTTGCCTTCCAGTACTTAAAGAGGAAACTTAACTACTTAAACTACTAGGGAAAAGCAAAATTTACACTGGTAGATAGTTACAGGGCAAGGGAGAATTGTTTTAAACTAAAAGAGGGGAGACTTAGATTAGATACTAGGAAGAAATTCTTTACTTTGAGAATGGCAAGGCACTGCAACAGGTTGCCCAAAAAAGCTGTGGATGCCCTATCTCCAGACGTTTAAGGTTTTACAGGGCTTTGAACAACCTGGTCTAGTGGAAGGTGTCTCAGTCCACGGCAGGGGGTGGAACAAGATGATCTCTAAGGTCCCTTCTGACTCAAACCATTCTGTGATTCTGTGACACTCAGTGCTGTTTGTCCCTGCCTGCTGACACACCTTCCCGAGCAGGAATGCTGTGTGCCCCCAACAGACATGGAGCCCCAAGGCTCCAACACTGCGCGGCCCCTGAGAGGCTGGAAAAGGGTGCACACTGCCCTGACAGCCGTATGGCAGCAGGATCCAGCTCCCTTCCCTTGCCAAGGAAATTCCTGAGCAAAAATCCCGGCACAAAATCCATCAAGGTGCCCTGAGCCAGAAACTGTCGGCGGCGGTGCCGCGATCCCGGTGCGCCGGGACGATCCCACCGCTGCGGAGGGGAAGGGAGACACCTAATGGGAACCGGCGCTAAAAGCGGCTTGGGAACTACCACTGAACACTGCTTTTGGAAAGACATCCACCCGGCTAGGCTGCTGTTTCACCCCCACACCATAAAAAAAATAAAATTAAAAAAAAAAATTAAAAAAAAAAAATCACGCCTGCAGGTGACAGCAGCATCGTGCACTAGATCAGCCTGGATACCTGGAGACAGTCGGCACCAAAACTGTTTCCCTCAAGAGAACAAAAGGACACTGCACCTTACTCTCTCCTTCACTGTGGGCCATGAGCACCAGGTCCTACTAAGACGGGGAAGTCTGACAGGTCCCACGGAACAAAAAGGCTCAATTCCTGTGGCACACCACTAATTTAATTCACTGATTTTTGATGGTAGAAAGAGCACATAAGGTACCAGTGACATGAAGCAGTGACCTCATAGATCATCTTCCCAAACAGACTTCCACTCACAGGGAGGCTGAGCCTGGTGAGTTATAGATATTCTCGAATTACCCAGCAAACATTCTCTACTAATCCCTTGCAAGAGTCCCTGGGAGCAAGTACTGTTCCCATTTTACAGGCTTTACCTCCCCAAGGGGGTGAGAGGGGCTGCAGCTCATCAGACTGATGGAGACAGCCTTCATCCCTCTGACAGCAACATGATGAGAAGAATTAGCCAGTGAGGCTGGGCAGTAGATCACCTCCACAGTCACACAGGCAAGCGTGGAGAACTCACAGAGAAGAGAGCAGCCATGCAAGCCACCAAGTGAAATCAGGAAGAAACCTCACAGATCACTATTAATGACAGCTGCTCAGCAAGGAACAAAGTGCTTCACATTGGTCATGGGCCGAAGCCCACGGCTGTCCACTCTGGCCATCATCTTAGACAGATGTACAGATCAGTTTGCCAGGGATTTCAAGCTTTTGTAGTCCTGACCCGCATTGCCGTAACCCGAGATAGGAAACAAAAGCGACTTCTTGCCAGCATTCCTGGATGCACTTCAGGGTGAAAGCTGTCTGCTCCTCTCTGGCCAAGCTGTGCCTTTAACTGTGTGACTCTGGGGAAGCACGTGAGCGTTTTTGTGGTGAAAATGTGACTCAGCAAGTTCTGTGCTCAGCTGGATCCTGGAGGAAGCCGTGGGTGTCTGAGATAGAGGTGAAATACCACCAAGAGGGTGATGACAGCTCCTTGGGAGATGGCTGCTCACTGGTGCAGGTACCTGTAGGGAGCAGGATGGAGGATGCCACAGTGCATGGCAGAGAGAGCAGAGATCCTGTAGAAAGACATGGAGATGAATAATACAGGTATTAGGGGTAGTCAGGGAAAAGGGTAAGAGAGAGAAAGGAGTAGAGGGCTCCTCTACAGGAGAACAGGAGAGGAGAAGGACATACTAACATATGTCCTCCTAAGAGGGAGCCAGGAAATTATGCTGGTAGTAGGTCAATACCTATTGTGGAACTGACTGCAATAAGCATATCAACAAAACATCTAATTCTTTAACACAATCAAGCTATTTTTTTGGTTCCTGCCAGTGAAAGGCATGTCACCCTTAGCATAGAACACCAGAGGTAGCAGTGAGGTGAGACACAGGTCTGAGCCTGACATGCCCAGGGTCTGGGAAGGGTTTACCTGTGTTTAATCTTACAGAAATAAAAGATATTTAGGCAAGGGCTTAACTACTGCACTCAACAGAGATGTTTTCTTGAATAAGGCCCTTCATCAAGAAACGTTAATTAGATGTATTTCCTTCTGAAGAGATCTGCCTGTGAGAACAATTTCACCATCTCTGAGATGCTCAAATACAATAGTAACAAGGCTCCACAGTCACCTGGGCAGTGAGAGTGCTGAACCTCTCAGATCCCAGTTTTGCTACTGCAGATCATGACAAATAGTGTTGAGGGTTTTTTCCTCTGAAATAACCTCCTAAATAGCTACTGCAGTCCTGCTAAATGCAGGACTACTCCTCATGAGTAAGATGACAGTCCAGTCTTGGGATTCCAGCTCCCTCATACCAGAACTTAACAGACAGCTCTGAAGACCACCACCGTGCTGGTGTCACAGGCACTACAGAAACATGCAGGGCATGGCCCACCTCCTCCACCTGCACAGAAAAAAATCATGTGCCTTCAGCGGAAAATAAACCCATGCAGTCAAATATCAGAGTGAGGTGGGGAGAAAGTCAGACAAATTAAATAGATGGGTCAGATTCCAGCATGCCCCAAAGGTCACTCCATGCAGGGTCTGCAGGAGGGAAGGTGGGAGCAGCGTCGCTCGTCCAGGGAGGGTGCCAAGCTACCAGTCTCTTGATGATTAATCCTGGAGAGCAGGAGGCAGTGGAGAACACCCTGCCAATTGCAAATGTGGTGATGGGGCACTGGGGGCATATATATGCATCATTAGTCATCTGCAAGAATTTTGTTTTTGTAACCTCTGCATTTTTATCTGTCACTTTGAGCAATAAATATGCACTCCCACCAGTGATTTGACATTACACTTGCTTTGGATGGTTGCCTTTCCCAAATATTAATAGTAACTCATTGTGGACACAGCATTGGTATTTAGTTAGATCAGACCAGCTTCTTTTAAAAAACAACTTTTTGTATAAAGAGAACAGATGTTTTTAATTTACACAAAGAACAAAAACAAAGTTCTATTGTTCGACTATAGTGAACACAAACATTACAGACACAGAGAAATTAACACCAATTGCATTTTAAAAAAAAATTAAAAGCGCATCAAGGTACAATTCTGCTTATTTGTGCTTTTTCCACCATTTAACGATTTAGTGGCATGCAGTGATAGCAACTGTTGCATTTCGGAATTCATATGCATTTGAGTGTGGTATGTTTTAAAGATAAAAATGGCAAAAACAGAAGGACGATTTCTAAACACACATTATACAGACAATAATAATAATTATAATACTTTAATAACATCAGATGAGGAATGTAAACTCTCACAGTCCAGAGCGTAAGCCAACTACTTGCTCATGGGGATAGGAAGATATTGCCTCTTCGTGCTGATTTTTCTATAGTTGTTCCTTACAGGTATATTGCCCCTGCACCATCTGCACAGGACAGTAAGGCCTCAGCCCTCTGAAACATGGCATGTGCATGTGAAGACAGAGCAGTGACATCAGTGAGGTTATCTTGTGCCATGGTATGAAGTTCAACCAGAACTTAAATTCAACCTGATCTCCGACATCTTTCTATGCTCTTTTACCCTGGTAATTCAAGAATCTTTTGAATGCATTTGCAAGCTCCTGCTGCGTGTGGGTGGGAGCAGAGCTCAGGCTCATGTTCCTGCCAAGGTGACCAATCTCATTCCAGAACAATGGTACCCTGCAGGTGGAGGCCACTTGCACCTCTCTGTCTCACAGCCACCCTGAGAAAACATTTCTCAGAGATAAAGATTTACACCATTCCCATTTCTCACCTTCTGAACCCACAACATGGTTATCTAATCCTCATCTTACTCCAAGGTGTATCTTTTCCTATGGAGAAGTATCTTGTCTAGCATCTCCTTGGAGATATATAAGAACAAGCAAAAAAGATTCCATATAAGCAAAGACTGTTGGTCAGAGAAGCTGGGGGTGCCCCATCCCTGGAATTGTTCAAGGCCAAGTTGGATGGAGCCCTGAGAAACCTGATCCAGGGGAAGGTGTCCCTGTTCATGGCAGAGGGGTAGGAACTGGATGATCTTTAAGGTTTCTTCCAACCCAAACCATTCAGTGATTTTATGATTCTATGAATCAGCTTTTGATACATTGAATAAGACTTCACCCTGTTCCTTTCTCCCATTGCTGGCTATTAAGTTTTTGTCCAATAATGGGTGTCATTTTACTATATCCCACATTCAGACTAAGTATGAAACTATGAGGCTTACTTCATATCAACATGTGGGACTTAGTGGAAAAAAAAAAAACAAACACAAAGAAACCAAAAAACCAAACACTAAAAACAATCTCCTTGCATTTTATCCAAATGCAGAAATAAAGTTATCATTAAAAGACCTGGGACAGAAAAATATAAAAATCTTTTTCTGTAGTATTCGTGTAACCTGAGGAATTTCAATTCCACAGAAAAACAGACGCAAACATCATGACTCAAAGGGCTGGAGCCTTTTTCCACCACTGAAAGCAGCCTCACTGGGAGAGGTGCTGCTCCAAGTGGCTGGTTTTAAACCTTCAAACACATTATATGATACAAAGCCCAGGTCCAGATCCCTGCAGGAAAAAAAGAGAAACCAAAACATTACGTTTAAATGGTACCTTTCAGCTCTAAAGAACCCAAGCCATGAATCACTTTATCCACCGCAGAATGCCATCGCCTCGAAGCTGAAATGCAGCAGCTGTTTATTACCCTGCAAGAACACTAAGATGGGTGCCCTTTTGCAGCCAAAACAGCGAGGAAAACCGAGTGGACAAATACAATAACCTGGAACACACAGGCTTATCCTCCCTACCTTTATAATGAGTACCAGAGGAACTTTAGAGACCACAAGCAGCTGATGCTTCCAGACGCCCAGTGCTAACAATGCTTTCCACAGCACTTAAGTGATCCTTGGAAGCCCAAAGCATTTGACCTGGACATGCTTTGCTTTGCTTTGCTTGGTTGACAGTGAGGCCAAGAGCTGGCTATCACACACTGACCACAATTTCTATGTCACATCCAAAGTCACTTCTGTCACGCTTAGATCCGCAATTAATGCCAGAAACACAAGTAATCACAATGGTCTGAGTTGTCCAAGGATGCAGAAATTTGTCTCACTGTTTGTGGCAGCTAATTGTAGTTGTGTACCTATCCCTGACAGTTGACTGTTAATTAATAAATTGTGATCACACTCTCTCAAACACGGTTCCCTCAGACCCTGACTCAGAGTATCTTGGGGAGATGCTACACATCTCTTGGAAGTGGCTTATCAAAATTGGAAGTGTTTGCTATCCAAATACACTGAAGTTTTCACTCAAAATTCAAAATCTCGTTGTTGCACCACACTCATCACTGTGGTATCTGAGTACGGCCATTTCCAGCAGAATTCCAGCCCCAGCTGGATTCAATGAAGAGTCACTCGGACGCAGAGTTAGCGGGCCAGGATCACGCAGCGACTCCTGCTCCTTGCTCATGAGAAGCCGTGGCAGAAGCTGGACTTCAGCTCCCACTGAACGAGAAAGGGTCTTGTGGCCAAAGGACATTAATTAGGAAATGGCTAAAGCACCAGGGCTCTGCTCCAGAGCACTCACACAAGATGTGTGCCACCGTTCCCTGCTGGGCAAAGTGAGCGTGTCTGGCAGGGCAGGGGTGGGGGTTCTGCTGTCACTGCACAGGTCTTCTGGGAGAGGAAGAAACCACACTGATTGCACCATGTCCTGGGAGGGGATGTGCCCACTGGCTTTTGTTTATCCCACAGTGGTGTGAAATGCACTGCAAAAACAATCTGTTCTACAGCACAGCTCTGCTCATGCCTGTGAACCAAAGTAAGGTAAGAATGCTTGGTCAATGGCCCAAAATGGGGACTAAAAGGAAATTGAGCCCTGGGTTGAAATGGCTAAAATATCAACCTGAGTCTCCTGTACTCCTCACCCCACCGTGGCTCATCCATTCCACACAAGCTGTATTTTTAGCTCTCCAAGCCTCTGAGACTTTCCTTCCTGGGTCACTTGCAGTCTCAGAGAAACAAATCCCATTATGAGCAAAGACTTTCCCAGGCAATACGCTTGGCCATTTCCAAAGCTGCTCATGGTCTGATTGACATAGAAATATTGCAGCACTTCTGAAAACAAGATGTTTTCTCCAAAACACTCTCTGATAATCAAACAAATCAAAGGGCAACCTAACTGGATCCACAAAAGCAAAATGTGCAGCTGCCAAAGTACTGCTGTTATCTCTGGCATGGCTGGGTCACTGGGACATTTCACAGAAACAAAAATGTATTTCTTGTGTAGACCCAATTAAAATACCTCTGGGGAAATGTTTCATGTGTTCTAAAGATCTAAGCTAAAGCTACCCAAACGGCTTGTAAGGAATGAGAATTCTTCCTGGGAGTTGATAGAAAGCACCAAGCACCCTCTGCTGTACTCATTACACAGGCTCAGCAGCAGCCTCTGACCTTGCAAATATCTGGCAGGAGGGTGCTGTGCCCTCCCAGACAGAGGGAGCTGCCTGCCCCTGCTGAGAGCGAGCTCTGATGACGTTGGAGGGCACTGCAGGATTCTGCCCAGGTGTCTTTCCACAACAGAAGCCACTGGCCTGTCCTGGTCCACACACAAGGTTTGGAGAAGACAGCACAATCTGTGAAAGGTAACCTGCACCCTTCCTCCTGGGTCTGACCAAGTTACATCTGCACATCTGGGTCTGCTTTACTTCACAGTGGGGAGGACTCTGCTGCCCATGCACAGGTCTCTGGGGACAGATGGAGGCTGTGGGTCACTTGCTACACAGGTAACAAGACTTTGGTATCCACCTACCTAATTTTCCATTTTGATCTTTTATTTTTTTCTCTCTGTTCTCCCTATTATCAGTTCATGTGCTTATACTGCAGGATCTGGCTGTTTTTCTTACTGTTCTGGCTGGGACAAGGGAGGCGGATGGCTCCTCCAGGTTGGTGAAACATGATAAAAGCAGAGTGGGGAGAGAGGCAAGGATGAGAACTCAATTATTTTGCTCGTAACACGTGTGCCTCTTCTCTGCCCTGCAGTCCCACTGACTCATCATCTCTATATGTGCTCCCACTAGGTTTTGTAGAGAGCAGTTGCCGCTCCAGAATTTTTTGGATGAAACTGAATAAACTCTTGCTCCAGGGAAAGTTCTTCCAGCTGGAAATCTATGGTGAGTTACAAGTGGCAGTCCCGAATAACTTGAAGGCTGGGGAATGACCTAAGTGATCACAGTCTGTGATCTGGATGCTGCTGCCATCTATTGATAATTGATAACTCACCCCAAGGAACCTGCAGCACATCCTTTTCACCCTGAGCCAGCCTCTCCCACCTCAGTTTGGCACAAACCCTACAGAGGAGTAAAGATGGTAACTACAGCCACAGCCCCCTCTGCCCCATGCAACCACGGTGCTGGGAAAGGAGAAAGGATGGTCTGAGCAGGAAGGACTGGTATTGGGCTTTCATTCTTTCCTCTGCTGAGCCCTTACACATGTCTAGCAAGGAAAACAAAGGTGACATTGCAGATTGGATATGTCCTGAACAGCAGAATGACAACAGCAGTGTAGGCTGGATAACACTCACAAAACACACTCTCAGTGAGGGCTGACTGAGTGCTGCAGCAATTAAAGGACTTTGTAGGGTATTTTTATTTACTTTTTATTTAGCACCACAATGGCATTTAAATACCATAATTCCAATCGGGCTCCATTTTCTGCAGAAAACAAAAATCTCTGGAACCAAAATGGAAACCAGAAAATGTTCATATCAGATTGTAAAAAGTATGTGATTTCACCCCAAATCTAATTAATTTCTCTTGAGATCAGTGCACTTTTTTCTGGGTTATGTTCTTTTTTCATTTGATTTGGAGACAGAACTGAAAAAATCAAGTACGGAAAGGGTGTGGGCAGAAGGAATAGCATTTACGAGAGTAACTGATACTGCTGGAAAAAACAGACCAGCCTTCAGGCACAAAATGCTGTTTGTTTCTTCCAGCTCTATCAGCTGGTCTCATAAAAGCTATTCCTTCTTCTTCCAAAATTATTCCCAGTTATCTCCCAAGCCTAACCCAGCTGCAGGCATACATTTACTGAAACAGCAGTTCTAGAACTGTCCAACATGTAGGCATGACAGACAAATCTAGAAATTGCAGTGGCAGCTAGTTAAACCCTATCTATTTGTACAGATTCTTGTGTCTAATCCAAGACCAAAATAGTTCCTTAATCAGAGGGCAGAAAATTAACAAAATGTGATGTTATTAATCCTACAATCATCAAGAGCTCAGCACAGCCAGTCCCTGTCATGTATCTTACTTGGCTCCCCCACAGGTTTCACAGCACACAGAGAAGCAGCAAACCTGATCAATATGTAAAAGTGCCCACCCAAAACAGGTCTGTGACCACATCCTTTGAGCAGAGTGAGCTGCAGATTATCCCAACTTGATGATTTTTAGAAATGGATGTGTTTAACAGCCCATAACTCTTTCCTAGAGAATGAAATCAGGAAGGGAGAAATGTAGGTGATGCTTCAGAGAAACTCTCTATAATAGCTCTTCAAAGTGGCAATGGCACAAGCTTCTGGATGTAAGGAACCAGGCACTGAAGTGCACATTATGTGTGTGAGCTTGAGTCATGCCAAACTGTCTCATGCACTCCTACACATGCCAGCACAGTGTCACCAGCTCCTTAACAGCAAATGTCACTGGAGAGCACCCAACCCACGCAGAGAAGAGCTGCGTGAGAGGGCCTCAGCACCACTCTGCCCCAGGACTTGCCTCGAGCTTTACATCCCACATATCTTTCCCTTTTTCTTAGATCCTTATTCCGGCCCAGTTCTGCTGGATGAGAAGTTAGCATCTCGCTGTGGCTATGTCCTGTCAGAGGACGTGTGGGGCAATCCCGTCTTCCGCGCGTCGGTGCTCGGCTGTCACGTGGCCAGCGAGGTAAGGCCCAGACACGGGCTTGGAAACAGCTCAGACAGTACATCTTCTCCAAAAATACAAGACTAAGATAGTGTATGGCATTCTAATGGCCTGTTTTGAGAATTCTGAACTCAAGGAATTAGTGTTGGGAGTGTAGTGTAGAAATGAATAGGCAATGGCTCTCTGCTGTGAGGTTTGTTCAGTGTGACTGACATGGGATTTCCTCTCTCCATGGAATGACACTTATCCTAATGCTGCTGAGTAGCTGCCAGTTCTCAAGCATATCCTTGTAGCTGCTGATTTGCCAGAGAGTTTCTTGAAAGCCTCTCTGGAAAGAAGTAGGCATCTGCTTGAAAAAGCAATGTTTGCAGTGTGATTCTGGCAGATCATTTCCTGGCTTAATTTGTGTGGTAATGTGCCTGTTAACACATGCCTAGGAACGTAGATCACACACATCTATTAGACCCAGATTTGCCTCACGTAACTTTAGCCATCTAAAAGATAATGTCTAGTCTAAACCAGTCGTTTACTCTTCCACAATAGTCAATGGAGAGAAGCAGGCATCTCCAGAAGGTGATTCACCCCTTCCAAAAATATGTGTAAAAGTGTAGCCTGGATTTCTAATTTCTAAACGTTAGTTGAGATGAAATGTACCCAAACCCAGAACAAATCAGAGTAGAAACTTCATTGCTTGTCCATGTTTAGTCTGGTTGGTCCTGGAAGCCCCACAGAAAAAATATGGTAAAACTTTATAGGCAGAGGTTAGCTAACAAGAACGGGGGTGTACAGTGTGCTGTGCAATGACCTGGATTTCCAGGCTGGAAATTCCTCTGTAAAGGTTTTGCCTTCTTCTGTAGAAAAATACACATCTATGTCAGATAGGACTGTCCATGACTTTGTGTGTGGCTCCTGGGGAACTGAAGCACCATAAGGATTTCTTTACTGGACTTAGTCTAGTGTTAAACACTAAACAGCATTTGTAGATTAGACCTGAACTACTTAGATGAAAACAAAAGATCCAGTACTTCCTCTCCATGTGGAGACATACAGAATCACAAAGAAGAGAAAAATTAACCTCACAGTAAGGTAGGTCAGATCTGCCCTTGACCAGCTGCTCCTTTATAGTGTGGCAAGAATAGTGCTGAGATGGGGTCTGAGGCAAAGGCTGTGAGTGCTGGGGCAATGTCCCTGGCTCAGTTAGGCCCTGCATATAAAACATTTCAGACAGGGTGGTATGTTGTAGGAGCTGTCACTGCAGTTCTCGGTCTGTTTTCATCATTATAAAACACTGTTCTCAGAAGCAGAACACTGGGCCTCACGGTCCCATGCAGCCACTGCTGGAACCTTCCACACCATCTTGAATTGCCAGTTTTTCTTCCCAGGCAGATGAGCTGTTTTCACTGACGGTGAACATCAAGGTCTCCTCATTTTCAAGTATGAGGGCAGCAGTCACCTACATCTACCCTATGTACTGCTCCTATGCATCTTGGGCTTCAAGAGAAATTGTGTGTGAAGAGAACTACATGGAGGTAAAAACCTTCCCACTGAAGGCAAGGTTACATCCAAGCTCCCTGCCAGGCACAGCAACCTCTATAAATTGCTGTCAGAAGCTGATTGTACCCCAGGTACCAGGAAGAATATCAACCTGCTGATATTGAGCAGAGTGTGATTAGTAACACATTTACATTTTATATTTTGTATGCAGTGAAACTCACTTAACTGTACAGATGAAGTATGGCAAGCCTCTGCAAGCAAATCAACAGAGAGGCTTAAGGCCAAGCTCTTAAGATCATGAGAGTCTCTTTTGGTCATAAAGTGCTGTGAAAATGTCATCCTCATATCTGAAATAATAAAACCTAGAGTTTGCAGACCTGCATCTCTGCTGAATCACACAGAACTGTGAGACAGGAGCTGCCTCCTGCCAGGTGGTGTAATTGGGCTGCTCATCCTGCTGCCATCACCTACACACCAGTGTAGGAATGGGGCAGCAAACAAACCAAATTGCATTGCTTTCTGTGCATGCCTGCAACAGGCAGGAAAAAGAAAGCATACTTGTCCTGTTAGAACTCAAGGCTGTGCAGTCACATCTGGGTGTTACAACAAAATTAAACCATGGTACAGGTGCCTTCTGACTGTTCTCTTTCCTTGCCTCACCCTGCAGCACACGTAGGCAAGATTTTCACCACAGCACCTACCTCAGGTACTGGGGATCCTGCATTTTCAGGTATTCAGCCTGCATGGGAAGAGAGAACCAGTCCTGTTAATGCCAATAACCTGCTTTCCTACACCTCTAGTGGAGAGATCCAGACATCCCTGAAGGTCTCCAGAGCTGAATCTAGTTTACAGCTTACCACATATGAAACAGGACTTTAGGCTTACCTGGTTATACACAAAGTATTTCCACCACTATAAATGTCATGGTTTTAACTTTCATTTCATGGCCACAAAAATTACTGCCATCAAGAACCTCCACAGAAACACTTTACCTCCAGTGAATGCAAACTGCTAAACCCTGATAGACACTGCTCCCCATGCCTGTAATAATACTGAAGATCTGTTTGCTCCCATTGCTGCCAAAGAATCTCCTGTGTCCCCAGGTGTCAGTGAAGACTGATGTCCCAGCAGTTTCAAATGACTACACCGTAGCATGGATGTCAGCACTGCCAGAGGTATGAAGGGGACTCTTTCCTAACAATTCCCAGCCTGCCTCTTCTCTCTTATGAGTCATCCTTGGGGCATAGCTCCATCTCTGACAAAAAAGGCAGATGACAAATTTGCCATCAAGTACTGAAAACTTCTCAAGTATTTTTAGACCTCTAGACTGCAAAAAGATATTTATGTGAGAGAGCAGAGTAATATGCTTGTTCTATTAGTGGAAACTGATTTTAAGACAAACAAAGGCAGGTAGTTCTTCACACAATGGGTAGTGAAAATGTCAAACTCATCACCAAAAGATGTTGTGGCTGCTAAAAGCTCTCTTGATCCCAAGGAACATCTGGAAAAGTTGACTGAAGAGAAATCCAGTAAGACATACAAAATACAAAGAAGGTACAGATAGCTCAGGAGTCACTGAGATGAAAAATATTTGAGTCTGGAAAGAATGAGTGGGAAATTATGACAGGAGAATCTCTCTTATGAGGAAAAGCTGAGGGAGTTGGGTCTGTTTAGTCTGGGGAAGACTGGGAGAGGATCTTACCAATGTACACAAGTATCTGAAGGGAAAGTGTCAAGAGGATGGAGCCAGGTTCTCCTCAGTGGTGCCCAGCAGTAGGACAAGAGAGCAGACAGAAACTGATCCACTGGAAGTTCCCCCTGAACGTGAGGAAGAATGGAACAGATTGCCCAGAGAAGGTGTGGAGTCTCATCTGGAGAAATTCAAAAGCTGCCTGGACACAATCCTGAGTACTACACTCATGGAGACCCTGCTCAGGCAGGGAGGTTGGACTAGATGGCCTCCAGTGGTTCCTTCCAACCTTAACCATTCTGTGATTCTGTCAAATACACATGCTTGTCCCACGTTTCTCATGTCTTGCTTGCTCCTGATGCCAATTTTCCTTTTGACTGTTCTCCCATATGGCCATCACTGCAGGGGACTCTGTTCTAGGCCAGTACAGGCATCAGTCTCTTCTTATCTTTGGCATAGTATGGCTGCACACTGTGTAGCAGGTAGTTTGTCATTTGGCCTCTGGACTGTTCCAGTAATCAACAGACGTGGAGACAATCAGTTTCTTAACAGCACAGGAATTTTTTCTACAGTGGATTTGTTCAAGTCCACCTGTCTATGTTTCTTCCAGAGCTGCTAGAAGACAATCTCTAAAGATGCCTTGAAGAGCTCTATTCTCAAGGGTATTTCTTGCCTAAGATGTGCTAGTATTATCATTCTAGTTACTCCCATTTCTAATAGGAAAATAGGCATGACACTATCATAGTTTTTAAGAGACTGGTAGACATAGAACTGATGTAGCTCATCTCTCTCTTGCAGACTCAAAATGTTGCATACCAGCAATGGCAACTGATGTTTGTTTCTCCATCAGGGAGAAAGAGAATAACAGTAAGTGATGCAGTAAAACTGGGCTACAGCTTCAATAACACCCTGTCCCGAGTGTACCTGCGAGCTCCCTACCACAGCAACGAGTCTGACATCAGCCTGGTGAGTTGTTGGTCCCAGCCAGACACAAAGCTCTGCTGCTTCCACTGCCTCTCCAGAACATCAGCTCTCTTTTTCTGTCTGGGCTCAAACAGGTCAGTGGTGTAAATATGAACATGATCACTTCCACTTCCATGTACAGGCAGCGGTGGCTGCTTTTGCTGATTGACACGACTGTCTCCTGCCCTGTTGGTAAGGATTTCTTCCCTCTTCACTAAAAATAACCACCAAAGGAGGTAGTAGAAAACACAATCTTCCCATTGTCACTAAGAGAAGAGGTTTACAAGCTTCCCTCAGAGCAACATGAGCTAAGAGTCTGTGGTTTTAGTCCTGAACAAACACGGTCCCTGCTGTGACACTACATTCCTTGTGTTCCCAGTGCAGTGTCATGCCTTGTCTCTGGTTTCTCAAATCCTCCCATTAGATGCAGGGAACTGGAAACAAGCAAAATGGCTACAGAAGAGCCAGGAAGCCTCCTCTGGACTGATCCCACAGTCTTAGCTCTGCTTTTTCATACAATTCCATGCAAGGCATGCAGCTCTGCATCCTTGAAACTCACATAATCCTTTTCTCTGGAGAGGCAGGACTAGACTGGCTTTTTGCAGAGAAGCAGTGGCTGCACCTGGCTCTCACAGAAGAGTATTAATGTGAACAAGTGATGAGGAAGCACAAGGTTTTAAGTTGTTGAGACCTCGAAGCCAGTATTTCAAGAAGGTCCAAACAGGTTGCTCTGTGTCCTGTTCCTTCTGCCAGCGAGACCTGGGACAACAGAGCAGGTAGCTGGAAGCACGGCTGCCAATTCTTTTGAATAAATTGATGATTCACCTGAAACTGGTGATTCAGGTCTGCTTTGAGTGCCAGGGTGTCTGAAAAAATAGCCATCATTTGGCTAATGTCCTACAAGGTGTTGAATCAGGGAAAGCTGTAGAGATATCCTGGTGAAATGGAATCAGGGAAAGGCAGAGACAGCACTGAGTGGTAACTCCAATTGCCCCTTCTCTGGAACTGTCTGTCTAACTCCACAGATGGCATCAGCTTCACTGATACTACACTAACATGGACTGTGCCAAGAGTTATCCCCACACTAGTGGTCCAGGAATCCACCTTTCTGTCTAAAAGCATTGTAATGGGAGTGGATGATCAAGTCATAGTGAACCCAGAGGAGATGAACTACTTACTGGAGCACAACGAGACACACATCAGAATAACCATCCCTATTGGAGCAGAAGGAGGCAAGCTAGAGGTTAGTACAAATACATTTGAGGGCCTATCCTACAGATGTTTCCAAGTCACGATAATTCCAAATACTCATTGATTGCTGCTTAAAATTTGTAGACACAATAAATATTTGAAGAACTAGATGCTTCTCTGTGTTTTGAAAGCACTTACTCAGAAGCTAGGAATTTATAATGACAAAGCACAGTAGAAGCAAGAGGCTGCCTTTTGTTAATAATCTATAAGATATTAATACATTAAGAGTGAAGGGATTTGGGGACATTGAAGTTTCATTGTCTTTGTTGTTCAATAATGAATCTAGTCCTGGTAAAATTTTGGCCTGGTTCGATGAGTAATTTCTCTGCCAATTTCCAAGACACCATGATTTAGCAAGGGACAGGTTCTCTGCATGTTGTTGGGGTGCAGTCATCTGCTTTGAACACAGTTTATTCCTCATCAATATATAATTTACAGATACAGAGGCAATGTCAAAAGGAATGTTCAGTGTTCAGTAGAACAGAAGAGAATAGTTTGGGATGGAAGGCACCTTTAAAGACAATATACTCCAGACTCCTCTGCCACGGGCAAAAACATCTTTCACTAGGTCAGGCTGCTCGAAACTCCATCCAAATTGAACACCTAAGAAGGAGTTGGCAATATTCCTACAAGATGATATTGGTGTGATTTTGACATATCCCCTTCAGGAGTTCCCTATTTGTGTAACAGACAGAACAAGAGACATGGCTGGTAATCCAGGGATGGTAAAAACAAAAAATATCAAACGTGGTGACGTGTTAAACTTAATGAGGACACCTCTGAAAACCTGATACTTCCTTATTAAGGATCTCAGCAGTATCTGAGCCACACATGGACCAGACAAATGGCCCAAGCTACCAAACAAGCAAAATCCCCTAGCAAAATCCATCCCAAGCTGTACTAGAATGCCATTTGCTCTTCCCAGTGTATGAATTTTAACCATGTTCAGCCATCTCTTTATTAAGCTACTGAGAATTAAGACTCAATCACACATTTCACCTCCTAGAGCTCCATATCTGGTGGTGTATATGGAATCATTTACTGTATTGATCTGTTTCTGGAGCACACGTGGACAGATGCAGGTTGGCAAACCACGAAGTATACAGTCATCAAATCCATCACCACACCTTTCAAGCCACAAATACCAACTGTTATGAACAGTAAGTCATTCCTCTCATTGACCCTTACCAATCTTTTGCTGTGCTATACATTGCTCCACCTGATCTGTGCCACACATCTACATTCACCAGAATGTTCTCAACTCCCACTTGCAATGTTCTAGGCAAAGTCAAGATTCAAGTATTATATTAAAACAAACAAACAAACAAACAAAAAACCAACAAAACCCCTTTAGCCTTAACTTACAAGTTGCTGATAAAATGGTAAACATTCCTTTCATGTTAATACCTGGATTTTTCCAGTGAGCACTGAAACAAAGATGTTGTGATGTGCAGTTATCACACTGGGAATAAGAACTGTCTGAGGACAGCATTCATTTATGGTATTTTGTCCCCCAAACAGCCTGCATTCGATATCTTGGGAGCATACTGAAATCATTGTGCCACCCAGTGCTGCAGTCATGGTTTTTAAATTTTATTTCCCGATGCATTACGGCACTAACCATATTTGGGGTTGTCTGGATAAGTGATATAGAAAGAAAAAAGGAGCCTCTTACCATACATTATGATAAATTTTTTCAAATTTTGTGTAGCTGGACTAGATTCGAGATTTCTTTAAAGGTATTGCACATCATAGTGCACCTTTAGAAAGACACTGAATCAATTTTCTATAAAGTTCTATGCATTTGTTGTTAATCTCCTGCAGCTTGAAGCAATTCTCATGTACTCAGAGTATTTCAGATCTGACTAGAACACAAACACTCATTAATCAGAGCCATTAAAGAGATGGCTGTTGGCTAAGTTTCCTGGAATTTGAATGGGAGGCCACCCCAACCGTCTTCGTTATTTGATCCACATCAGCAGTAATTCGATGTTCTCTCCCTGCAGATACCGTGCCAGAGGAACGGCTCTTTAATGTTGCATTTGGACACTTTCTTCCCGATGTCTCTCTGGTGGCAATCACAGTAGGAAATGTGCCATTTTCCCTGAGGGAAGCACAGCACCACAGCTTCAAGATTTATGAAACTCCCTTTTCTAATGGAACAAAAGCATTTATCCTGGAAGTCTCTTTTGATGATCCATATGTTCTGAAAGAGGTAGAATACAGCGGGTCACCTCAGCAGCAGAGTGCAGGAGGGCAGTCCCTTTGCAGAATGTGGTCCAGCTTTTATTAACCAACAACAGCTCCTTGATCATAAAGGTGTCAATGAGTCTGAGATCATCTCAGTTAAGATTAGAGCTTTTCTGTCCCCACCTTGCTCTCCACAGATCTCTAGGAGATCAGTATCAAGTGTAATTAGATGGGATGAAATGTTACTTCCTTTAGTGCCTGTCAGCTTGGCTAATGTCCGAGTGCACACCCAACAGGAAGAGGTTTGTCAAGTCTGTATTACAAGCTGCCCTTTGAAACACGAGTGTCTTGGAAAAATAAATCAATTATTGCAATGCTGGCAAACACCAGTTTCAAAAATCCAGTAACTCCTGAACCCACTGTTTGACTGGTGGCACAGGCCATGCCCCATGCGAGCATGCCACGGGCAGGCTCAGGGTACTCTAAATGTAATTTTGTTAAGCTTCAGACAGCTTGTAATCTAAATATTTGTAAAAGAGATATACTCACAGAGGGATTTCAACCTCTCATTTCAGTGGGAGGATGCATAACTGCAAGTCCTCTACCATTCTTTAAACCAAACCACACAGAGCTGTGATGCTGTTACAAGGAACAACATTGCGAACACACAGGATTGGTGCAAATAGTTTTCAGGCTGCAGTCAAACCACAGTCAAATTGCATTAAGAATCAAACAAAAAAAAACACCCAGCCAGAAGTATTTCTTTCAGGTTGAACACCAGGTTTTATTTTGGGAGCACTTTCAATAAAGGAAAAGAAGATTTTGAGAGGGATCTCTCACAGCATCTCCTCACACCTATTCAGCCGATTACTTACACCCCTGGGTTCAGCCCACACTCTCAGTAAAGAAGAATAAGGATTTGGACCTGGATCTCCCTTTATGAGCTCTTTCACCAGTGGGCTACAGAGGAAGCACCACTGCATTCACTTCTGTCTTCATTTTCTGAAAAAGCACAACATTCTCCACGTTTATGTTCGGCTGAAAGAGCTGCTGAATCCAGCCAGGTTTCTGAATAGCTTTAGGCCAGCTGAAGCGATGCTTTTGAAGCCTGAGCTATTTGCCGGGGAGAGGAGGCTGTTGGAATAATTATTTAGCATTGCTCAGAATATACATGCCTGCCTATTCTGAAAGCTGCTGCAGCCTTACACCTCTCTCTCTTTCAGTATGTGAATAGAAATGAAACAAAATACACTCTCCTGATCAACTACACCCTTAGCGTGGGTCTGGAGATGACACTCTACTACCATTCAGCAGAAGTGGAGTGTGTGATTGCTGATATTGGTAAGATTTCCCCTGACATTAACTGGTTTGCATCAACAGCGTGGCTCTCATTGAATTCAGTGAGAGCATCAGAGTGAGGGTGAGAGCTTTGGGGAAAACCCCACCCCTTCATAGCTCATTGTTGGTAACAGCCAAGTTGCTGCTCCACTGATGGCAGCTCTTCTGCATACTGGCAAGACAGTCTGCCCTTGAGACACTGAGAGCAATAAAACAAGTGTGTAGAAGAAGTTGGCTTGCAAACTCAGCGAACAAGATGCCTCAGAACACGAACATACATCTACTGGCAAAACATTCAGACATTGCTACAAGTTTCAGTTTGTCCTCAAACACAGTTCTGCCTCCTCATCTAGGGCAGAACTTAACTGACTCAAAAAAATTGCTCTAATCTCCAAAGACATCATTTCTGTAAGGAGACATCACCCACTAAGAGCTGTACATGGCAGGTTACTGAAACAGCCAAATACAGCCAAACAGCCAAAACAGGTCTGTTTGGTATTTTCTCAAATTTATTAGATTTTTGCATGCCACAAAGATGACAGTCTTCTCACTGTTCTATTTTACCTTTGAAAGAGTTCTTGGTTCAGCTCAAATAATCAAAAAATGTATTTACATACATAAATGTATGTATGCATTCAGCTTGCCTTACTGAAACAGGGAACAGTCCTGGAAGCAAGTTGGGAGGCCACTGCTGGAGCAGGACTCCCCATTCCACCTGATGTGAGCTGGTAGACTTGCTACAACACAGCCAAGCCCTGCAGACAGTGCCAGCACACACATGACAGGCTGCTGGGGTTTCTTACTTGTGACAGAAATCCCTGCCTGGGCCAAACCTCACCACTCAAACCTTCCTTCACTGCTAACTCTTCATCCCACCTTCTTCCCACAGAAGTACCAGAAGCAGTTGGTTCCTGTGATGAAGAAAACCTGTACCTAACCCTGCCCACTTTTGGCTTGCACCAGTACTGGGACTTGTACCTTGGGAACAAGCTCCTGACCCGGCACGTTGCCCTCGCCTATGGGTACCTTGCAGCTACCAACTCCACACACCTGATCCTGCAAATACCCCTGTTTGCTGGGGGGCTCATCTATGAGGTACAGGAGCTGTTCAGCAATGCCTTTTTCAAAGCACACAGGACTGCTCTCACAGAGAGTCACTGCAGTCACAGTCTGTAGCACTGTGGTATTCCACATGTTGGAAAAGCTCCAGAGGGAAAGCCTCTGAGCCAGAGCAAGTAGGATAAGAGGCATCAGACATGGACCCTTCTGGTAATGCCATGTATTATGCAATCTGCAGTCCCCACTTGTCTCTAAAAGATATGCACCAAGTCTTCAAAAACAAACTCCTCACTGTTTTGAGTAAGATGAGGCAAAATGTCCCATTCGCGCTGAGCCAGAAAAAATATTTCAATATAGCTTTTATGAAAGAAGCTCTTTTAAAGGAATTTTTTGTAGAAATGTTAAGACATGGCAGGGGAAACTTGATGCTGTAATAATTTGAACTGTTCTACAATAATCAGCCCAAATTTATCTCTGTGACAGTGACTGATAAATTCATACAAGAAAACTTGTCCTTCTGCCTCCATGTTGCTTCAGGCTCGAGTCTTCACACCAACTTCACTCCTGTGACTTGTTTGTATTCAAGTGGCACAAGCTAAGGAGCAGAACTTTGTACATGTGGATGATGTACTATAACAGGAGATCTCTTCCATCTCCCCCTTTGCAGGACGTGTCCTTTCAGAAAATTAAAGCAAGGTTTGATGTTGCCCTAAGGAAAGTGAGAACTATGGAGACCTTACAGATGTTCTCCATTAGCTGCAGTTTTAATTCTTCGGCATTTATAAGTAAGTTATGCAACTGATCAATCAATGAAGAGATGTGTGATTCTTTCTTGAGCTCATAATCAACTCTCTGACTTTCTCAGTATGCCAGCCAGATGGTACCATAATGGTATCTGCCCAAATGAAGACAGTTCCTGCCATTGACATGAGTAAAACCAAGCTAAGGGACAGCTCCTGCAAGCCTAGAGAGTATAACGAAGCGCATGCCTTCTTCAAGTTCCATGTCACTACCTGTGGCACTTCAGTAAGGGTAAGTCCATGGCCAGAGCAGAACACCTGCTGGAAGTCTCTGCTTCTCCTGCTTTTCCTCTTTTGGTCCCCTGCCCCAGCTCCTGAGAAAAGTCAATTTATAATAAGTTTCTCATATGCACAGTTTGAAGGTGACCACATTATTTATGAGAATGAAATCTCTTATGAGAAAGAGACTCTTCCAGGACAGAGCATACCAATAATCACAAGAGATCCAGACTACAGGTAGGAGCTGCTGCTTGCTGACACTGCTCACTTTTGTGTAGCTGCTGGGAAATAGATGTGAACACAAAAATTGCTGTTTCTTCTATTCTAGACTAACAGTCTTGTGCTACTACCAAGCAAAAGAGACCCTAGTGCTTGGTGCCTTTTCCAGTGATCCGGCCACTTCCCCTCCCTTTGGCTCTGGGGTGATGTCTCCACATTCAAATACTGCAGGTGTGCAATTCTCTTCCTCCATTTTTAAATCTCTCAGACTCTTTCAGTTTTAAGTTCCCTTGTTAAGACATGCCTTACTTTCAACTAAAGAACTTCACCAACATTTCTTTCTCTGCAGCTTACAGGAGGGTAAGACAAGTTCTGAATGTAGTTTCAAGAGTGTCCAAAGGTAAATCTCCTACTATGGAAAACAGAGAATTTCCAAGTATGTTTTAGTTTAAATAATATTAAACAACAAAATCCCCTGACACTTTCTCAAGATGAATCCTTCATGGAGTTCTATGGGCCCAGCATGACAATACTCAAACAACCCATGGAGCCTGTGTTTCTTGAGGTGGAGCTGAAAGACGAGAGCCCCAATGTCGAGTTATACCTGGAAAACTGCTGGGTAGCCGGATATCCAGACTTCAACAACACCCCAAGATGGAACATCACTGTGGATGGGCAAGTAGTATTAAATGTCCAACGAACTCATCAGCAAAGCCCTAATTTCTACTTAGATCTGTTGAACTTTCCTCTCAAATAGGTGTGAGATTAATGGCAGTGAGTTTGCTGCAGAATTCTGCCCAGTACCTGTTAGCCCCAGGGTGAGACACCCTTCTCACTTCAAAAGGCTGGCAATAAAGACCCTGGCACAGCAACTGGAACAGGTAAGACTGAGTGAAAGGCTCCACTCCCACTCATGGACCCTATCCCGGAAGTCTGGATGATGCTCTTAGTCACGTGGTTTAGTTGGAGGTAGTCATGCAAGGAGCAGGAAGCTGGACTTTATCCATATGGATCCCTTCTAACCTGAGGTATTCTATGACTCTGTGCTTTGAGAAATAGATTTAGGCACCTCACAGAGTTAAACCCTAGCCAGCATTCAACTCAACTACCCTGACTGGTGCACAGCTTTAATTCAGTTCTGTTCTTAAATCTCCTCTGCCACCACTTGAGATTGGACTGGTTGGAGTAAACAAAGAACGTAGTACGTAAATATGATTTTTATATGGCGGTCCTGGCTTTAGGATCAGATTCATATCACTTCAGGTCAAAATGTCTAGAGCAGAAAAATCAACTCATATGTCCCAATATCCACATGAAGTTCAGCTCTGTTGTCTCCCATCTGTCCTAGCCAGTCATCCATCTCGTTGGGTGTCAGCCCAATGGGCAGAGAAGCAGAGGCATGTGGAACTGGTCTTAAAGTTTGAGATCCTGTTCTCCTCTAAGGACTAAGGAGAGCAAACAAAAACCCAGGACAGTCACCTGAGGATGCTTTGTTCCTTGTGCATCCAGCTGAGTGAACTGCGTGTCCTGACATGTACTGATACCAGCTGTGGTGTGTTCACCCTGCCTGGGCAGCTCAAGTAACTGCATCATTATTTACTCAGCCTTTTGTAGGCATCTCAACTCTTGAACTTGCTAGAAATGAACATGATGCAATTCTAGCTTGTGCTGCTTCTTAAGTGTGCAGCTGCAGCAGGCACCAGATTGAGTTTCTGTCTAGCTTTGATACACAACAGCACGTGAGGTTTTAACTTGTCCTGTCTCACCCTCTCAGTTACTAAACTGCCTGAGGGCTTCCTTGACACCAACTTTAAATTCAAGGCAGGTTCAGCTACAAGGTGCCACATGGAAGTGTTCAGAGAAGCCTAAATCTAATCAGATGTAGTTTCTGCAAAAGGCAAAGACAAGATAATGCTCTACAAAGTGGGATTTGATAAGGATCAAGTGGCACGTTTTCTTCTCCTCAGGTGTATGTGCACTGTTTGGTGGCAGCCTGCTCTCCGACCAACACACAACCCAGCAGCACCTGCAGAGGACAGTGCAGCTCAAGCAGGGAGAGGAAGGGTAGGTTGTGGAGGAGAAAAAAGAACCATTGCAATGCACCCCTGACCTGATGTTTCTCAGAGATTTAGGATCTCTGACTTTGGCATCTGAAATGCTTTGAGCATGGACTGTGAATGCAGGTGTGCAATTCTCTTCCTCCGCACCTTTAACGGTGTATCATTCTCAGGCTTTCCAGGTCACCCCTCTGACAGTCTCCAGGGCTATGTACTTGCTGGACCAGTATGGATTGTTGCTCCAGATCTAAGATGACACACATAAACTGAATTTGGTAAGAACACCAGGCCCTGTGTAGTCACCCTGAGAGGTCACCATGCTTTGCAACACAAGTGATGCAGAGCCTGCCCCTGAGGACCTCAAAAATAAAAGCTCTGGGACAAGAACAGGGAATGGACATGGTTTGCAGTCCCATGGTCTCAACTTGAGCTCATGAGAGAGTGAAGAAGGAGAAGTCCCTGCCAAGTCAAACACAGGTGGAGAGGCCCTGGAGCAGATGCCAGCAGCAGAGCAGGGCATGCTGGAGTTGGGCCATAGCAGGCAGTTTTGGAGCCAGGTATTATTTCAACAGGTTTTCAACAGGACTGCCCCCAGCCTGAGAGAAAACAGATCCAAAATTTTAGAAACAAACACTAAAGGCACTAAGGCACTAAGGCACTGTGCCATATTCCAAATGCTTTTGAATGGCTCAAATCCTTCAAAGATTAGGGTTTCTCCTATAGCTTCATCCACCCTTGGAGAACCAGAGCTGCTGAGTTGTCTGCTCCAGCATCACTCCTCACTTCAGCCACTGTGTGTCTCCAACAGCACCTGAAGGCTCTGCTGTGCTGGCTGCTTTCCAAATTATGCCACTGGACACAGGAGCTACTTCTTGCAGGAACCTCCAGGACTATCTGCATGAAGTTTAAAGACCACATGGCAGGACAGCACTGGAAAGTTCTTGACTCTGCTAACAGGATCAGTAAATCTTGCAACATGTTGCCTTTCTGAAGTGGCTACAGAAGAAAATTTACCAGAAAATGACCCAAGGCTGCAAAATAACACTTTGTGTTTCTGCCAGCTGCTCACACATGGACTTGCAGATCACTAAAATTATTCCAGCCCTGATTACGGCTGCTTCTTGTAATGCTTCATAAAGTGACTGCCAATCCTCCCATCTGAATGTAAAGTGCAAATCTGAAAAGTCAAATAAAAATACACCAGAGCAATGTAAGCACAGAACATCTCCTTGCTAATGTGCAACAGCAACCATTTGCTGTACCAACAGTGGCTTCAAAGAGCCCAGCAGTGGCTGCCAGTGCCCCTCCAGCATGCACCCTAGGGCACACTCTTCTTCCCACTAATGCAGGGTTTTGTCTAAATCATTACAACAACCTGACATTGTTGGAAACTTGTTAGTTCTTCATTTTCCTCTCACCTGCCCCTGTATGGAAAACATAATCTCTATAAAATGTGAGTTAATGAATATTCTACTATCAGCAAAAATGACACCTGGTATTTTTTGTTTCTATGTACACAGAAAGCTTTTTTTTATAATTACTACTTTTTAGAGATCAAGTACAAACCTGGCACATGACCACCTGTAATCACTCTCAGGATGTGCCTACATCGTAACTGCAGGTGTGGCTGCAGCTCGTGTAGAAGTTCAACAGCAGTGCAGAGGGGGCAGATGGTACACTTGTACTGATGGCACACTGGTGCTGAGAGCACACTCCTGTGCAGCCTCCAGAGGGTTTCCCAGCTCCTGCAGCCCCTGCCTTCCCAGCCTGGCTGGTCAGTGCACACACGTGGACTGCTTCCCAAAAGGTGCAGTCCTGCCTGAGATGATGGCTGAATAAATGTCCTCTTAAAGCTGTACCTGCTGAAGGAGTAAGATCTGTAAAAAGGAATGGGAGAGTGCTGGGACCCCAGGACCCTCAGCAGCTGCCTGGGTGCTGCCTTCCTCTGCTGCACGAGCAGTGCACTCTGCTGTCCACAGCCCACACTGCAGAGCCCAGCAAGTCACTGCTCCCATGCGTTTGCCAGGAGACACACTCCCTGTTTTTAACAGCAGCAAACTCATACGTTTAGGTTAGCTTTAATCTAAAAAGAAGTCCTCTAGAAATCTGTAGACTGGGATAAAGGGAAAATAATAGTGATCAAATGCTATCTCTTCTCAGCACTCTCAGGCCACACAGGTGAGCATCAGGTCCGGTCTGATGTCACTAAGGTTCACTTGTTTTGCAGCCTTGCAGAGTATATCTAGATAAACTTGTCTGCAGTAAGTGGGATATCCCAGATCCTCCCCTTTTTCCCTGGAAAACCAGGAAGGGGTCCAGCAGCATTCCATACCCTTCACCCACCACCTGACAGATGAGGAGATTTTTCTCTTCCACATACACTGGAAGGAAGATGGAAAAGGGGAGAAAGCCTTGCATTCCCATTTCATCAGGGATTTCAGGTTTCCCCCTTCCCATAGACAAGCCAGAGCAATTCCACATCCTCGGTCTCTTTCTCCTACCTTAGTTACTGTTCATGGTATAGATGATGATTGTCACACTGAATCTCACAGTGTGTCAGGGTTAGGCACTCTCTGTTTACCTCTGAGGCTGTCTTTCCCAAGGTACAATTCAGCCATGCTATTGCACAGATGTACTGCTCTGCTCCTACATTTTCCTGGGATTATTCCTATCTCTCAGGTGTTGCTGATGGAACTCCAGCACCTAACTCCTGTCCTAGATTGCAGGTTTTAGGCCTATGGGCTTAAATGGTTCCTTGGATTAGCTTTCAGGAACCACTCTGGTCATACCACTGTAGTTGAACAAGCCTCCACTATTCAGCCAAAGTGGAGAAAAGGAATTGGGAAAGAAGTTATTTTTAATACACAGATAGAGGCACACCAGAGTCCCCATGCTGGGGAGTGCCCAGCCTGGAAATCTGACCAGCAAAAGGAGTTAGGTTGAAACCTACTGTTGTGATGCCTGGGATACAGCTGGACCAGCTGTTCCTTGCTGGGAGACAAGGATATCCTTCAGGCTCATTTCACATGCTCTTTGTGCAAACGCAAGTGATAAAATAACTGATGACTATGAGCTGTAGGAAGCAATGCTCTGAACTGCATCCAGTCCCTCTCTGCTCATGCACTAAGGGATCCTACAAGAATACTAGGAGAATCTTGAAAATAATCTTAGTAAACGAACCAGTGTTCAGCTCAAATGGTCACAACACGCTGGAAGTGGGGCCTCCAACTTGACTAGATCTCTCAGCAAACTGTTTTCATAAAAAGCAACCAGACCTTCCATTCTGCATGAAAGCCAGTGGCTGGGGTCGAATCTGTTTCACTAATCCATCCCCTCCCTCTGTTAAAAGGATGAGGCAGGTGGATAGCCATTTGCTGACATAAGAGAATATTATCCTCCTTCAGCAATCCTCAGTTTTGAACATTGTTTTTGCTTTTCTGAATCCTTCCCCTCCTGACAGGCAAGAGAGCATGACCTGCATAGCTGAGCTTGACTGAGATAGAGGTGTTCAATCCCCACAAAATTGGAATAGTGCACCTCTCTCTCCTCAGTCACTTTTTAACAAGGTTACCTACCAGACAGGAAGTGCACAGTGCAGCCCTCACTTGGAACAGCCCAAAAGTTTCAGGCTTTTCATGCTGACTAAACCTCCCTTGCAGAAGGCAGGCACATGGAAGAGGGACATATTCTGCCTACTTGACAACCAAAACCTTTGGCCTGAATGTGCTGCAGCTTTCCATTTGGAAAGGCTCTCCTTGTTCCCCATGCTGCACTCACACTAAACATGCATTAAACCCTTCTCAGTGCCCTGCTAGCCTTGGCATTCTGTAAGCTTTTCCCACATTTTTTCAAAAGCAAGGGAGAGGCCTTGCAACATGGATAGTTGTTTGACAAATCCTCCTCTCATGTTTCAGTGGGACAAATAGAGTCCTAGGGAAAAGCACAGAGTGATGATGTTACTCTTTGCTGTGTTCTGTAAGGCAGTGATGTTATTCTTTGATATTCTGTAACATATTATGGAATTCACAGGGTTCTTGTAAGTTTAGGGGTAAATCATCAGGTGAGAACTGTTATTCATTGCCAAATTAACCCTGGCTACAGGAACAAGCCAAACAGAGGGGCTGTCAGTGATGGCTGTGGAAGTCAAGGGCTTGGGATAGCAGGTTTATAGGTAGGAAACCTGGGGAAAGCAGGTGAGAATTATTCACATCTGAAATATTTCTGGCCAGAGTAAAGAGAGACACAGTGCATTAGCAGCAACCATTGTTTGACTTACTGGTGCAACCCCATGACTGACAAGGGCGGGCAGGACCCAGGAGCTCCACAGAGGTGTGGAATTCTCACGCAGAGACAACCCCTAAAGTCCAGTGAAAGTATAAAGCTACAGCAACTCACATTGCAAAGCATCCAAAGCACACAACCCTGCTCCTTCTACAGGCTGAGAGGTTGCCTGAATTTCACAAAACATTACATAAAAGAATTTTATTATTCTCCATTAGGCTTTTAATTCTATTATAACAAGAAACTTTGCAGGACAAGGGGAGTTACTAAATACATCCTTCTCTTCAAGTTTCAGGGGCTTATTATATACTTTATACACTGAGCATTATGCCCTATGGTGTGGAGTATCCCTTTGGTCAGTCTGGGTCACCTGTCCCAGCTGTCTCCTCCCACCCCTCCAGCCAAGCCCAACTTCCTCCCCAGCACGGCAGTACAAAAAATCAGAAAATGCCTTGGCTCTGTGAAAGCCCTGCTCAGCAATAACAAAAACATTTCCATATTATCAACCCTGTGTTCAGCACAAATCCAAAACACAGCCCCACACCAGCCACTGTGAAGAAAACTAACTCTACCCCAACTGACACCAGCAGGGCTATTTAATAATTTCAGGCTGAAAACTTGAAAGCCAGAGAACTAAGTGACTCGTGTCACTGTCAAGTGAAAGGGAAAAATGTGAAAACTCTACTGGCCAAAATTACCTTGAAAGAATTCCAGATTATGTTGAAATGCATGATGACAGTTCATCCTTTCACAGGAGAGACAAGGAAATACTGTGGAGAATTGGCAATTGCTCCCAGCCCTGTGCAGTATCTTTGTGCCAACACTTGAATGAGAAGTAATTAAGCAACATTCAAAAAACAACAAGGTGGAATATTATCTCTAGCATCTTTGTTTTCTAAAATACTTATTCGCTTCAATTAATTATTCAATTAATACTTTGATCTATATCCTGTCATTTTAAGTGTTGTGTGCAGAACCACATCTGTGATCTCTCTTCTTACAGTACAACTTAAGTCACATTCAACTTACTGCTTTTTTAATTGTCTCAGCACTGTCAGTTAGGAACAGGTTTAGTTCTAGCTCACCTTCTCACCATCAGTCAAGAGTTGGTAGGATTTCTCAGTTAAGACTGAGGTGGCATGAAGTGCGTCAAGTGATTGAATTATCTGTGCTGTTTTTAGAGACAGAACACCAAGACAAACGGCAGCAAAATATGTGCTTAATACATCAAGAAAAGTCCAAAAGTAAGACTTCTGAGGGGGAAAAAATGGTCAATGCCAATTCCTCAAACTGTGAACGGTCACATCCTGGTATTACATATCATATTTCTGTAACTTCAAAGGGCTGCAGTCCAGTGTTAAAAGCATGAGAGGTAAAACCAGCATTTTCTCAGCCCTGTTTCAAATTTACTCACTGGAGCTGTTGCAGCTTCATCCCCACACTGAAAGTGATCTCGGTGAGGCTGCTGGGAAGGACATGCAGAGGCTTCAGTCTGCTCTCATGACCCACCCAAACGGTCTCACCATCTTCAGAGAGCCCTGTGCTTGTGCAGGCTCTGGGATCAGCCATGCAGGAACTCACCATAAGGAGCAGAAATGTCACTGTCAGGATTTTATTTAAAAACAAAATCCTAATGCTCATGTGAGCAATCAGAAAATATTTATTAGAACTTGTAAGGGTGTTTCTTGCTGATGATTTACGGATTTCAGTAATGGTCCCTCCTACCATGTGACAAATGAAGCTCCCTGGGTGCTCACAGCCAGTTTCATCAGATGGATTTCACACTATATTTTTCAGGGAATTGATCTCTTTAATAAGAAAGAGAAAGCCACAATTCCTCCTATAAATATTTTCTACAGTAAACTCTGCAATCATGAAATAAAAAGTATGTGTTCATTTTTATTTTCAATTAATCTCGCCAATACATTTATTACAGAATTACAAAATATTTCTGTACAAAATCTGTACACGTGTCTCACAGAGATCAAGATTACATTTTCCCTCAAGAACAAAAATCCCAAATCCAGATTATTTTGCAATCATAATCTATTTTTAACTTATTTACCTCAAGAATGAAGTTCTTCAACAGGTCATAACAGACATAAATGATCTTGTGTTCCATTCATCAATGACAAAAATCACATGTTTAGGGGAATATTTTCACATCACTACCTGAATTTTCAATAACCTCGCTTCTGTTTTTCTTCTTTATCAAGAATAGTCTGTTTTAGACTCAATGCGGCATCTTCAAACTGGGGGTTTAACTCTAATACTTTCCTGAAATCCTTCATGGCCTCATCAAAGTCTCCTGTACCAAAGAAAAAAAATAAGGAAAAGTTAAATTATCTGTATGTGCTCATGCTCACAAACCTCTCACACTCAAGAACACCTCTGAATACACCCATAAAGTAGCAGCCACTTTGTGGATCCACAGGCACAACTGGGAGCCAAAAGGTTTCACAGGAAGAACCAGAATATGTATTTTTGAAACTCAGATAGACCTAAGGATCAGTTCAGCCACTTTATTCACAAGAGAAGGAGACAAAAGGCCCACACCAATAACGAGGCTGCCTTAAGGCTGGCACACAAGCACAGAGCTTCTAGCTGGTGCCCATGGCCCAGCTCCATTCTGGACTCCCTCCACCTCTGACACAGCCAAGCTCTAACAAAAGGCACAGGGCTGTCATTTTGGGACGGCATCATCAAAAACCGGGCAGGAAATTCCCCAGATGTGGCCAGCAGTCCACTTGACGTCGAGAAGGCTGTGCCCACTGCAGCTACAGCTGTTGGGGAGAGGCTTTATCTCAGATTTAATGGTAGGGTTTGGAACTGACTTGTTTAAGCCCAGTGCAAATTTTTCCACAAGTCAACTACACCTTTCCTCCTATTTTCCACGGAATATCACCGTTTCGAATGACTCAGCAGCACAGCTGGGAACAGAGGGGTGTAAGTGCCTACGCGGGGCAGGCAGCAGCCGAAGGCGCAGTCACTGCTGGCACCGCGCGTCGCGCCTGTCCCGGAGCGATGCCCGCCCTTGTCCCGCCCGTGCCAGGCAGGTGCCCCCGCCCGTGACCCGGGGCTGCTCGGGTCGCGCTGCCCTGCACCGCCCCGGCTCGTACCCAGCCGGTACCGCACCAGCCCGCGGTTGTAGTAGGGCACCTCGAAGCCGGGCTGGCACTCGATGGCGGCCGTGAAGTCCTGCACGGCGGCGGCGAACTCCACGCGCAGGTACCGCACCTGCCCGCGGTCGTTGAGCGCCGTGGCGAGGTCGCTGCGGGCACTGCGGGGACAGGGGGCGGGGCGTTAGCGGGGGAGCGGCGTTAACGGAGGCCCGCCCGGCGCGCCCGCCCCGCTCCCGGCCCCGGCGTTACCCCGCGGGGCTGCGGGCGATGAAGCGGCTGAAGAGCTCCTCGGCCGCCGAGAGCCGCCGCGCCCGCAGCTCCGCCCGCGCCGCCGCCAGCAGCGCCGCCGCCTCCCCCGCCATCGCGCTGACGTCACGGGGGCGGGCGCGCCGTGACGTCACGGGCACGCCGGCGCGGGAGCCGCGCGGCCACGTGAAAGACGTGAGGAGTGAGAGCGGGACACGCACACAAAACACAGAAATGCGGTCATATGGTCTGTGATAACCCCCAGGGCCAGGGACTGTCTGCCCCTCTGCTCCATTCCCGTCAGACCCCCACCTGCACCACAACGTCCAGATCTGGGGCCGCTGCATGGGCACAACACGGACCCGGTGGAGCGAGGCCAGAGGAGACCAAGATGATCAGAGAGCACGTCTCGGGAGACAGGGATTGGTGGGGTTGTTCAGCTGGAGAGGGTTTTGTGGAGACCCTAGAGCACCTTCCAAAGGGGTTCTAAGAGAGCTGAAGAGAGATTGTTTACAAGGGCATAAGGGGATAGGACAAGGGAGAATGGCTTTAAGCTGAGGGAGGGAAGATTTAGGTTAAACGTAAGGAAGAAATTCTTTGCTGTGAGGGTGGTGAGACACTGGAACAGGTTACCCAGAGAAGCTGTGCATACCCCATCCCTGGAAATAAGAAGGTTGGATGGGCTTTGTGCTACTGGTCTAGTGGAAGGTGTCACAGCCCGTGGCAGAGGGCTTAAAACAAGATGGTCTTTAAGGTCCCTTCCAACCCAGGCCATTCTACTCTATGATTCTATGGAGATGGGGCTTATCTTTACCTGGCCTAAGCTTAGGTGAGAGACAGCACAGAAGAGGTCCTACACTCTCCTCTCAGAAATGTGCCAAGGCACAACGTGAATGTCCCAGCTCACGGCTCTTGTCAGGCAGCCAAGTGCTGGCTGCTCCTGCAGACAGCTCACCCTGTGCACCAAGGCCCTGCAGCACTGCCAGAGCACAGGCCTAAAGCAGTAAGGTAGGACAGCAGGACAGTGTTCCTTGGACCTTTGTGTGTGACAAGGGTGACACTTCAGCTCCTGAAACCTGTTCAACAGATGCTCCTGAAACTGTTCTCTCAAGTTACAGGAAAAATGCCAGGTTCCAGGTTGGAAGTTCATGGAGGTTTCCTTAACCTGTTGAAGATGACATCACCCAAGCTCAGGAACCCCTGACACACTGACTGCTGCGTGTTTTCAAGCCCTTTATTGCTATGGTGGGTTTAAATACACTTGGCAAAAAAATCAGCACTAACATATGCTTATACTGGTATCATCGCTCTAGTAACTCCAAACAGCAGTACAAAAACATATGTGGTAATTATCAAAATTATTGTGACATTATTTCAATTCAGGAATCACTTCCTTCAAAAAACTCTGAATTCTGAGAAAATCCAGTAATTTCCTATGGAATTAGAGACACTAAAAATGGAGCCTGCTCAGAGTAGAACATATTGATATGAGCCTACATTCAACTCATGGTTTTGAAACTAGGCTCAATCTACAATTCAAAAAGAATGCTTTTACATTAAAACTTTTTTTAAAAGTGTAGCAAAAAATGGAATCTGTTTACAGTAGTAAAGGTTTCTAACATGGGTTTTCTGTTTTGGTTTTGGAGGGCTTTTTAATGTTTCTCTAACAGCAGCACTAACTGCTACAATACAGTACCTGAGTCAAAAGATAGTAACATTTTAGAAGCTGTTTTTAGCAGTCAATAAACGTGGATACAGAGTCTTTATCCTCAGCTTACTGGGCTGTGGCACAGAGGACAGGCGTTATAATGGCTTGCTTCTTTGGCTTTCATACAATGCTTACAGACACTGCACATCCAGAACTGATACTCCAGGATAGGGGCTCCTGTTGCAACACATACAGGAAGTTTACCATCTCCACTATAAAAAAAAGGAAAAAAGAGTAAAGGTGAAAGAACAAAAATGTGGTGTGCCAGTTGTTGATTACAAGTTATTAGCTCATGTAACACTTCACTGTTCATGTAACCAAGTATATTAATCACACCAGAGAATGCCCACCCCTAGAACCATATAGTCAACAAATCAGGACCAGCAGATCCAAAAGATGAGGTGAAAAGAGGCAGTGAAGGCCATATAAAGGTAAAGCCTGATTAGACACCTGCACTGTATTATACTCCTTCCTCTGAAGTCTGAAGGGTCACCTTGACAGCTGCTACTAAGATTCTGCATAGTAGGATCAGGTTAAAATCCTGTTTGCTAAAAGAAAATTGATTCACAGTCGATTTCCATATTTACAAATTCCATGCTCTTAGCAGAAAACATGTCCTACACACTGTTGTGGGTACAGCTACTCCAAGGACTTACCCCTTAAATGAGCACTTTCATACTAACTTTAACTTCACATGGAGCTCTTTTCCCACCAAGTAGATTTGCATAATTCACAAATCACTGCTGGAGACCTGTTAGTTAATAATGGTTAAACAGTCCCTTGTTGATACTTTCATCACCCCACCACGGAGATGCAAACAGTAACATTCTTACTTTAATGTCACATGACACAGTCTCAAAGGTCCTAAAACTCCTGTGCTTTGTCTACCTGCACTTCAAATTAAGATGAAGTTACATCTTCCTGCCCAGTTCCTCAAATGCAGTCAGTGTCTATTTCCCAAACAACATAGTGCTGTATTACCTTCCTCCAAACTGGCTAACTCCTGCCTCATTCTTGCCCAATATTTGGTTTAAGCAACACAGCAATTTGATTTGGTCATGCACAAAACCTGCTAAAACCCAAAATACAGCAGCCAGCAGAGAAAAGTGATAGTGTTATTTTAATATCGTATAAAAAGTAAACCCACCTCTCAAGAACATCATCCATATCAGGTTTTTTCTTATACTTTGGACTGTATCTTGTGAATATCTCTAGAGCAAGGTCTTCATACTGTTGCCTTTGCTCTGGCTTAAGAGTTTCCAAGGATTCTAATTTAACAAAGGCTTTTGAACAAGTATAAAATGCTCTGTTTGCACATGCACAGAGTGCCAAAAGGGAATAGATTTCAACTGCAGGGATGATGTCTTCATAATCTCGCAAATGAAGAGCTAAAAAAATGACAAAAAAAATCCAAGGAAATTATTATGCATCTTCTGAGAAGTGCAAGCCATCTGTATGAAATAGTTGCTGCTAGACTATTAATTCTAAAAATTGGACAAAATTAACCAGTCTTTTTATAGACATGACTATGAAGCATTGCTCTAAAAAAAATTCAGATTTCACTTGGAAATTGGTGTCTTCTTGAAACACTTTATTTTATTTGGTTGGTTGGTTAATTTAAAAAGTATTAGAAGGGTTTGAACTCTTCATTACTTGGACAAAGTACAAGGTGCTGTTTTTTTCTCTTAATACCAATAGATTTTTTTGTGCAGCTCTGATGTAAATTCAGGTATGCCTTATAATTCTGGGAGAGAAACAAGACAGTCAGCAGAACATATACAGCGATCAATCAATTTGCCAGGTAATATTTGGAAAGATTTGCATTTTCTTCAGCAAAGTCCTTTCCAGGAATTGTGACTGCAGCCATATTAGATTCATTATATGGTTTTGATTTAAATTCCATGGACTTATTAAGAACTGAAAAATGTGGCAGCTATAAATGAAGTTATGTGCTGCCTTTACAGTGTTGAAAAATTAATTCTTACCTGTTTTAAGTGCTGCATCTGCAGAACCTTTATAGAGCTGTTTTTGTGCAAGTATGAAAAAGTGATAAGCCTCAGCTCCTCGCCAAGCATTGTCTGCAAAGCGATTTGTTGAAGAAAGAACATCTTCTTCCAGCAAACCAGCCAAAGCTGAAGCACTCTGAAAACCAGTATGACAAGTAATTTTTATATGAAACAGATATAGCAGGAAATGGGGATATATGAAAAGAGCTTTTCTATACTTGGTGATTAAACCACTGTCCGTGTTAAGTAGGAAAAATACAAATGGACCTACAGCGAGCATTGTCAGGCATTCTGTACAGAGCACAGGCACAACATATGGTGCAGATTTTCAAAGATAAATATCATAAACGTGTGGATACAAGTATATTTTGTGCACATCTGCAGACTGGTTCATAGTTTGGATTAATACTGCATTTCAACACCAAAACTCTTAAAAATTTGTTTAAACTATTTCATTTGTGCATATGAAGATGAACGTGTGAGCAGAGTTAAAAAAATTTCCATTTGCTTTCCCTGTATCTGGAGCCATATCCCTGCTAAATTACAGGCAACATAGCTTAATCTAATCACAGATCACCCTTTGGGATCAATACTTACTCCTAAATGACACAAGAGTCTTACAGGAAGAAAAAAGTCTGGAGTTTCTTAGTATGGTTTTCATTGTTATAGTGAAAACATTAAGAAAAACACATTAAACTTAGGAAGAAAAAGATCTGTTAATACATACAATTTAAATGTTTTAAAATAATAGTTAAAACAATAGATTTTTAGGGGAGACTTGCTTGAAGGAAAGCTTTGTTCTTAGCAGGAAAAAGCATTATTAAAAAAACAATATAGGCTCCCATGAAGATGGCTTGCTTTATTCTGACTAGCTAGCAGATACCAGAATTCAGAAAGGGAGGGAAAAAAAAAAGAGACACTACCTCTGAACTTTTCTCTTTAACTTTTCCCCTTTGTGCATTTTGCATTTGTTCATGACACTGTTCCATAAGTAAGGCTGATAGCACATAAAGCTTTTTAACTCGCAAAGGCTTTGTCCTTTTCTTTGACTCTTCATCTGCAATCTTAAAAAAAACAACAAAGGGATTTAATTCTCTTGGACAACTGTATGCTTGTACAAACCTAGGAAATCATGCCAAAAAATGATTCTGCCTTTAAATGTAATAATTTAGACTGCAAACAGAACTATAAATGAAAATGTCAAAGTGAAGTATGCACATTATTCTGTATTTATTTAGCTAACATGTATATAAAGCCAGATTCTCAGGAAGGATAAATCAGTGTAACCATGTATAGGTCTAGTGATTTAGTATAAAAATAAACTAAAAAATATCAATTTTTAAACACATACATAGCTTTCAATAAGGTCTGGTGATTTTCCCAGAAAAGAAGAATGGCTTTTGATAGTTACATATATTATATATATACTGCTATAAATATTTGCTGTAAAAATTATGTATTGCTCCTACAAGACTTTAAGCTATGGAGAGAAATCTCTGCAGCCAAACCAAATCTAAGCAACATCTTTATCTTAAAAGCACACCACAGCCATTTCAAATTGAAGGAACTAATTAAGAAATACCAGAATTTAACTTCTAGTTGTTGACATTGCTTTTCTTTTTATTTTTTAAAAAGGAGATAAAAATATCTCCTATGATATCCAAAATAATGTGGACATTGCAACCCAGGCCAGTCTCCCATACTTTTACTAGGCAATGCAGGGCATCAGGACCTTTTCTGAAGTGCAGTTCATCTCTTACTAAAGTGAAAGTCCCCAAAATACATAAATAGCTGGCTTGTGTGACATCTGCTTATTGCCTAGACATTTTTAAAACTAAAATAACCCCAAGAGAATAAAAGTAGCACAGAAACAGTAAGAGCTCATCCAAAAACCCCAGTCATTTGACATAAAAATAAAACCTGCAATACCTTGAACATGAGCTTAGCAGCTTCAAAGAAATAATTTGCCTTACGATAGAGTTCTATAGCATCGAGGATTTTATTCTTTTCCAGTAAATGACTTGCATATCTGGCTAACAAGGATCCAATCTCTTTCATATTGTGATTTTTAGCCAGCTCCACAGCTTTATTCCACTAGAAATTAAAGGAGACAATTAATGTCATTTTTTTCAAATACACTCTCAGAACAAACCGGTTATCCATGAACAGACTGAAACGTTTGTGTGCAATATTTCATCACCATTTTGAACTAGACTACTATAAAAATAACATAAAAAGCAAGAGAATACAAATGCTTACATCATTGCAAATCATGTGATGCAGCAGTACTGAAAAAAATGCTGGACCTCTGTCCAAAACCATATATAAAACATTTCCTTCTACTTTCATAAAAGCTATGCAAAATCATTTCACTGCAGATCACAGCTGGACATATGGATTTCAACACTTTGAGACTGCTTAAACCAGACTCTCAAGAGCATGTCTGAAAGAGGACCTCAGCCCAGAAGCTTAAAGCACACAGTAACACTACTTATCCTTCCATGCACCTCATTTTGTCTGTGGATTTTCCTGATCTTCAGTGGTTTGGCTACTGTGTTTGCCCCAGATGAAAAGTTTGGCAGGACTGAGATCTTAACAGAATCTCACACCTAACAGCTCTTCAGACCCATGAACTAAGAAATTGTTCACATAAAACAAGCCCTAGCCCAATTCCCATCCATCGAGTTCCTTATAGCCACCCTCAATTTTTCCCTTATTTGTATTGACGCAGATATTTGCACAAGTTAAGTCATACCAGGAGATGTTACAAACATGCAGATCAGTTTCCAACTCAGCTGTTTCCAGCTACATCCACATGCAATCATAAATCCATTTGCATCTATACAAAGAAGGAGGGGGATGTGGAAAATATCCAGAATGGACATCTATCTCTTATCCAGTTTTCTCCCATTCCATCAGGAGGCAGCACAGCCTAGCTCCACAGAAGCTACAAATGTCTGCATGCTGAGCATGCTGCCCACATAGCCTGCATGTAGCTTTGCACTCCCCCTCCAGTGGTCTAATCTTAATCTCAGAGAACTGGCTTAAGCACTGAAGTATGAATTTTCCAGAAACTATGATAAATCATCTGACATTTAACAAGGATTTGTATTCCACTGGGCATTAGGATAGAAATCTCACTGTTAAACTGGTATTACTACAGATTATCTCCTGCTGTTTTACCTGGTTGAGATGCACACAGGTATCCACAGCATCCTTTGGTCGATTACATTTCAGAAAGGCTGACACAGCTTGTTCACACATCCCCACTCTCACAAACATATAAGCTATATCCTGCAAAAAGCATCAGCTCTGTATTAAATTCACTTCTGCATTTTTAGTACATTGTGCAGCAACAGCAGTACTCTTCGTTGGTTAATTTAAGTCTGAGAGGGAGGGGATTGGGTTGTTTGCTTCATGGATCCTGTGAAGGCACCAGGCATTGTTGTAAATCTTTAGAACAACTCACTCACACAGTGCTTCTAAATTCAAGAAAGCTATTACAATGAGGCTAGAAGAAAAAGCTGTGTATTAGTTTACTGGAAAAGGCATTAAAAGAGCATGTTTTGCATTTTTCAAGCATTTTGGATTAAGTTAATCACAGCATAGTTTTAAATTAGCTAGTATTTAAGAGGTAATTTCCTGCTATATATACACACCCATACCCTGTACACCCGTGTATCCTACACACTCTATCCCATCTACTTCCCCTCCTTTTAGGGTATTGTCAGTCAGGTCTTTCTGGGGAACTGGGACAATAAGGGAAAGGAAGAGTGATGGAATATGAAAACAACAGTAATACTAGAGATCAATACCACAGTAACACCATTGCACTTAAGTGCACTTAACTCTCCCAAGATGGGAAATTTTAAATAAATAGTTGGGTATAAGGCAATGAACAATAAAGGTGCTTTTTGCTTACAGGGAGCAATTTGTGATTCTCTGGAAGTGAGTTGGCCAAATTCTCCAGTCCTTGGTAGTCTTCTAGCATGTAGTAACATTCAGCTAAACGTTCTTGGTTTTGTCCTTGGACATAGTACTGTACAGCATTCAACCTAGTAAGACAAAAAAATGTGGTGGCTTCTGATATGTAAACACAAGAGAAGTGTTTAATTCTGTAAGACTTCTGCATTTGTAAATTTTAAATTACATTATTTTAAATAGATAACTTTGCTTGAAAAACTTTCATAGCTAGAATTTCACTGTTTTTCAAAAATGCACTAAAACTTTAATTTTCACAGATCATTATATTAAGTGTAGCAATATTGATTCTCTGACTAGCATAAGATCGGGAAGTCAAGGAATTCTTAAAGCTATTGTTGGGGTTTAGGTTTTTTTCCTTTTTCCTTTTGCTTAGGGATTTTTTTCCCATGGTTACTGAGAGACGAATGCCAGGTACTTGAAGGTCGTTAAGCAATACAAAAGAGTTGCTCGGAGAGGGGGAAAGGGCGAATGGGGACAGGCAGAAAGGCAGAGCTAGGAGAAGCTTCGCTTTCTTTGCTCTCAGGGCGATCATCAGAGGGGACACAGAGGGGACTGTGCTGCTGTCACCAGAAAAGCCTCGGAGGAATCCATCATCTGCTGGTGTGCCCGGGAATTCTGAGCTCCTCGGCGGCCTGGCTGGAAGAGAGCCAGTCCTGCCCGGCCACCGCAGCTCCCTCACCCTGCTTTGTTCTGCTCCAGTGTGACTCCGCAGCTCCTGCCTGCCTGCCGGGAACATCCTGCCATATCCCAACTGCCAGCAGGGGACAGTGCACCATTTTCATGCTCCAAAGGGCTTGCAGCGGCACCAAGACCAAATTATCCTGGGTTTTTTGGAAAGCAAGGCTTTCAAGGTTTTTTTTTGCTTTGGTTTGGTTTTTTTCCTTTGGTACTGTCTTGTTATAATTGTTGTAGGTTTTTTTGTTGTTGTTGTTATTGTTTGCTTTGTTATACATAATAGTAAAGAGCTGTTATTTCCTATTTCCATAACCCTGCCTGGAAAGAGCCCTTTTAATTACTTTCTTTTTCTCTAAATTATAATAATCTGGAGGGAGGGGATCTGAATTGTCCAGATACCTGTCTTCTAAACCAAGACAGCTATATTCCCACATCTGCAGAGATGAGGGCAGACAATGGAAAACTTACAGCTAAACTTTCAGAAAAGCGTTTACTGTTGTGCTTCCGTATTTTGAAACACAAACACCGAGACCTCCAAGACCATTCTCCAAATTACCTAAAGCATCCAAAACTCAACTTGCAAAATCTAATCACAAGTTTTCAGCTGCATTGTGGCAATACGGTTTGGATAATGGAAATACATAGTGGAGCTGTGGAACTCTAAGATATGGGCTTAGAAGGCAACAAGAAACGTTCAAGAAAAAAATTCCCTGCACATTATTAGCTATGAAGACATTACCTCTTGCTCAGTAAGCACCTGACTGCAAAATGTGTTCTGGAGAAATACCATTACAGGTGTGTACTGCCCTTAAAATCTTCCTTGGGTGCCCAGTCTAGGCAACAGCTGGAGACAGATCTGGGTCAAAGAACCCTGGACCATCTCAAATATTTGTAGTTTGAAGCATTTTAGAAAATTCACTGATGGTTAGTAATTCTGTACTACTTTTAATCCCTTTTGGCTTTTTAATACTTTGTATATCCAGCCTAATATAAGTGTATAGGTACTTCTCTTTCCTTCCCTTCCTTTGAAGCAGACAGACTTCTGGCAAAGCAGAGATTTGTATCACTATCACCCTTTAGGTAGCTGATCAGTATCTCCCTATGTATCCTATCATGGAACCATAAAGGTGTTGGCTAAATCTCATTATTCCAAAATTATCCAATGTATTGCGTCCTGACTTTCCTGATAATCTGTCTCTCCTCATAAATTAAGTCTTGTCGTCAATTTAATAATTCCCTTTGTAAGTTCCTTACTGCTGGTTCCTCTACAGACCATACCATTTCTGCCTGTCTGCAAAGTAGTCTCCAATGGCGTTGTGTGCCTGCTCCAGGAGGGCGTCGTCCGAGTGCCCAGAGCCCGTTCTCAGCAGCTGCAGCACCCGGAACCAATCGCCCAGTTTGATCCGCAGGCCAATGGCAAGGTCTCTGAACAGGAAACAAAAGGGAAAAGTCAAACACAACAAAACAGGTAACAAAGTCTCAAGAAAAGCATCCGAAAGTATTTGCGTGCTCTTAACCTGCAATGCAGGTAATCAGAGTGATCCCAGATAACTTGTTTACAATTTAAACACTATGTCATAAAGCAAATACTCAAGAGAGTTCACAGGTTATCTCACACATATGCACTTCTTTATTAGCCACACTCCTGTGTGAGGAGTTAAATGAGTGAGACAGTTGGGCTGATGTAAGTCCAGGTTCCCTCTTACTCTATTCCGTATCTTTCACTGCTGACCACTACACGGGATGGCAGCAGCTGCAAAAGGCTAAAAGCAGAAGGAAGGTGAGGGGAAAAACCAAGAAGCAACAAATATGAATAATGGAGGCTAAAGCTGAGATTTAATAAAATAGATTTCAGAGACTTCTCTTCTAGACTCAGAGTGATTTTGGATAAAGGAGAAAGGACTCAGCAGTAGTTTTTCCTTTTTATTATTCATGCATACATATGACTCACTGTGTGTCTGTCTGGCATGTTTTTTTCAGCAAACAGAATTCTGTATTACCTCATATAAAAGTAATTCTGCAGGTGCATAGAAAATAAATGGGAGAGACCTATGCCCTTCTTTTAAAAATGTCCTCAACTTACAAGTAAATTAAGGAAGGCACTAGAAAGTCAATGCAGTCAGCTAAGTAAAACATTAAAATTTTATTTGAAAAAATACGTTTATTTCATTGTGATTTATAGTAGATCCTTGTCAGGATTTTTCTAGTTGTGAAAGTTGAAACCAGTAAACAAAAAACTAAGTTTTTGACTTCTGCAATTCTATGTCCAAATTTGTCTTCAGCCATGTGAAAAGGAATATGTCGTATCTAAAACTGGGTGTTGCAGTCTGACTCAAGCGCTTAGGAGGCAGCCCACATCCCCAAACCATCAAACTGCTATCAACTAATTAATGACATGCAAGGAAGTTTTCATTACTAGGTGCTATTGAGCATCTCTCCCCAGCTCCTGCCTTCTCCCTCTGCCCTGCCACCCTGTCCCCCTTACTTTCATTCTTACAGCATAAAATAATAACTACTTTTTTCTCTCCATCATTCCCTACTGTTTTTCATGGCTCCATTAATCAAAGCTTAAATATTTCACATGTGCATAAGTGATTCATGTTTCTCCATGTTTGACCACCATCTACAGGCTACACTGCACAACTGCTGTTTTCTCATTATCCTTTTTCAGTAGAGGCAGTGGTCTAGCTAATTACTTAGTGTTAATTTATATTCCCAGCAATACTAAAATTTTGCTTTGTTTGTTTTCATTCCTGACCAAAAAATTACACTGATGGGTTTCAATATTTCACAGTTTCATCCAGAGTCCTTCTGTCTCTCCAAAGATTACAGTTCATTAAAAACTCTGGTGTTTGTATATGTAATTGAGAAGAATGCTTACTTGGCTACTAGAGCAGAGCAACACCACATAAATTAAACATTATTTAAGATTGTTTGTGGTTTTGGAATCCCAGTTGAAATACCGACAAAATACTTGTGAAAAAAACATCTATAAAACACAGCACTACTTAGAGCAGCCAAGGTTTTGTAAACAGTTTGGAATGCACTGGTTTACATACAGAACTGGTTATCTATGGATAAACCAAAATTCTCTCCATCTGATCCTTTTATGTTTTTGCAGAAACTGGCAAAGACTCTCCAGAGAAAACAACCATTCCTGATTAAGGAATGCTTTTTTTTTCCCCCCGAATTTTTTTTTTCTTTATTTACTGCTGAGATGTTTACATGCAATTACCTTCTGTCCATATCCAGATACATTCTTTCAGCTTCTTCAAATCTGCTAAAATAGGCTGCCACTTCTGCTTGCTTCATGGACTCGCTCTGCAGATTGCCCAGGCGCTTCACAAACTTAATGCCTTGATAATCTTTGCAACGCACAAAGGCTTGTTCAGCCGTCTGCAGATCCAGCTTCTGAAGAGCAGCTTCAGCCAGGAGTCGCCTGTGTGAAAAACAAACACAGCAGATGGAAAAGCAGCTATAGAGTAAATTAAATGAGTAATTATCTAAAGAAGACATAAGAGTTGGTGCAATTTACTGTTTACTAGCTTATCTTAATACAGTCATGTCTTTATTCCTAATACATTCCATGATCTATCCAGTATTTGCTCAGGGAGAGATGGTCAAATAATTGCTAATATTCTTATATTCAGCTGTTCAGATGGAACAGCTTAGGAGGAATGGGCAAGATTTGACTGTTACACTTACGTGAAATGTGTTGCTGGTCTCAGTGCAGTTCCATTTATTTATTTCTCCCTATGCATTTGTCGAAACTTTAAGCCTTGATGGCAGCCTCAGTCTAAGTGCCTCCAGCTACACTGGTCACAACAAATAAATTCTCCTTCTGATCCATCTAGATGTTCCTGTTAGGACAGCAGGCTGGGAGAAAAACTTTGGGAAAACCTTTGGGGGATCTTGTAACTGGTACTGCCCCACTGGTTAGTTCTGCAAATAGGGAACTCAGGCCAACCTGTGTGCATCAGGTGCTTGAATGAGCTCTCGAATTTTCTGCAAAAATAAGGCTATTTAAAATTTAGACTGCCTGATTGACATTGTGAAACAAACTCAGTGCAGTAAGGCACTGACAAAACCACTAATATTGCTGCTGTATTCAATGACCCAAGCCATGCTTAGGCAGTATCAGCTCCTTATTTTCTAATCAATGTGAGAAGGTCGATATCACTTAAACTCAAGTGTTCATCATTGACATCAAAGAAACCAAGTGATCTGCTACACATCACCCTGTTTTTGCATTCTAGAAGCAAGGTCACTGTTTTGTTTTGATCTGGAATATACTGGCTTTATATCCACTGCTTCTAATCCATCTCTTCTTCATAAATATGTGACATGTTTTCTCTCATAATAAAAATAAAATTAATGAGACTTCCAAAGCAAGGTGAACATAATGACATATATTTTGTGATTTTATGATACAGAACTTTTACTGAGACACAGACTTGTAAAACTAATAGTCATTTTATATGAAGTGAACAGATGGTACTAGCAAAAAAAGTATGAACAATTTCAAAGCTCCAAAAACCTTCAGCTAGTTCAAGGCATTTTTAAAAATGAAGACTCAAAACACCAATATTTTACCCCACACACTCAAGCTAATAAAATTATAGTATTACAGAAACTTTCAATATGTAACTAGCAAATCCTGTTTCTCAAAATGAACATTCTGGAGACAAAGGCACAAGTAGATAGATAGGAATGGTTTTTGGGATGAAGTTTTAAAGCAAGATGTCTTGTCCAGTCTTTCAACAACTCTAAATTCATCTCTGAACCATCATAATTAACAGTGAACTCTCCAACCCCCTTGATGCAAGCTAAGCATCCAATGCTGCAAGAAACCATTTAGCTTCAAAACAGAGCCAAAATTACTAAAGAAAGGTACAGATAAGTAAACAGTCTCCAGAGAGTTAAAGAGAATTGGTCTCCATCAAGGAATCTGTCAGTGAAGTTTTAGGTTCTGCACTGACTTTTCATTAACTTACCCACTGAAGCCTTTACTCTTCCAGCCCTTACAAGCTGGGATATTAAACAGATTTCCAGCACTCCTCTTTTCACAGGTTTACTCTCACATATTTGCTCTGCAGGCTTTTCAACTTTAGTTTAATAGCTGAGCCATGTTTAGTTTAAGCATGCCACTATCTCCATTTCTCAGATTACTTCTGAGATGCTGCATGGCAACACAGCACACCTGGCCCTTCTCATTTCTGTCCTTCATGGCCTGTCCAAATGCTACAAGGTTACTCAAACTACTCTTGTCCTACTATCAGTCTGATGGGTTCCCTTTACTGGGTGTTAAGCTCTTTAATGTTCAATATCTAACACATAAATTTTAATTTTATTTTAACCAACTTGATTATCTTTCTGCTTTTCATTTCCTTTAAATTCCCTCCAAAACACAAGGAACACTGTGTTTTGTGGCCCATATAACACAGAGCAAAAGGGTGTCCAGAGCCTACACCATATACTCACCATCATGATACAGCACATGCCTGACATTCTAGGTATGTGGAGTCCCTTGTGCCCTTAAAGGAATTTCCAACTGCCTTGCCCCGGAAAGGCAACCCCTCCCAGGTGTAACAAAGGCTTCTCCCCCATGGTTA
>VZSR01003806.1:13138588-13240209 GCA_013398615.1 Brachypodius melanocephalos
CACCCACGAACCTGAGACACTATATAACTGAGAAAAATCACAGGATTTGGCTCATTTGGCCTTCTGCATCCACCTTTATTCTGCACATGGAATAAAGGCTTGCTGGAACTGATCTGGAGCTGGGAGCCTTCTTCCTCTCTTGCTGAGCTAGCTGGTAACGTGTGTGGATGTGTGGGCTTGCCTGAATTCTTCTTAAGCGGTTTCTCCACTGGAGAGGCTGACTGAGATCTAATTAGGCTGTACCTGCACTCCGAAAAGACACATTGTTACGTAGGTACTCCATCATTCATTAAATCTTAAATGATTGTGTGTAAAATGAAATACTGCTTTGGCTGGTTTTACTTTGAGGGGTTTCATTTTCATACTAGATCTGTCTGAACAGGAAAAGAATAGAAAAGAAGACAAATTGAAATAAATTTGGCTTATAGGAGATTTTACCAAAGTCTGGGATGTGGATTGTCTTCTATGAATTGGGAAGATTCCTCAATGCCAACTTTTTCAATCAGTGCTCGACTGTCTCGTAATGACCGAATCTCGAAATTGATGATGTAATCTTTGTTAGGATGTTCAGGATTCTAACATAATGGATAAAGAAACATATTTTTATTCCTGGTGAGTTTTATTTTCACCCAACAAAACAGATATCTATCATTAAGATAGAAACCAACTGTTCCTACAAAATACGATTAATTATACTGACCTTTAATATTTCATCCAGAAGAACAGACTTGATTTCTAAATCTTCAAAGTTGCAAATATATCCAGATGTTTGTATAGGTTCCTTAAAGTTAAATAAGTGATAAAGGAATGAGCTTGCATTCTGTCTGACTAAATCCTAATCACATCTGTTAAGTATACATATAGATACATTCCTCTCCATACTAGGATGTACTTGCACTTCCAGCAAGAAACAAATACTACAATCATTAACATTGACAATTCTGTAAACACAGACATCATTAAAAATCCTCATGTTTTCTGCAACAAAATTTGGAGAAAGCGAGTAACATCTGCCAGTACTTAGATTCAACAGAACTGTTTTACAAGTATCTTTACTAAAATTGCATCTATATATTCCAAAGCATACAAAAAAAATATGCTCCTGAAAATCTCATACATTTAAGAAAAATTTGACACCTTTTTTATGTTTCTAGGACTGACCATTCATTTTACCTATTTGGTCCAAAACAACATTCCCACATGAGAGCTGAGAAGATTTTGAGGTTTCTTGAAGCAAGTTTATAGGAACACAGACTTGCAGAACTGAATTGTAAGCATGAGAACAATACTATTCAAGGAAGAGCCATTAACTTATTTTTTAAACTTAATTTTTTGAAAAGAGTAGTTTATATATGCTGATGTTTACCTCTGGATCCAAGTTTCTGAAGACATACATTCTTGTTTTCTCCATCATGGCAAACAAATCAGGGTTGTCCTTGGCCCATTTCATGTCCCAGACATCTTTGCGTTCCAGTTTCAGCTGCTCGCCTGCCTCTTGCTGTCCCGTGCTGTCTGCAGCCCGCGCATCCAGGTCCAGGAAAGTCAGCACCCCTGCAAGGTCTATGATAGCCAGACGGCTACAGAAAAACAGAGAAAAAATAAGGCAGCTAAATGACACTACTCAAGGCTGTAAATCTGAAATAGTTCTCTAACCTAGCACACTGTAATTCTATAGATTCCATGAGATACTGTTGTGTGCCAGAACCAGCACAGATCCATATGACTTTCATTTATCTGCACATCAAAGACCAGACACATGGAAAGATGTTCTTCATCTGCTCACACAGGATCTGGCCCTGCAAAGGTTCTGAAATATGCCCATTTTTATGTCCAATATTTTGAAGATACATCAGATACCAAGCTGAATGAATTACAGGTCTGTCCGTCGCCAAACTTTTCTTGACAAAGACACAAATTAACAACTTGAACAAAACGGGTTTTCCTTGTTTATTAGGAGACAATGAAGCAGATTATTAAATTAAAAAGTCAGTGTGGTGATGCAGACTGTTAATTACTAAAATGGATTTTCTTGCATTTCTACAAGGAGTATTCTTCACTTTTTTCCAAGGCAATATTAAGTTTAATCCAATAAATCTCTGAAGTACTTTAAAATATGGGAAAAATAAAATTTCTAAAAGGCTACATTTGAAAACTTACAGTTGCATAGGTCTTCAGTGAATCATAGTAACCTGTATTTACAAGGCCATTTTAAAAGCATTTCTAGATATTAGTAGGTAGCCTTAATCCCTATTAAAATTTCAAATGCAATTTAGAAAATTAACCTCAAAATGCTTATAGATCTGAGCTTATTTCCCTAGAACAAAGTCATTTAGGAAGAAAACAGCTTGAGTTTAAAACAAAATTAACATGGCTCTGACTAGACCACGCTGTCTTTTAAGCAAAGGCAAGAGATCTACACATGCATTATGAATTTTGTTTGAAATTATAAAGTTATTTTGAAGTGATTAAAATTGCCTTGCAAATTCTTGTGTATTTTTGCCTTATCTGCCAACTCTCATGCACTCTCACGAAAAAATAGCTGTTAAGTAGAAAGCTACTTCAGTATTGGCACAGATGAAGCTCAGGAGAACCATCACCACTAGTTACAGCCTGTAACAATGGAAAATTAAATGGGATGAACAAAGTTTCCTGGCTTTAGAAGGGCACAGAAACAGAAAGAAGTCATAGATATAAAATTTCAGGTTATGATATAATTTTATCAATTCATGTAATGATCAAAGGAAGGTTATGTTTGGTTCATCTAATAAAACAAAGGTATTTTCATGTATACAATGTGTAAAACATGGGAGATCTTTACTAACAATCTCTCAGAGCAATGACTATCCAGATGGAAATAATTAGTAACAAATAAATGGTTATTTAATGGTTAAACATTAATAACTAAAATTAATAAATGATTTATACTAAATTAAAATTAGTACAAAATTATTATAGAATTATAGATTTCACAGAATTAGTATTTTCGTACATTTTAGTGCTTCATTTTGAGACTGGATAGCTGTGTTAGAAGCAGACCTGTAACTTACCTGGAGTTGCAGTTCAAAGACAGCTGATAGGCACGACAGTCCAGGGTATAGCTCTGCACCACAGCCACACTAGGGAGGGTATATCTCTGAATAGTGCCAGATTCTCTTCCCTAGAGCAAAGCAATGCTGCCTTAGTGAGAGAATTTGTCCATCAGTAAACCCTTTAAAATGGTCTCATTTGTATGCTGTTCTAGGCAAAAGACCTTTGGGATAAGTGACAGAGCATGAGTGAAAAGAGGGAAATCATCACCCTCAATGTTCTGGTATTTAAACAAGATACTCTAAGATGCTACAAGTGACAGATCTGCCTAAATCAGGGATGTTAAACAGTTACAGTCCGTATCTAGCCCACAGAACTTCAGGAGCCATGAACCTCCAGACATGGTCTACACAATAAAAAATGAAAGGTGTGAAAAGATCCTCATCCCACACTGGTAAATTCCCTCAAAGAGTTCCATATGGCAGCACCAGCCCAGGTCTGAGAACAGGACAGCTCTGCTCATGTGGGGCTGTCTGCATACCAATAAGTCTCATCAGTTACTGCAAGACCAGAGCTAGATTTAAAAGGAAATGCTATAAAATACAATACAGGGTTGAGTAACAGGAAACAAATCTAAGTACCAGTGTGGTTTATCTTTATTTTGCTGAATGAAACACCCATCCCCTGTGTCAAGACATCATTAGGCCATGAGGCTCAAAGGAGTGACATCTCTGAACTGAAATGATCACTGCCACTATTTTCTCATGTGTTTCTGTAAAGTGAACAACATATCCAGCTTGGTTTGCCTACTGTTCAACTCTTATGCTGGAAATGAGTCAATTTTAAATTTGGAAGGAGCAAAAATTTTTTCCTTGTTTTTCTTCTTTCTTCCCACAAAGCCATCCCTGAGATCCTCAGCATAAATCACCATTTTTGACTTTCACGTATGTATACCCTATAGACTAAAAAGCAGATTAGTTCAGAAGTGTTAGAAAATCGAACCACTATCATATGCATTCAGATTCAGCACATTTATCCAGATCTGGTCTCAAAGGCATTTCCTCTCATTACTTTCCTTTTAACAAAAGTCACAGATTAATTATTGTCAGAAGTTCATTTTCTTATTCTTCGAGCAGCAACAATCCCATAGTCACCTATTAACCATCACATTTCTTTTGTTCATGCTCTCTCCCATGACCCTCTAATTTTGTAAAATCCAGTCAAAGGATATAACAAAAAAACAAGTAAGAATCCACACTGGAATTAGAACATGAGAAAGCACCAAGATCTTTCCTGGAAGGTGGATAACAGGAAGAAACACTGTTCTTTCTCTCTCTTTGTTCTGTTCAGTTAGTTTGCTTTAAAGCCCACATGTAAGTTTGTTCATCTAATGAGATCACTTTTCAGCTTGGAACAAAAAAATGCACCAGCTCTTTGGCATGATTCAATACCTGTATAATCCACAATCCATCCATGATTCATCTGTATAATCCATAAGTGTATTCATCTGTATATAGTACAGTACCATGCATTAATATGTAAACAGACAAACTTTGTAAATCTTTGTGTCCAGAACATACCGTCTCTAAGAGACTTCTCAGGACTCAGATTACAGAATTAAGTCCTGACCTAGACTTTATAAAATCCTATGTGTAAGTATTAACTCAGGCAACTAGTCTGTAATTAAATTGTAAATACTTAGCGAATTAGCCCTCCTAAAGAAAGAATCCAGGTTAACAGAAGAATCTGTTAAAGTTATCTTTGAGGAAGTTCAGAAATAGAGTTTGTCTGTGTAAATTCTAAATTCAGAAATGCTTTGAAATTATGACTGCTTATGAACATAGAGAAGAATCTTATGCCTACAAGCACAAGAGACAATTAGGAGTTGTTAATCATGTAGCTTACCACAAGTAGTATCTTATCAGATGCTGTTATTGCACAAATAGGATCTCTTGTTCCCTGAAAGTAAACAAGTTATATCAGTATCTGTTCTACTGCAAGGGTAAGAATGCCCTGCTAAAAAGAAAGGAGGTTATTTAAATTAAAAAAAGTGCTGCAAAGTATCCACATGAAAAGGGGCTATCAAACTTTGTCAGCATATAGTCTGTGGACAGTTTATGGTATCAGTAGCCTTTGCTATTGGAATCATGACAATAATACTAACAGCTTCCTTTCTTGTCCTGCCCCTTTCTCCAGAAAAACAAGAAACCTAAAATGTAACAGGTGTTCAACAGAAAACAGATGAAAGCAACAATCCCTGACTTGTAAGGTCTGTTACTTAATTTCAGGTATATTAGGAAGGACAGCCAACACTTGCACACGCACAAGAAGTGAAAATGGCCAAAAATACTAGAAAAGATCACAAAGGTTATTGAGTTTCAACAAAGTTATGTTTTGTTGAAGCAAGGGGAGCTGCTTTGGATCAGGAGTACAGCAGGTGTCTACATACTGTACACACCCAGAACATACTTTTTTCCATGTTCCCTATAGTTTGTTGTATATTTCCAGTAATACCTAATGACATGGTAACACCACCAACCAAAGGGGAGACACATAACACTTATGTAAAAAAGGCAGAAGTAAAAGAAATTTTAAGTACAACCACTTCTACTAATGAAAATCTATAAAATGAAAATAAATAAATCAACACTAATTACTGCTCTTTCAAGCTACCAGTGACACCACAATAAACTAGTTCAAAACAACACTCACTTCAAAAGCTCTGCTATAATCAAGGTGTCTATCTCCAGATCCTGAAGAGGTGTCATCAATATGACAGATCCTGTAGAGATGGAAAGTTAGAAGAAAAAAGTGAGTCCAAAGAAAGGATCATCCGTGGTAGCACTGGTATGTTCAATCCCTGGAGAAGAAACCATTGGAATTGGAGAAGAGAATAAAAGCTATGGCTTCTCTTATGTTTGAAAGTATCCCCTTTTATAAACCTGCTTTGTATTTAGTATAAAGATACAGCAGTTGCTTTCACTTTCACAGCCCCTGATGGTCTATGATCTGTAAACTTTCATCCTGTAACAGTAAGTTCCTGGTGTTACAGTTAAGTGTCCTGCTGAAAACCATCAAACACTGTTGTCCTTTTCAAAAATGCACTTCCATATTTCCTCAGGCTCTTCTCCATAATTATGAAGAGCTTCACATCCACAAAACCTCATGTATTACTGTATTATTCAACACTTATAACTTCTCTTTTGCCTTAAAAAGTAGCATTAGGAAAGATTTTAGCACACTAAAATCATAACTAATGCTGAACTATAACTATTTACATTTTTCAATATTTTTATCGATTTATAATCTTGTCCAAGGCTAGGACATCCAGGTCCTGCAACAGTGTAAGTTATTACACCATGTACAAATAATTACTCATTATTAGGGTTATACAGTGACAAGAGATGGTAGGTTTATAGAAAGATGATATAGTGCAGAGATTATATGGAAGAACACACAAAATAACTAAAAGGAAAACCATAACAAAGTTGCAAGCTTTGTGGAGGTGACAGAAAAGTTAATGCCACAAATGAGTACCTGGGAAGGAAATATTTTGGAAGCAAAACAATGTTGACTTTGGCTTGTTTAGTTTGAGAGGATAAAAGTCCATACAGGATTAGTCGTCAAAGCCACAACCAGACACAAGTGTATTAGAGAAGAGCCAGCTGGACAGACTATGTTCTTACAGGCAATGACAGACAATAAGCAGTTATCAGAGGGAACAGAGCTGCCTGGAAACTAAGAGCATGGAGGAGAAACAGGAGAGGTGTAAAAAGGCATCAAGACACACAGCTCCATAAGGAAAACATGCAGCAAGCAAATGGAGACACTGAACAGGAACTAATCCAAAAATATCTGAGGGGTCTGGATAACAAACACACAGTTGTTAAACTAGTAAAACTAGTATTTCATCTTACAGGCCTGCAAGTGAAAAACCTGATTGGAAAAATGAGAAGACAAGGGTTTGCATTTTAGACATGGCAGAATCCACCTATCAATGACACCAGAGGAAGAAACATGACAAAGCCTGAAGACAAACCTTTCCCTGCCTTCTTTCCTGCTACGTGACAGCTGATTGATTTCCATGGCTGTGAGCTTCTTGGCCACCCGATACTGCCAGACGTAAAATGCCTCTCTGGATGCCGCAATCACGTGTGTTTTGGTCATGGTGACAAACAATGGCTCTGTTACAAAACCCAAAGAGTTGCAAAATTAGACCAGCAAGCATTGGATTTGCACATTTTTTCCAAGATGGATGAAAACATACACTCATACATTAAAAGCAAAAAACAACAACCAAAAAATCCACTCACACACAACCTAACAGCAGTTTTCATTAGCTGGTAACAAATTTCACAGGGGCCTTGTGGCCTTGTCCAGAAGAACACAGAAATTCTTTACAAGTTCTGATTTTACCATTAACACTTTTCTCCCTGTTATTTCACCAAATCTTCAAGTGCTGATACAGAAAACATCAAATACATATAGACAAACTTTCAGGTTAATATGACCAGTTCAGGAGCATCTCAAATCTCCTTAACAAGAGCTATTAAATACTTCCATATCTGACATACTTAAGGCTATTCAAAAGTTGACAATCTAGAAGACATTCTTTTTCTTAAAAACAATTCATAAATTTTAAGTTAGACAAGACCTGGAAATGCTGTTTATATTTTAGTTAATAGTCAGGCCAAATATCCATTCTTTATCTGAATGGCAGCAAATTAAATATTTAGCAGACTGTCCACTTAGTCTTACTTTATCATACCAAAAAATCACAGTGTAGGAATGCAGGATAGTTTCTTTACTTCAGCCCTAAGCCCACTGGGAATGTGTGAACAAATTGAGTATCTCATTCCTGCTGTCCATGCTCAGTTAAAACAAACAAACAAACAAAACAGTGAACGCATAGAAAAATGAAGAAACCTAGTATGCAAACCAGCCAATGTCTTTAAGTTCTACAAGTAAATCATTATGATATCAAAAAAAAAAAAAAAAAAAAAAAAGATAAATTCAAAAGAATTGTGCAAACCAGCCTGGTAGTGAAACACTGAGTCATGAACATAACATGATGTGAGCAGAAAATACAATTCCTTTACAGTGAATCTCTTTTTATTTTTTCCCCCTATATATTTTAGCACAGAACAGAACTCTGGAGGGAGCTATAAGCCTGCCACATAGAAGATGCAGTGCTATAAGAGACAGATGGGAAAAGATTGGTTGAACAGATTTCATTTCTTTGAAACCAAGAGGATTATATAAGCCACCCAATGGCTGCAGAATACTTTTTAGTAAAAATGTCAATACTGGGCAAGAAGGCTTAGTGATGATGCTTAACACGAGCAGCACAGTTGTTTACATTATATGCAACACAGTGTATTTCATGTACTTACAAGACATTCATTTCAATAATAAGTCACATCCAAACTGAAGGACACGGTCTCCTATTTCATCAAAAACATTAATATATTCTATGTATTTGCTCTCTTTTTTTATTAACTTCCAGCTGTATGTGCCATAACAACCATGCTTTTATCCTTTAAAAATGAAACATGAAAATCTCCTGATCTGTAAGGGAGATTTGTGCACAAATCACAACATTTTTGTACTAAGCCTCATATTTGGACTCAACTTAGTCAATATTTGAGTACCTGTGGTTCAAGACAATGTTAAACCACATTGCCATGCCAACATCTGCAGTCATGGGCATTCTTCACATTCACAAGGTGACTCACAGCTTCCATGGAACCTAAACTTACTCATTTGTGCACACCTTGAAATACCCAAGTCTGGGAAAAAAAGCTGTTTACGTAAGGTCTGTTGTGATCCAGAAACAAGATGGCAAAGCATTCATGCTTTATCCAGGGGAATACAATCAATTAGGCATTTTATGAACATGCCTAAGCCTAAAGTGGTTGTTACTGCCAAAAAGCACATACACACCAACCCCTGACACATTTTCCTGCCACTTCTTTCATATCAGCTCTAGCAGCAGCTGGACAACAGAATAAGTTGGATCAGTTCATTCATCTAACTGATCTCAAAAATAAATAAATAAAAGATTACATTAAGTTGGATTAAAGAGAAAATAACAAATGCTGGAGCAGGCAGGAATGAGCAGCCAGCATGGAGGGCAGGGCCTTCCCTTCTTTGCAACAGCAGGCTCAGCAATGACTGGATTTAAGCCAAATGTGAAATTGCAGGACACAGCACACAAACACAATCATCAGGATCAGATCCATACAAAGCCACATCTGGAAGAGCAGCATCTCTATGTGGGAACTGATGTTTTACAGAATTGCCTATAAAACTTCAACAATTGCATGAAAGTAGGACACATGGCATTTTTTCTATAACTGCTTTAGTATCTTATATTGGTCAGTCATTGAAGAAGAAATCATGAACAGAAAAATCTGTGGAAAAAAATTCGAATCCAAGTCTGGACTGGACACTATGAAACATTTCTTTACAGAAGGGGTAGTCACACATTGGAACAGCTTTCTGAAGAGGTGGTCAGTGCCTCAAGCCTGTCAGTGTTTAAGAGGCATTTAGACAATGTCTTTAGCAACATGCTTTTCATTAGCCCTGGAGTGATCTTGGACTGGCTGATCATTGTCAGTAAAAACAAAAAGTATTCCATTGCACCTTCTCACCCCAGAGCCTTCCACACGGGGCTATGCTCTGCTCCTAAAATATTTTCCTTCTTGACTGCATAACAGCATAAATTCAACAGGAGGGAAGGACATCCCAGCCACTCCAAGTTTGGGCTGTTGCTGGGCAGAGAAGGAAATAATGGGATTTGTCATTTCCTAGGAAAGACAATATGCTCATTTCAATCCCTTCAGGCTCAGGAAGATCTAGAATCCCTTTCCAGGCATCTGGTTTAACTACTTAAGTTTCCTTTAGTGTAGAGAAATACCATCTCACACAGCAGCATTGATTTATCAGCTGTGCCCTACACAGAACCTGTGCTCTGATTATTAAGCAGACAGAAATGCAAACACCAAAACTCTAAAGGAGACAAGAAATCTGGACATTCCTCTGCTCAGCATTTCCACTGCACAGCAGCTTTCCATGCTCGACATATGAACTTCTTAGATTGTTGAGTTCTTCCTGCTGATTTTGCAGATACCTGATTTCAGTATTAATGTCTTAATACTCAATTTTCAGGTATTGAAAATATGTGGGCAAAACATTCAAACAGGTGCTGACTAAATACTGAAAAGGACTAAAGAAACCATCCCCATCAAAACAACTCCAACATGTGAAACAACTGCCCTTTAAATTCTTTCTGGCCCTCCTTTCTCTTCTCACCTCATTTCTCTTCAATATTCCTTCATAAAGCCTCCTCCCTGAAGAAAAGAAACTTTCTTTCCTGTAAACCAGGAATCTCGAATAACGTTCTACAATGTCTGCATTTCATCCACATGCACTCCATCTCATTTCAAAGCTGTTAGAAAACACCTGCTTCAGTGTCTAATCTTCTTGTAAAAATATAGACAGAAATCAAACTTAATGCATGACTACATTACTTCAGCACATGAAAAGGCTGAGACACTTTCTAGTGTATGAGATAGGATACACAAACAAGAAAGACAAGTAACCTCACCTAAATCTGATGGAAAGGAAGCAATCTGACAGACACAATACTAAACTGTTGTTTTCATACAAGTCCGTTACAGGCTGTTCCTCTGAAACTGGAATGAACTTAGTCTAATCAATACATCTACCTAATTTTAGAGCTTGATTCAAATATCTCTACAAGTGTTGGCTCACAAATGGAAGAAAATGTCAGGCAACAGCAGGGACAACTGAACATGTTAGGACATATGGGACAACTCATGAGCAACTACAGTTTATGGAATATTCAAAATCCATTAAGATTTACATTAAAAGGATCAACTAAGTAACAGCAATTCAAGTGCTTTTCACATGTAGTTCAGCCATCTCTGTTAAGGCATCCAGGAGGGAGGCAAGACATCTGGGCATGACTCCAGCTCGGCCTTTAATCCACCTGTATGTTGGCCATTGTATTAATTTCACTGGGTGCTTACACACACTTGAAAGATAACTCAACACTTCACTATGTCAGTGCTCCTAAACACATGTAAGAAGATGATATAATCCAGCCTGAGTAACCTTTTCTTAGCAGATACCATCTGTTGTGTTTCCATTAAAAAGATATTATATAACAAGATATTTAACCTTCTGTAGTTTATATTTAGTTATTCATCAAAGGACTTTGACAGAAAGCCTGTGAGCCTGTAAAACATGCACACAAGACACTGTGTTGGTTAATTTTTGTACCAGAGTAGGATAGAATGCAGTAACGTTAGACAATGAAGAAAAGAGTAATTTATAGGCTAGCAAACATGAGCTATTGTAAAGGACCTCAAACACAAGGCACAGGAAGCAGGGGAAGCAAAATGCCTTTAGACAAAATAAAAAGCAGTATGAGGAACAGCTGAAAGTGTAACCACCCATCAATGTCTAAAGAAAGCTGAAGCGATGGCCCATCATCAGATAATGACTGATTAATCCTTTATTGCCATAATTAACACAGACAAGCATTAGAAAGCTAATGACGTAATTAAAAATTCAACAGAATAGAGGAAATAAGCATTTCTTTTTTTGAGCCTTACTTGAGTTACTGGCTTGGAGCCCAAAAATATTAAGATTTACATCTCCTGAGGGTGAATCAAACATTGCATAATGTCACAATTACTTTGTCATTAGGAGATTAATAGCACTTTGTTGAATCAGTATTATAAACTATTATAAATTGACAATTCAGACAAATTGTGTCTTAACACACATTCTCCAATGCATTATTTAAATGCTCTGTCAGCTACTTAGCATCCCTACATGAGCAGACTTTTTTCCCCACTATCCATCTCCTACCAGGACAAAGTTCAAGAGGCTTTGCCCAAGAGGCCTGCAAAGCACCTAAGTCTCAAGGAGAAGTAAACCCCTTTATGTTCAGTAGAGCTCCAGGTGATTCTTGTTCCAACAAGGGGCAGTCTGCTAGAAACCACAGATAGTGCCTGTTCCATCTGCAGTAATTACAGCCAGTCAAAAAATATCGTTTAGACTCATGGTAGTGAAGAGCATACACTCAAGAAAAGGCAGGAGCACACAGATACTAAGTGGTCTGTTAAGGACATTCTACATCGTAAGAAATAATTTTTCACCAGCATTTATGAAAATCAAATAAAGTAACAACCTAAGTGTATTAAAGCTACTCTGAAAGATGGCACTTAGAAGTCTGAAACAAGTACAAGAGTCCAAAACAAAAATTAGCTAACTTTTTAAAGACAGAACTTTATGCAACAATTTATTAGTTTACTAAAAGAAAATAACCTGAAAATTTGTATTAGTAGAAAGAAGAACGGGAAAAAAGAATTTTACAAACAGATAATAGCATTTTTCGTAAGTCAGTAGCACTCATTCAATTATCTTGAGTACAAGATAATAAGTTAACTTTATTATTTAATTGATTATTTCTTAAACTATTAATAATGATTCTCACCAGATAACTGATTTAATGCTGATTTTCCTCATTTATAAACAGAACAAAAGGACAATGATTTTGTTGGAAATAATCTATCAACTACAATCTTAGAAGTATTTTCAGAAAGGTCTTCTGCCCTTAAGGTTTTACAAGGTCTTCTCTCTCTATTGACTTATGCAAGGCCAGACAGCTGCTTAAGTTCAGCATGTTGTCAAACTGGAACAATTACAGTTCCTACTGCCAAGAAGCTCCAACTGTGATAAACAGCATGATATACTGTACAATAGGACCTTGACTATGTACAGCTGTCAACCTCTCACACCAATTGACCTTATGTTGTAAATATTTCTGGTTGTTCTATAAAACTGCATTTTCAAGTGTTACAGAAAGAGAAAAGTAACTAAGATGAAACCAGCACAACATGTTCCAAAAGAGTTGCATTTATAGGCATTTACTTTTTACTTGTACCATCAATCCCTTCTTTTGGAGAGCAAACTTTAAAGGAGCCTTACAGGATGCATATATTCAAAAAAAAAAAAGGTTGAATCTTTGGCTGTTTTTGCCCTACAGCAATGAAAGATTCACTTGTAATGTTTTAACTACGGAGACTACAGAAATTTTTCAGGACTCAAAAATGTAAATATTCCTAACCTCAGGTATTTGTTCAGCTGTGAGGCTGAAAGCTATAATGCCCAGCATTTTCACAAGTGAACTCACTCTAGGAAAGAGCATTGCAAATCTATGCACTAAACTGGTCCTTCAGTACTGAAGGGAATAGCAGCAGACTGCAGAAAGCTTTGTTATGCTAAAGGAAGAAATTGTTTCATCTCTTCAGCAGAATTCAAGTATAGCTGGAATAACAACAGCATTTTTTAATTAAATAGCCTTTCTTTTTAAATGTTCCCAGTTACTGAAAAAGATTCTTTTCTTGTGTACAGGCAGCTGTAGGAGATGGGCCTTACTGGCAGAATCATAAAGAAACCTTTGTTTATAATGTAAATAAAACTCTCACAGATAGATTCAGAAATTTCACATAAACAGAACACTAGAAAAATGCAAAGCAAAAAGTTTAAATGCAGAGTTAGAGGTGTACATGCAAAGCTAATTTTAACAGTGAGTGGGATTCATCTCACCTAATTTTAGACATCTCTGACAGAGATGAGCTGGCTGCCCTGGACTTCTTCATACCCAGTGGAGAGCAAAAAGACCCCTTCATGAATGATTCACTCTACTAATTTTAGGTGTCAGCTGCAGAAATGAGAAGAACTACTCCCTCTAAGTCCCTGAACCCTCCTCCCACCACCCCATTCCCACCTGCCAAGTAAGTCCAGGAAACCAGTGGGCACATACAGTGTAGACATCTGATAAGGAGCAGAGACGAGACACAGACAGAACAGGCACCCAACTCACACCACTATCACCCATCACATCATCTAACTTCATGGGATTCTGTTTTGGTGTTAGGATTTTTGTTTTAGGTGGTTGGGGTTTTTTTGCCAGGAGAGCGTTGTTTTGTTGATGTGTTTTCTTCCCATCTAGGTAGTATTTTTGGTATTGAACCTCCTGGACATGTTATTCCTTAAGATTCTGATATGGCCCCCCTATTGCAAAAGATGGCAAGAGGACAGCAGAGGAAGAGAAACAGAAATCACAAGGCTAAAACCACCACAATATTTCATAAACTTTCCACAGGACAAAGTAGTCAAACTCATTCATCAGAGCATACTCTTCATTTTAATTATGATCTACAATATAGGGCATGAATTTCAACATATATGTATGACTCACAGCTGATTTCCTCCTGCTATCACTGAAAAACTGAACATAAGAAAATTATACTTACAACTTAGTTAATATATAATAAAGAATAAAATCATTTAGAAGCACTGATTTGAGGAAAATCATAATTTATGATCTCGGTTATTTCTAGTCTTTGGTTGATGTTTTTCCCACCTATATTCTTCTGTGAATTGTTGTTACTTCCTTGTTCCATAGTTCTTCACTTTACTTTTCTCATCATTTCTACCTTACCAAAACTTTACTAGACACTTTATCCATCAATTTTATCAGAGAGAATGGCTGTTTGTTGTTTAATATTAACAGCAAGCATTAGTAGTATGGCTTAAAACTAACTTCTCTACTGAGAATAATTTAGCCAAAAAAGTTTCTTTTTGCAGAGAGAATAAAACAATGGCTCTAGAAGGCAATTTACATTAAAAAAAATCATGAGGTTTCTTGTCATAAGAGTCTTCCCTCTCATTCAAAAGCAAATAAATATTTCTATAAATTTAAGTAAGTTATTTAGCCTTTCAACAAAACAGGAGAGTTAATCAAAGAATCAAGGTTCAAAAAGGAAACTGCAAACAGGATCCATAGTGTCTACTCTGAATCCAAATTCAGATATATTTGGTTAACAAACCAAAAATAAAGCAAAACCCAGAATAAATAAAAGTGGATTCATTAGTCAAAAAACTGATTAATTTGTCAGTTTGTCTACAATTCCCTCTTCTGTTTAAGGAGAAAATAATCAATGATCTTTATTCTCAAGCAAAAATTACAGAAAACAATGGCTTGCAATTACTTGGCAATGTTCTGTATCACACCTGCAGCAAACAAGCAGTAGGGAAAGCCCGGAATTCAGCACTAGTTAGGATTTAGGAGTGTTTTCATATTTGTGTTATAATCCACTGATTTTTTAAATTGAATTTTAATTTATAATCTGAAGCTACTTAGATAAAACAATTGTGAGGAAGATAAGAGAATGGTATTATCAACACTGAAACACAAAAAATTGATGCTTAAGTTACTTGGGAAGCAGCAACAAGTTATTTTTAAATGGAAGTCCAAATCAAATTATTTCACCTCCTCTGATACAACTGGACCCTTTTCAAAGTACATTTTCTTAAAAAAGAAGTTGAATTACCACTGTGGTGAAGGAAAATCTGAATTGCCAAAAGACATGCATTAAAAAAAAAAGAAATAAAGAAAAGTTGCTGTTTTTAAAAATTCTATTATCCATAGTTTGTATTAACTGGAAGAATCAGTCTAAGTTTAGGCAATTTGACAAGGAATGTTACTGGTTTGATAAGCCATTATTAACAGATAACGTACAGGTCAATTCCAACACAAATTACAGAATAAGACTATTGCAAATCGCTTACCAATATCAATATATTTTGGGTCCAAGGGTGTGCCAATAGAATTGCAGAGAACCAGCACATACTGTATGGAAATAAAAGCAAGTGTCATTACTATCACACTTTTGTAGATCAGTAAGCTGCACATGGTTTTCTGAGAAGGTACATCTCATAACCCACACCACACACTCTAATGCTCATCAGCAACAGAAAACACAGAGACCATGACTGCAGCAAATATAAAGCAGCATAAGCATGAGAGTAATGAGCTATTTGCCAATTAGCACTATAAATTAAGAAAAAGCACAAAACAGGCAAGTAGCCAGCTGTTTTATGCATGGCAGAAAATCTACCAGACAAAATCCAACAAGTAGGCGTTACCACCAGCATGTCCACAGACACCACATGGGCAAGACAGGCAGCATCTCCCCTGCTGCTGTGGGAGGCACACGGGGCACTGCGAGTATTTACAGGCATGATACATCACTGACTCAGGGACTTAACTCTCATCAGCTGCTCATGCAAAAGATAATCTAATAAACTCCCAGCAGTTAGGATCTTTGTTCTACCCTTTGCAGATCTCTATTTCCTTGAACTTCCAAGAGGGAAACTGTGTGAGGATAATTGTCAATAAGGCTCTCCCTCTGCCCTGCAGTATCACAAGTACTACAGAAGTGATGAGGGTTTTTTAAGATTTGCCCTTCTTGTAATCTCACTCAGGAAGGCTTTAATAGCACAGTTACCTCAGCAATTGGGCTGTTAAATTCAGAAAGATGCAAACACATAACAAGACACCAATGCCTTGTTGTTGTAGTTTATGTATTTATTTCTCCAGATCTAAATCAAGGATTAAATATCTTAATGATTATTGCATAGGGAAATGCCTTCAATGAGAAGTGTGGAAATTAAGGAGCAACTTTTACTGTCAAGTCTTTAAACTTAAAATAAAATAAATAAAATACACAGGGCTACCAAAATGTGAATTATCCAAGAGCCGTTATCCTGACTCTCCAGGAAATGAAAGATAATTAGTTTTTCATGGCTCTTTCACCTCCTGAACAATCCATGTAATTGTGGTAGCAGACTACAGTAACTGTACAGCTACCCTTTTAAACTGATAAATTGACATCTTATTCATCACATGAGAGCAGCTCAATTTAGCTTTTCATCTACCATATGAACTTCATTCTTTCAAAGAAAAAGATCTGAACATGGATCTCTTTTCATTAATTTTTTTTTCGGCTTTGGCCACCAATAAGTACAAAATAGCATTTTTACTTCTTTGTTCATGAGTTAAACTTTCTGCCAGCATTCTCAAGTTTCTATTTTCAAAAAAAAAATATGTTGTGCCTCTGCCTTTGTAGGAACACACACACAGTTTTTTAGCTCTCTGCTTTTTATTTCCATTATGTTTACATTAATTCTTCTCTGGTAAATTATCCCCACATTCAGTCTACAATAAATTTCTCTTTTATGCCCCTTCTAGTAATTTCTGAGACTCCAAGTGAGCAGATCAGAGGAGTAATGGAGTAACAGTATCCAAGACAGGCTGTATGACACACATAGGGTGGTGCCAGGGCAGGGAGTTTCCATAGTCTGATTTATCCAGCCTGGTTATGGATATCAACATAAAGTCCTTCTTAACTTACTAACACATCTACTTGCAATATCTCTAAACAGGCCCTGCTGAAATTAAGTCTTTTTTTTCCCCCATTATATATTGCTGTAAATTCTGCCATTTTGAAATCACAATCCTAATGACCAAAATCTCTTGTAAACCAAATCAGTTTTTCAGACAACTCTAATGAACTGCTACCCATAAGCCTATGCACTTCACTTCCTAAAACCTGGCAACTCAGTGTTAATAATTACACTGGAGCCATTTCAAAACAAATGAAAGGTCCTTACTATCTGTAATTTTCAGGTGCTAAATTTAAATATTTTATTTATGCTCAGGAGAGTTACACTAAGTCTCTCTACTGTTTGTCTCCTCCTTTAAATTACAATTCAGAAAAAAATATTTTGTTGCTCAACTTCACCAAATGTTTATGGCCACATATCCTACATTTTCAGTCTATATGACAGTATACCATTTATAGCACAATGAAGCAAAGCAGCACTAAAGCATGTTTGGGGTTTTTTACCATGGCACCAAATGACTCTGTCTCATTCTCCTCCTTTGTAAGCAATATAAGTGATACAGAAAATAATTCTGAAGTGATTACAAAAAAAAATCATGTAACAGTATCATACTAACTTAACATTCAGTAATCAAAGGATACATTTATCAATTGTGATTACATATAAAATAAATTAATAAACAAAGCAGTTTGCAGCAAAATGTAATTCACCTAAAAAATTGCCCCTTTTTTCCATCACTAACTGATGAAACAGTCATTACCATTCTGATGCTTTTACCTTGTCTCTGGAGAACTGTTCCAAATATTTCTAAAGAAACATTAATCTGGAAGGCTGCAGTTTTTATTAGGTTACTAAGGGCTACAAGGAGTTGATCCGTAGATGCAGTTAATCAGCTACTTTATTGTTTGTTTGGATTCTGTTTTTAAACACTGAGCCTATTCACGCCATTCTGTCAAATGACAACTGACACAACTCTAAGGCAGATTCAGACTTTTAAATTTCATCTTATTCTGGCTGTAAAGATCTGACATGTGGAACAGAAGCATTTCAAGGGAAAATTAAGACAGATTTTACCTGAGGCTGATTTTCATCTGCTTTAGTTGCTAAAACACAGAAGTCCCCATAAGTTGTTATAGAAATGAGGCTCTTGACATATTTCACGTATTTCTCATTGTTTTTTGTGTCCCAAAAGACTACACAGCACTCCGGGCGATCCGCTCGGGTATATGCATAAACAACGGTATTGGAACAGTAACCCCACTGCCAAGAAAGACAACGTTGATAACAACAATCAGAAATTACAAGAATTTAATAATTAACTGTTCCAGCCATGAAAGAAAGAGTTTATTTCATTTACACAATTAGTATTCAATATTTCTTACCTGTCGAGTGACAAACTGATTTATTATAAGAACACAGCGCACATAACAACATATTGGAATAATATTAAACTAGCAAAAGAAGTTTTTCTATCACAGTTTAACTTCAGAACTGAAGGATCAACCTTGAAATGTGACAAGATCTCACTCTGCCTTGTTTCTTCCTTGTTCGGTAGGTATATAGGTATATTTATATAGTTAGCAGGTGTTCATTCATTGTAATGATGGTTTTTGCCATAAAAATGCTTGATTTGTGACAACTGATTTGGAAACCCAAAGTTCATTTCCCAAAGGAAATATAATAAATACCTTAAACAGTGCAATTCCAGAAGCAGACAAAAATAAGTAATTATATAGGAGCACTGTAATAACTCAAACCACTCTTCCATATTAGTATCATGAGAAAATCCCTGCCTCCCAGAAGAATGTAATAATTCCTGTAACAAGTAGGAGAAAGGGCAAAAAGGCAAAAGAAATGCAACATACATATGAGCATGTATTTTATTGCATTCAACTGATTTAAAGTACAGAATTTAATAATGAAAATTCTCATACAGCAGAATCAGAAAATATCTCAGAAAGGAGGTGAAGCTGTCAAATAAATGAGACATAAAGCAAAACACCTAAAGATGATGATGCAATTGCAGAAAAACTGATAGAATTCTCTGCATCAACATCTACTAGAGAGAGAGGAGAGAAAGGTTATTACTGTTGGCAAGAGAGGTTCCCACACTCCTCAGGAAATGAAACCAAGATGATAAATTACAGCATCAACAGAAGAATTTCTAGAACCGACCTGTAGACTCTAAATTAGCATTACAGCTCCATGCAAACTATGAATAGTTTAAAAAAAGATCAGCTCAATTTTAGCATCATGTTAATTTAAAACCCTCTTTCTCTTATTATGGTTTATTGACAAATAGAGGAAAATAGATTATTCAGCAGATCAGTAATGTGATATTAAAGTCTGCATCTCCAGGTCATTAATTTCAATCCAGCCTAGGATAATTACAGCTTTGAATCACTCCCATTTAATGACTGTCACCTTTTAGAACATGTAGTGTCTAGAAGAGAGTTACTTATATTATCAAAACACAGCAGAAGCATTCATTGAAGGAAAAAACATATCATTCACCATAAAAATATTTAACATTGCAATAGAGTACACTACCAACATATTAAGAGTTTATTTGCTGCAGAAATAAATTAACTTGAGCATATCTCCTTCCTCTTCAACTATGCAAAATACAATAAAATGATCTTACACATGCAGTTTCTAAAACTAAAGTATTATTAATTTGCAAAGTGTGCCAGATTCTTGAAATACAGCTGGTCTCCTAGATACTGATGAGTTTAAGAAAAAGCAACAGGCCTGTGTTCCAGCTGTTGCTCATTGCCAGAATAAACATTAGGCAGCATTTCCTGCAAGACAAATTTCCAGCTCAGATTTCCAATGTCTTTTCCAGAAGATTTACAACAAACTATTTGAAATTGCTTCCTAGCAGATTTACAACTCCCTGACCAATGGTTTTTCACAACCAAGTGGAAGAATACATTTCAATACAGCTGCATGATCTTCCTCACATTGTACTCTCTCTCTCTCACTTTAATTACAGTGGCTACACACTGGTAATTAAAGAATATATCGTGTGCTGTGAAGAAAAAGTATACAATACTCTATACTGGACATTAATTGCTATTATTTGTTAAATTGTTAATTTCAGTGAAATAGTTCTAACTCAAAAAAAAAAAAAAAAAAACCCAAATGAAAAAACTCAGGTGGTAGACAAGATAAAACATTGTTTAGATTTAGATGAATACACATTTGTAAGAAGTATATTGTGAACTGAAATGTAAGCAGGAAGTACATCTATCAGGTTGCATTCATTCCTATTGTTCAGGTGTCTACTCAACTTTCCTGGATTAAATGAATAATTCACCACTAAAAAATGACAGTAAAGTAGGGCTCAAACAATTCCCATCGTATGACTCAGCCCAACCTAGTTAACCAAACAGCAGTGAGAACACAGTAGCCTTACCTAATGACATCCTCAATTCCTACCAAATTTAGATGCATGCCCAGCCAAGTCTGTTGCCTTACTGTGCAAATGAAACTCCAAATGCATTGTACAGGCAATGGCTAAGTTACTGCACCACCAAGACAGATGCTCACATTTCACTAAAACTTCAGGTCAGTAGTGTTGATCAAGCTGCAATCTTAACTCAAGCACTAATTTCATATATACACGTACACACACATTGTATGTATGTATAATAGAGCAAGCTACTTTTTCAACCTGATCAGAAAGAGAATAAGTAACAGGAAACTTATTAATACAATTAAGTTTCACATTACTACATACCTTGTAGTGTGGACGAATGTTTGCAAAATATATGTAATGATCAACAGCCAGTGCAATTTTCAGTCCACCTCCCTCCCAGGACAAGGAGGATATCTGTTTGCCAGGAACTTTCAGTGCACGTAAGTGCTTGGTTAGAACAAGGAAAGAAAGATTCAAATTTATCGCAGGAAAGCCACTCTTTTACATATACGTAAATTACAGTTTTGATAGTTGATGAAAAATCCCTATAGATATTCTTTACAGTACCCCATAACAATTCTCAAATTGTAATCCATATGCAAAGAAAGAGAGAGATTTAAGGTATACATGATAATGTGTTCACCTCAGGTTTGGTTTGCTGTTTTTTCATTTGTGTTTTATTTCTCCAGAGAGAAAGAAACAACAAGACTCAGTGACAGTTCAAGCTTGAAGAAATGAACAGTAGATGGAGAATGACAGTATAAACATTATTCCCTTTGGCTGGTAATTTGAATCACCTGTATGATTTCAATCACAATCAGCAGTAGTACTGATCCTGACATGCCTCAGAAGTGTCCCTGACACTGGAAGTGTATTAGTCAGTTCATGTACAATACCCTTAACTACAGCTGATAGCTTAAACAAATAAAAATATACTCTATGTCAAGGGCATGCAATTAATTAGCTGCAGAGGTACACAATTTTCAGCGAGGCAATGGACATTTTCCTCTTCTCTATCCCCTTTCCACAAGAATCTAAGAAAGACAGTTGGCACACTTTCCATCTTTTTTCAAATATCTTTATTTTGTTGAAGAATTTTAAATTGGATGAACTAAACAATTGAGAAAAAAAAATGCTTCCAAAAGCTATAACCTTAGTCCCACAGAACATTTGTTTGTGGGTACCTTTTCAGTTGCAAATAATATAGATGTATGCAATAAAAGATAAACTTATCTACTATTTACTGTACATTTTTGAATAACCTTAGGCTTTAAAAAATACATTTAAATGAGTAGAATTCTGATACTTATGGTCAGATCTAACTTTCCTTTTGGTGGCATAATTCTGTGCCTAAGGGAACTGATACCAACGAATTTACACAGTTCAGTACCTATTTCATGCCTTTGATCAGATACAAATACCAAGTCAAAATACCGCTCACACATCATTCACGGTAAATACCATCTTCCAAAAAGTGAAGCCCATATCTGGGTATCAGAACTAGTATAAAACAATTCTATGACATGAAGAATTTACTTTTAAACACTAAATACAAAATCTGGAACACCAGTTTCAGTTAATTGGAAGCAACCAGAGATGCAACATTATTGCCAACAACTTTGGTTCCCTTAAATACTTTCAACTAAGGCAACCCCTACAAATTATGTCGGATCTTAACCCCTTCCACAGCACAGCCCAGAGGTGGCCAGTATTTCCTCTGTACAAGGGACAAACTTCATCACACTCTGATACATAACACCAACTCACTCATTTTCAGGTATATTACTAACAGGGAAAGGGATATTACCCGGCAAGGCAAAAATAGTACAACAAAAATATATTAACCAGTTGTCTCTCTACTGTCAAACATTCAATCTACTACAAAAAGACAGGATGGACAAAAAACATTTACAAAACAATAGGCCCAACAGCCGAATGAAGAAGTTTAGAAAAAATTTAGCTTTTCTGAGGTTTCTGAGCCATTGCTTTTACTGATACAGGATGCCTTTTTACCAGTTTTACTGATTCCACAAAAAAGAGCAAATACCAGTACGTAATACTAATAATTCACTGCTGTATTTTCAGCTTCTAATCTAGAGATGTCCAGGTCTCTTACACAGCCAGTGTAGAAAGACAAGTACCTCTGGATTTGATACACAGATACTGACATCATCTGCTGCCTAAGCTCCAAAGTGCTTACCCTCTATAGTCTCATCTCAGGGATCTCGTGTTCAGAGTTAGACACCACACTTATCCTGTCATTAGTGTTTGGAGAGGCACTTTGATTTTCATGCTGGTCACTATGCCACTGTTCTAAAAGGCTGTGTGGTCCTGTTCCCAGATGTTTCCAGATCCATGTGGATATCCCAGATGGATACCTCAGGGCACTAAACACTATATTTTGGCATCCAAATTCCACCAGTAATGACCCCATGATAAAACACAATAAAATTTAGAAAGAAAAAAAAACCGCAAACATTTATACTATATATATATATATATATATATATATAATATTTTTACCTCACCAAACGGGGTGTAGAACTGCACAACATTGATATCTTTATCTTGAGAAGCTGCTTTGAGGGAGCCTGCCACTGCCAGGACACTTCCATTGGGGTTCCACTGAATACACACTACATTGATACCAGTGTCAATCAAAACAGGATCTAGTTTTTAAGGAATAAACATGAAGAATATCAAAACAAGTAGATATTTTGGGCCAAGAGAAGCTCAGTAACTTGCACTCCACATTTTGTACTTACTGTAGTCATTCTCATCTCTCATTATCTGGCATCTCCCATTGTCATAACAGATAGCTAGGCAAGGGCAGTTGGGTTCAATGTAGCCTTGGGTACCGTGGTACCAGTGTATCCCAGCAATGGTGAAGGTTCCAGTTAAGTTCACCAAACAACTCATCTTCATTTTCACCTGCACAAGAATGGTTAATTAAAGTCATATACAACATGTTATTTAAAGAATTATTTATATCTCTACTGACACTTGCAAAAGACAAGATGTCTAAGCAAAATTGTTTTCCTATCCTGGGAAAAATTTTCAAGTTCTCAGAATTTTATGGGTTTGAAAAACTTCCTTATATAATCAAAGCCAGATTAGACATATGAAAACACGTATTTTTTAACTGTATGCCTATTGTTGGCATTTTCATTCTTTGAAAAGTAACTTAAAAACAAAGAAAACCAACAACATAAAAAGGCCACCACTCACACATGTGAGTAGGCACAAGAAAACCCCTGGAACGCTGCAAAAAATAATTGTTATTTCAAACCATTCCTGGGCACAATATTTAAAAAGATAATAACTAACAATAACAAAACAAAAAAACCCTTTCGTTTGCTTTTTCTTGACTAAAGTTTGCTGAATAACATATAAAAATAATTGGGAAAAATGAGTGTCCAAATTAGAACCCCAATTAAGATAACTTTTGCAATAACTAGCCCAGAATAGCTGGTAACACAAGTAAGAGTTTATCTGAAAGAGACGAATATTCCTGTATCAACTGAAAGAGGAATGCCAGTTAAGTTAAGGGAGAGAGGGGAAGAGGAAGAAACAGCACAACCATACATATTGTTAATATGGTGGGGGAAATGACAGCAAATTACTTAAAGAATTTCAGTAATTTGTAGCAGTTGGAAATACCATGACTCACACAGAGGGAAGAAAGAAAGATACAGTGGGAGGATAAAGAAAATGGGAAGGGTAGCAGATACTTTCTTAGGAAAGTAATGGAAAGAAGAAGAAAATTCACCATATTAAGCATTTGAAAGTTAAGAACAAGGTCCCAAATACATTGGTTTTAAAGTCAGTGTTTTACTTAGCATTTTGTTATAGCCATATTCCAATACTTTAGGTAAGTACATTAAAAAACATAACTAAATCTAGGTTTCAGGAATCCAAGAATATACTATAGCTATTTACTTTTATTTTTCCACTCACTACCAGGTTTTCTCTAAAGAATAATAGGAGCAATATGAAAATAAACTATTGCTTTTTCTAAAAGCATACTAATACTTTAAGAAGCAGAAGCCATAAGAAGTCAATATCCTTTAAGCCAGCATTAGTTCCTTCAAATAATGAAAGAAGGGAAAAAACAACAGCTAAGAAATATTAAATCTGACCTATCATCACAAACATCTTTGAAAGTAAGTATTTTCAGATGTCCTAAAGAATTTCACTTAATTTCACCAGTCTGACCATTCCTGCTTTTATATTTTCAGTAACTATTGCAAGGCTGAAAGGCATTAGTTGACAGGGTAATCATTTAGCTACCAAGAAAGAAATAATTATAATAAAAAGTTGCAGAACTCTTGAATAAAAGCTCTGTGCAGAAGGTTTTCCAGTTCTCAGTACTTGAGTCCACCAATTAAACAAACATGAAATAAATTAAGAAAAAGTGAGCTTTTATGCTTGTTGAAGTCAATTATAGTCCTTATATTATTATATCCTGATATTAGAATTATAATCCTTAATTATATCACAATGAACTTACAATAAAATTTCCCTGACTGTCATAAATGTGAATCTCTCCATTTGCCATTCCAAAGAGTAAAATTTTGCTATCCGAGGACCAGGCCACGTGGCACAGGTGGGTACCTTTCAAGTCTTTTCCCCAAATGCGATTGCCTGGAACAAAACATTGACTACACTTAATAAATGTACCACAAAATTAAAAACAGGATGCAAGTTACCAGTGTAAAAATTAAAACTGCTAAAGTCAAAGCAACTGGTAAGTAACTATTAATTGTATTTACCTAGAGAAACAGAGCCATTGTGTATATAATACTACAAACAAATTTGTGTAATAGCACATCAATTAGTAGGGCTCAAAAATCTTACCATCCACTGATCCAACAATTACAGCTCCATCTTCATATACAATACAAATCTTCTGTCCATCAGCATTCCAGCTCATACTTCGAACCACTGACTTATTTCTGTTGTTAATCATCTCTTCGTACCAAGAACCTATTAGAAGTGAAAGAAAAACTGAGTTACACTTGTGATTTGATTAACCTCTAGAGGTCTCAATGCACATGGTAATCACTGAACTGCCCTTTCAGTAAAAGCCTAGCAAGACTACAATACAGTGTTTCCAGAAGACACAGACACAATTACTGTGAAACCCAGTGTTCCCATGGGAGCTGCTCATTTCCAAAGTGAACGGTGACATATGAGGACTCAGAAAGGGGAGCCAAAGTCCAAGAGAGACCCTACAGAAAGAGCTCTGTGCTTAGGTAATAACTGACAATATAACAGGAAACATAAACAGAGGAACAACTGGCTTTGCTAGGAATAGGTAATAAGTAATTTCCTGATTATTTCCCAAAACTGAGAGAATATTTATGTGACAGTAGCCACCATATATCAGCCAGAAAGACTGTTATTCTTTACTCCTGAAATGAGAAGAGCCATGATTTTGTTTTCATTTTTCATTAAACTAAAATTCCCAAGAGAATAGGAAAGCCCTTTACTTTCTTTTTCTTTCCCACAGGTGTTGGAAAGTGGTTATCTTGACTGTGAGGTTTGCTGGCTTTCAAATGAATTCCAGTGAAAAACAGTATATGCGTGCGTGAAAGGGTCAAGAGCAATAAGAGATAATTATAGTCATACACTGGTTAGTCATATCAGTTCTCTACCTTAAACATTTCTAAAGATTGTTTTTATGAGAATATTTAATTGATGCTTTATGCAGTGTTGATAAGTTCTTGTAGTCTACTTACATGTTTGTGCTCACTGCACAATGTATTTTTCATATTGTATTCTAAGCAATAAAGATTAAAAAATTTAGAGCAGTTTATCAAGAACAGTACTGATATCTAAGTACTAATACTAAATACTCATATCTTCTTCTATGGTAGCAGGACAAATGCTTTGACACATGTGACTACCCTATAAAAATACAGACAAGTATTACAATAAAACTTGAAAATCGTTTTTAAACTACTTTGAACTACACAATCTGCAAAATAAAAACTCAGAAAAAGAACTGCAAAAACTGCAGGTGAGGAAAAGAAGTATTTCTCGTGACACAGACTATAATTCCATCTCAAGTTTATTCTGCAGAATACCTCTGTACAGCATCCACACAATGATGAGGCCATTTTGATCACTGGTAGTCAATTTTTGATACTGTTCATTCCATGTCACCACCTGCACAAAACCTAGAAAGTGATAAAAAACTTTTTATTGGCATTATTTAAGTAGGTCATAAAAAGTACAACATCCAACTTAATCAACCTGGAGCTTTTCTGAAAATTGAATTGCTAACTTTGATTTAGTTGTAGAGTTCTTTCTGTGTAACTTATTTCCTCTTTCAAAATTCTGCGCAAGAGCTCTTTTTGCCTCTGTATTCACCCACTGGAGTAACATCCTCTCTAAATCCTGCTCAGTGTTGATTCCACACCCAAAATCCAAACCACGGTTTTGCAGTTTCTAATCACCTCTGACACTCTGAGACACTGACAAAACTTTACTGTTGTAGGAAGTTTGGGGGTTTTGTTCCTCTTAGTAGTCTGATCCTCACTATTGCTGCACTTTTAAAACATAATCTCCCGGACAATTACCCAAAAGAGCACTCTACACATAAATCCTTCAGACTCTCAAGCTTCATATGGGATCTCACTCATAAATATTTGAAAAATCTTTGAACTTTTATCAGTTCCATACTGTAGATCAACTTGTATCACACTTTTTCCTGTCCCTTCTGCTGGGTACCCATTTTCTCTGTGTCCTTTCCATTTTTAGTGTTTCAGTCGTAAGTTTTATCAACAGATGCAATCAAAGATATTGTGAATGTCAGAGATTTTTAAGGTAATAGTAACTGATTTCAGAATTGAAGACATCCATTCAAAGTATCCACTAAACCAGTTCCTTACAATTTATTTATTCCAATCTTATTTAATTAAGCCCTTAAAATAACCTGACTCTTGGCAGATTTCAACTGCAAATCTTCATAAAGAAGTTCACTTCTTCAAATAATGCAAGGATTTTAGCATCATCTTCATATCCCATTGTCCATGGGTGATGACCATTCAACATTTCTCATGTGACAATTTAAGTCCTCCCTAATTTTGCTGCCTTCAGTTTTTACTTTCATACTTTATCCTTCTCCAGCTTGCTTTCTAATCTCTCTAAACTTCATCTGTACACTGCACTCTATGCATATACGCATTTTTTAATTTGTCAATAAAGGGATAAGTTATGATATATTTAACACGGCAATCAGGTTTACTGAACCAATTTAATTTCTTCAGCAGAAAATGGAAAACTACTGTAACACGTAAGCAAATCTCACAGACATTACTAAAATGAAAACCCAAATAGCCTAATCCAATATAATATGGTAAAAACATAGAGCCAAGCTGTTACATACCACACTGAATACTCACAATCTTTATTTCGGATTTACAATAAAAAATTATACCAAAATTACTCTATCAGCTTCACAAAATGTTGTATTTCTGTTCTAACCAAAAGTAGACCAAATGCCCAAATACACTTACCACTATGACCTTCAAGAGTTTGAGTCACAGAAATGTTGTTAGAAGCTGCTAGTCCCTTTACCTTTGCTTCATCTAAAAAAATAACAAAATTCATTATGAAAATAAACCTAACAAAGCATCCATGTTACCATGTTTCTATGAATACTGAAGCTCTAGTTGCTATTTACAAAGATAAACTGAACCACTTAAAAGGAAGTACATAGTAACTGCAGGATGAAATTTCCACCTCTCAGTTCCATGTTTTTGCTATTCACATCTGTCCTCCAAATTGATATGTGTCTTAAGGTCTAGCAGTTTTTCTGGGAAAAAAGAGCCAACAAAATAAACAAACAAAAGAAACCCCAAACACCGCAACATCAGCTACGGTTATCACATTTTGTTACATTAAAAAAAAAAGTTTAAAAATTTTTGAAAGTGCATTTTACTTTTCCTGGAACATATCTATTTAAAAGAAAATACACAGCTTTCTCACTAAAATAATTAAGACGGTAGAAAATATTTAAACAAAATCAAGAAATAACAAAGTAAGTTCTAAAATAAAGAGGAAGCTTATATGCCCTGAAAAAGCAAAGAAGCAGCACTGAAGAAAACTTCAGCAGATATAATGGGTAGAAAAATTACTTGTGTACCAAATAAGACCAGCTGGAGAAAAACTGTATTCCTAAAACAGTGATGAAAAAACGTTGATGTTACAAGAAATACATAACTAGCTATGTACAGATTTAAAACATTTCCAATATTGTCAAGTAACTCGGGAAAGAAGTTATGCTTTTTTAAGTGCAGAAGGGTTTGTTCTTAAAATAAAAAAACGAAACAAACAAAAAACGAAAAAAACTCCACCCCCCTCACCCTGCTCATTTACCTGTTTGTGTTTCTAATTTTAGAACTTTCAGTAATCCATCCTCTCCACCACAGGCTATGAAACCTTGGTTCTTATTCCAGGAAACACATTTTAATCGAATATTACCCGGAATTGCAATCTGAAAAAGAAGTATTTCGTATCTCTCTAGAGTTGCAATAACCACGGTTTATTTTACAGTCTATTTGAACACCTCAGAGACACCTACAACAGCACAAGAGATAAATTTATTTCCATTACAGACAGATAACATTTATTTCTATTAACAGATAAATAACATGCGAAAAAAAGAGAGAAGATAGAACTGTAAGCACTAGTGAAACTGTGATACCCTCATGCAATTGAACTGATGCAGTAAATAATAATAACAGGACACCTTCAAAGGGGCGCTGAGCAACAAAACAGGTGACAGAGGTCACACAGTGCACAGAGCTTCCGTCTCCAGCGGAAAAGCCCGTCGGGGAAAAAAATTGCGGAGCTGCTGGAGCAACGGGAGACCAAAGTAGCCCCAAGCCAGGCCGAGGGAAGTGGCGGGACAGAGCAGGGCAGCTCTCCGGGAGTGCCGCACCATGTCCAGCCGCCTCGCGGCGGCCGCAGGCCACGGGAGGGACCCGAGGGTGCCCTCTGCCCCCGCGGGCTCCGCGCTCCCGATCACCGCAACTCCCCAGGGCAGCTCCCCCTGCCCGAGAGCAGTCTGCTCTTGGCCGCCCCGCCTGTCCCCAGCAGCACCTTCTTGCACAGGTAGATGAACATCCCGGCGGAGCGCGGGGAGCCGCCCGGGCCGGCCCTCACAGCAGCGCGGCCAACCCACCGCGCGTCCCCCTGGCAACCGCCGGCGGAAATGGCGCCGCTTCCGGGGGAGCGGCCGGAGCCGTTAAGGGCTGTACCCGCCTCGGCGCCGGGCCGCGAGCCCCCGGGCTGGGCCGTGAGGGGAAACTCCCGGGCAGGCGGGTTAGGGCCTCCCCGCACGGGAATGGGAGTGCTCAGCTTCATTAATGAGTTCCTTAATAAAGGCCACTCTGTTTTTACACGAAGAAAAACCCCAAAGTTTGTGAACTCCAGGTTGTCTGCGCAGTGTTTGTAGAGTAACTTACATCAACGTAGAATCATAGGATGATTCGGATTGGAAGGGACTTTAAAGACCGTATCGATCCCATTCTCCTGCCATGGGCAGGGACACCTTCCACAGACCAGGCTGCTCAAAGCCCTGTTCAGCCTGGCCTTGCACACTGCCAGGGATGAGGCATCCACAGCTTCTCTGTGCCAGAGCCTCACCACCCCCACAGGAACAAATTTCTTGCTAATACATAACCCAAAGCTCCCCTCACTCAGTTTAAAGATATTCCTAATCAAAAAGGGAGGAGAGTTAATCCATGAAACAGAGAGCAACTAACAAGCTCTCGGTGATGTTGAGGTATTAGAAAGATACATTACTTGTCAGTTATATTGTCATGTTAAAATTTGTGGCTGGACAAGCTTTGATGATCTCAGACCTCAGGGGAGGTTAATAAAGCTTGGGAAGAAGGATATCACACTGATAATGGACACAAAGAATGCAGAATTGATGGGCCACACGGCCTACATTTGGCAGAACTCCCAAGAAAAGAAAGGAGTGAATAAAGTCAACTCAGCAACCGTGTGGAAATCAGCTCTGACTGGAAAAAGGGTAATAACAGCAGGGGAGATTGAGACCACTGGACCTGGGAAACCCACCGACCCAAAAGAAAAGAAAGATTGAGCACTAATTAGAATGAGAAGCAGAAGAATCATTAACCAACAGAAGGTAGAATAATTAATAAGAAAACTATGTAACTTGTAGCACCATGTAACTCCAGCACCCACCGGCCTTTTGGTCAGGTACTCTGCAAGTATCTCCCCATCCAGGAGCGGGTAAGGGACTCAAAGATGCAACATACAAAAAGAGACTTTGTAAAATAAGAAGATGGGTTGATATAGTATTTTGGAATTGGTATTGTGTAGTACAATTTTGGAAAACACATACATGCTTGACAGTGACAAGTGGAGTGTATGAAGTCATGGGTAAAACACATTCCTTTCTGGGTAATAATGTCGAATGGGGCAATCAGTTAAACTTTCTCCTTGTTGTCCATTAGGATGTAGTTTGAATCATTGGGACAAGTTTGGTAAAGAACTTCTTACAAAGTGGAAGTTAAAGGAGTACTGTACTCAATGGTGGCCAAAACATAAGTTGGATGGTGATGAAAACTAGACAGAAATGGGAACATTTAGTTATAATAACATTCTACAACTATTGTTTTGCAGAAGATTGGATAAGTGGGATGAAGTCGTGTGTATGGGTTTATTTTGCTCATTGAGAAGTGGTCATAACACAAGACAGAAATGCAGGTTATTGGTGTCTGATTCAAATGTGTTAATGATGATGGAAGAGAAAAAGAAATTATCTTGTGGTGTTCTGCTTGTAGTATAGGGAAAGGAAAAGGTGTCTGAAAGTGGATAGTGAGGAAGAGTGTGTACAATTGTTGGTTTCTCTGAGAAAGTATCAGGATAGTGATAATTGGGACCAGGAAAGTACTGATGGTTAGACTGAAAGAAATAATGCATTTTGTCCAATTGCAGGTAGAATTTGGGCACTCCAAAACCCTGTATATGTACAAATTCCTTTTTGGAACCAACCACTGATTTGATACTTTGGAAGGAGTCTGTCAGGTTGTACTGGGAAATCCAGAAAAAATTGGAATTCTGCATGGGGTACACAATATAATGTGAATCTCACAGAAAAAATTGATCAGATGATAAGGTAGGAGAAAAATCTTTAACAGATTATCTCTTGTCTTTAAATAAAACCCAGAGATTATGACACAGGTACTTGCTGTTTAGAACACCAGTCCCAAACAAGTCACCAATATATTCTTTCAAACATGGAGATTAAATCTACCTGAAAACCTGGAAAGATACTCCACTAGCTGAGAAGTGGAAAGGACCTTGTCAGGCACTGCTAACCACACACAGAGCCATGGAATTGAAAGGACTGGACTCATGAATTCCTTACACTCAGACCAAAGGTATTCTTCCAACTTTGTGGTAGTCTTAACAGAAGGACCGCCAAAGCTGAAGCTGACTTGGGACTCTTGAACTGCACATGGACAAAAATAGAACCTGTGCTGCAATTTTATTGTATTCAGGGAGAAATTTTACTATATTTTTTGTGTTTTTAAAAAGTTTTTATTGGCAATATGCTTAATTTTTGGAACACCACTGAGCACTCAGGCCTGAGTGCACAACTCTGAAATAAACATTCAAGTCTCTTTTGAGTGTGTAATTATTGGCTTGTAGCACACTGGATAATAAATCCAATTTTTCTGAACAATAATATGTCCCATATTAAACGAATCATTTGTATCATCTTGGAATTTTACGTGGTACTCACAAAGTGAGGCAGGTAATTGCTCAGAGGAATTGAATGTAAATATTATCATTTGTAATACAAAATGAAGTTATGAATACTAGTGCATGAATCAAAGCCTGCCCAGCTGACAGCTTGCAAGATACATCTGGTCTCCAGGACAATTTTCCACTATCTTATAAAATTTTACATCTCATCTGACAACTGGCCTTGGTGTAAATAGGACTGATGTCATCCCCTGCCAATTGCCAAGAGGTTGTAAAATCTTGCATTAGATTTACAACTTGTTTATTCTTACCAATTACAGAGGCCAAGGCATACTTCTGGCCCTATAAATGCCTGTTTAATTCCTGTGCCTAAGCAGAGGACATGAAAGTAAGCAAAGTAAAGTGCTGGATATAAAACTCCATGACTTGAAGAAATAAAAAGGAAATATGCATGCACAGCACTTTGAGGAAGCAACTGCAGCACAGCCAGGACATCCCACACTAACTTTAATTGTACTACAGCAAATTAATATCAGTACAGGGACACATCACAAAATACCAAGCACAGCCAAATCCAGCATTCTTGGAGGGTTTATAGTCTCATTTTTTGCCCTTGCAGCTGAAGCTGTGTCCCATGTTCACTTGTGCTATTTAGTGTTTTATTCCAGCTTAACATTACTGTGTAGGATACTTGAAGTCACACTCCCATGTGCAGTGAAGTGAACATAACTGAACGTGCTTGAATGTGGTATGTGCAGGGTGTGAAACAAGTACATATGTTGTTTAATACATCCTTGGCAAACCAGTTACCAGATACAATATTTTTTTTAAATTATATATATATATATATATATAAAATATATATTTTTTTTGTAATTATATTGCAAGGATCTACAAAATGTGGGGGATTTTTCAATTTAAAAAACCCATTGGTTTGACTCCTAATTTAAATATAATTTCTAAAGTATTTGGATGACTATAAATGCCAAGTGTATAAAATAAATGCATTCCTTTAATGATTAAGTTTTTTTAATTGTTAGCTTGTGTGTTTTATCCTAAAAGCCTGACTGACATAAGTAAAGTGTCAGTAAAGTTTGTGTAATGACAACAGTATACTTAATAACATAAGTAAATCTTGCAGGATAAAAATATTTAATTGGAGGATGTCTTTCATGCTTCTACATTATTAATTCTTGAAATTACTGTTCAATATTTTATCTACATTTACAGTGATGTCTAGGTTTTAAAATCAAATACTTCTTTTTCCAAACATGAATTGGGGCAGTATTCTGTTTATTTCTTCCATTTATGCCTCCTTTATCTTTGTAGTTTTGTTTCCTTGGGTTTTTTAAACCTTTTTTTTCATAACACGTCCTTTATGTTGAATACAAAATAATTTCCAGCATCAATGTGCGTATCATATTGTATTTTATTAAAATAAGTTACAAGATCCCAACTTACTTTCCCATTTAATTGAAAGAAGACGTAGGCACATTTTTTCAGTCTGCATTGCCATTTCAAAGTTTTAGATAATGTAATTTATTTTTTTTTCTGCATTTACTTTGAACTAAAAGAATAAAATACGCAGTTACTACAGAAAAGCAGTATCTGCAGTACAAACTGCACAGCAGGTATGTAGCTTCATGGCTATAAAGTGACTGTACTTGAAGATCCTCAGGGTCACTGTATTTTCAAGACTCTTGTCTTCCTGAAGTCTTCTTGACATTTGTCAATAATAATAAAACAACTGCTGTTTTGTAAGCTTTGCAATGAAATAAAGCTTCCTTGAAACAATAAAAAGGCTTGATTCTGAAAAATTACTTTAAAATCAGGCAAGATGATAGCTCAGACAATCTGCTGTCTGTCTTGATATGCCTGCAGCTTCTCAGACACTTCCTCTAGTGGTCAGTTGTTAAGGGCAATAAAATACATGGCTATAAGGTTTGTTTTATTTACAGTCTTTCCCATTGCCACATTTTCAAAGAACAGTCTGTTTTCTACACGAGATCAATACATGCTTGAAACAGAAACTTCCAAGCAGATTAGAACCCTGTCAAGATCTGGCATCTTTGCAAATAACCTCAACAACCCTAATTTCTTAGAAAGAGTTGGATCAGGTGATACTCAGGGATGAGGAGCAGAAGGTGATAGTCTCTGCTATGTTTTCTAGGCTGTCTTGAAAGGATGCTAGGGATAGAAATGGCCCATCAAAGAATAACTTTGAAAGAAAGCCTCAGTTCTTTGTAATAAAGTTTATTCCTAGCTTAAACTCACAACATATTCTTGCTTAACATGAGCTCTTGGGGCAGAAACATTGATCTCTAAAGGATGTGCTACTGCCGAGATGACATTAAGGTTTAAATATCTTGGTGTTCAGTTTTAATTAATTAGATTTCCTAGAATTATACATTATAATCCAGGAAAATCAGAGTTCTTCCTCTTGCTTTTCCCAGGCAGACAAACTGAACTCCAAGCACATTGCAAAGAAGAGGGATGTGCAATTAGATCTCATAAAAATAACTTTGAATTTACTCAAAAACTGGGAAAATCTTGTGTCCTTGGCAGAAGTGTTTGTTTGACTTTCAGAAACTTTGGCAAACTGAAAAATTCTTGTATCTATCTAAATTATGAGTTCATGTATAAAACTCGCTGCTTTGCTCTCCTTTTTTTTAATCATAAATAGTCCACTCTTCCTTGATTTTGAGGCACCAGGTATCAAGATGATAACCATAGACAAAATGCTCCTTTAAATCAATTCCTATTTGCATAAGAGCACCTTTGACAGAAAAAAAGCATTCAGTCTCAAAAATTTTCAGCAAAGAAAATCTGTGACAATGTTTGGTAAATTGGTGCAATGATCAGCCACTCTCACTTCTGAAATCTATGCCTTATGATGTACCACAGCTTGTCCAACTTCAACTTCCAGTTATTAGCTCCTGCCATGTCATCTGAGGGCATTTATTCCAGCATTCAGTCTTGCTGTGGTATGGCAGAGTTCACCACTTTCTCTTTGTTTATTGGCTGGGGTTTTTTTTCTCTCCCACATGTTTGTGGAATGTCTAATCCGGGGGCTGACTGCATTTCTCTTCAGGGCTGCAGACGCAGCACTGCAGCAAACAAAGCCGGCAAATTCCACCACCAGCCGGCACCTTGGATCTCCTGAGGGCACAAGGAGCCCAGAGCCTCCAGCCTCAGCACCTGCCTTGCAGCTCTCTCATGCACCTGTATCCCAGGATACTAATGGGCTCACACATTTTCAGAGAAAAGAAGGGGCTTGAAAACCACTTGGGACAGTGCCTGCCTATGGAGGTGGGATGCAGACGAGTACCACAGCTAATGGGACTGTTGTCATGCTGCCCGTGAAGTTATCTCTAAAGTTTTGGGACATAATAGGTGGGCTCAAACTGAGTGTTTGATGTAACAGTAAAAGCCAGCCAGAAGAATTATAAGTAAAGCAGTGCTTGATGTTCAACGTGGCACATATGATCTAGGGGATGTGGGTATATGCACTTATTTTATCTGTACCATGTTGCTCTTCAATGAAATGTGAAAATATAGTGGTGTTTGCAACAATCTATCTTTTTTTCTCATGACATTTCTAAAATCACTCTGAAAATATTTTTTTCTTTTGAGGGATATTTCTTCCCTGGTTTATATCAAAACAGCTCTAAAATACCAGGAAAGGGCAGAATGCAAGTGATCATGTAAGAAAAAGGATATATTTTGTGGACAGAGCTTCAAGGCGTGAGGTCACTGAGTCCTGGAGGGCAATTATGGCTTCACACTTACAGGACTCTTCAGTTGTTACAAGGCTGCTCGTTATGGCTCCTAAGAGAGAAAACAGCGTTTAGCATATTTGTTACAATTATTGAACATTTAAATACCAAGAAAATTCTTGATCCTGTGGAAAGAGCTGGACCCATGCTGTGAGACTACAACAAGCACTGCAGCCCAGGGCAGTTGGGAAGGAGGGGCAGCAGTGAACAGAGGCTGGTGTGTAGCCAGAGACCTGAGAGTCATAGTCTAGGACAGGCAAGAGAGAGCTCAACTTTAACCAAGAAGGAAGCAGGGTATTCCCCACCTACCTACCTGGATCCTCTACACTCTTTAAATTAGACCATTACTGAGGAAAAAAAAAAAAAAAAAAAAGGGCCTGGCTGCAGCGAGCAACCAGCCTCCCCACCAACTTTAATTGTGTCACCACACAAGTCCTCTTGGTTTCTAACATTTGCAATATGCATGCATAGAGAGTATCTTTCTTGATTCAGAAGGGTGGACACAAATTCATTTAAATGTCATGTGAATATAGATGGAGGGAATGACATCATTCAAACAGGCCCAAATGAATTTAAAAACCATCAGAAAGTCACAGCAATCTAACTGGAGGAGCCAGTCAGTGTGATAGAGGTGTCACCAGTCTCTTCAGAAAGAGAAAGCAAGCACTGCTGTACTCCACAGTGCTTCCATTGAATCTGTCCCTAGGTCTTGACCACAGTCTCCCAGACTTACAGGGGAACCAGCCTCAGCTGTCCTCAAGAATGCCTTTTTCTCCATAATTCACCAAAAAACCAGCAATGATGACAAAGGGTTCAAAGAGACAACAATTTCACTGTAGTATAATAATGTCAAGCACCAGTAGATGGCTGTGAGTTCTTAGCTGCATGAAAGACAATTTAACCTCACCTACTCCATAAAGTAAATAAGTTAAGGCTGCAGCACTTGCTGAAGGCTGAGAACAAATGTATCAACAGCTACTGCAGGACAAATACTGTAGTGACATCACTATCCACATCTGAGAGTGGAATAATAACCTTCCAAAGGCAAAGCCTTCTTAAAAGAGAGCCTACAAATACATTTTCAATAAGTTGTCAAGAGGTATTACCTGTATATAATACCCATCTCTTGATAAACAGGTTTTTAACATCATTTGCAAAGGCAACAATAGCATATTAATAAATTTTGTTTCCTCTAGATATATAAATGCATAGCTGATCAATGTCAAACAATGTGTGTGAGCATTGTAACAGTAAAAAATAGAAATATTTTACACAAGTACACTTCCCTTTTTTCCTGGACTGTTTTGTGTTTTGGCTTTTTTTTTTTTTTGGGGGGGTGGGGGGGTTTGTTTTGATTTTTTTTGGGGGGGAGGGGGTTTGTTTGTCAGTCATGCCATTAATACTCTCATTTTGCAAGGAAACAGCAAAATCTATGAGGCTGGCAGTGCAGAAACTCATTTGTCTTAGAGCCAATGTTGAAATTGATGTCTACTTGATTCCACTGAGCCTGTATTTGTTCAGCTCTCTTCTTTGGAATATTCCACTGGCTTTATGGTCAATGTACAAAGAAGAGCTGTTCAAGAGTCAGCTGGAGGAAGGCCAGTTCAAAGCATCACACCAACATGGTTGGTTTCCAGCCAACTGCCAGTTAACTTTTTATGTCTGCATTTCAATTTTCCAATGACAGATACCAATCCTCCTTGGATTTTGTCTGTTTTAACAAAATTATTTTTCCAACCAGCTCTGGCAATTGTCCAAGGTTACTCTGAATTCTTCTACAGTCCTTCTGTGAAATTGAGAGTCATCCAATATTTGATATTCAAAATTTGGGGCATTCCTGTTGACATTGGGATGCCCAGCAAGTCACACAAAACATGTTAAAGCTGTGTTTTTACACTGCCTTTGTGTTCAAGTCCAGACCAACAAGAAACTATTTTTGCAAATGGTGTTTGTCTATATCCACCTGTTTTATAACTGTGTTCTTACACAGCATCATCAGCCACTTGATGTGATGGCACAGGTTATTCCTGCTCTGAACCAGGGCTAGGCTAGGCACGTCTTGAGGTCACTTCCTACCCAGCTTAACTTCAGATTCTACATCAAACTGTGGAGAGGTTCTGCCAACATTTGATCCCATTTTGCCCATCTGAAGAGAAAACAGTTGGTGAGTTCATGCTTGCCACACTCAGCGTGGAGGAGAGGCCAAGAATACAAAGTTTAGCATTGCAGTAGTTCTAACCTGAGTATTGTTCCCCTTGGGACACCCCAGCCATTCTCCAAATGCTGGTATGCCATGGACAGTCACATCCCAGAAAGAGGTGCCCCAGAACCCTGCCTTGCCAACACCCCCAATTATTCTCATTTCATAAGGAATGCATATTATGATGGATTGTATTTTTAAATACAGTGAATCCTTCAAAGTCTGATGATACATACGAGGCAACATTAAACTTAAACTAATTTAAAATACAATAACTGCTATAACTAAGCAAGAAGGACCAAACTAGCTCAAAATATACATGGAAAGAGGCATAAAAGAATGAAAAGGGATTATACTTCCTGAGAGCTTGTGAGTTGATAGACCATTTCTCAAACAGATTTAAAATGTTTAACACATTAAAAAGAGGTCCTTAAATAAATAAACATATTCAGAAAAAAATCCCCAACATCAAGTTGTTACTTGAGCATGTTTTGTCATCTGAATTTAAGATAAAGCCTTCGTAGCAGTCACAGGTTTATGACCCACTCACACAGACCTGCTGCCAGTCATGGGTTCGTGGTGTGCACACACCAGTTCACACCGGATGTGCTTTGGAGAAGCAGTTATCCAAAAGGAAGATAACATTTTTTAATGCTTCCCAATGTCAATGCTTTTCCATGCTGGGAGCCTATCCTGTATGAATCTTAGCAGGAACTACTGGGATGTGTAACTGATCTCGCCTTGAAGCAGTAATTGTCTTACTGGGGATTAATACATTAATTAATGCAAGGAATACCTCAGACCTTGCTCCCTCTGACCCAGCTGCATAACCTCACCAGATCTGAAATGCCACATCTGCTCCAAAGGCACGCTAGGAAAGGTTTACAGTACACAGTAATTTACAGTAAAGAGACTGGGAAGGAAAGAAACACTTATGCAATTGTTACATTTTTACTGTAGCACAAAGTCACTGAGAAGCTAAAGAACAGCAAGATGAAATTCATCCTGCAGGGGAGGACATCACCTCAAACTGTCTTGCATGGTGGTACACACATTTCACAGTACTGCAAAGTGTGTGACTGACCCCAGCTCTTCTCTCTTCAACAATTTCTCAGTTCTGAGTTCACTGAATATTACATAAATTAGGGAAGGCCTTATTTATAAGTTGACAAAGACTGCCTGGTGAGTATTTACTAGCATTGTTACATATAAAGTTCTTTGTATCTCTGAATTTAGCTCAAAGTGGGCAAGGCAGAGTGCCATAGAACTGTCTTTGAACACCTGAGTGCCCCTGAAAGTTCCTCAGACAGATACAAATATATTGATATGCTAACAAGAGCTATTGCAATGCATGCACTTAGCTGGGGAGGGCATGGGTGGGAAGGGATCAGCAGTCTGCTCTTACTTGAGCACGTCTTCCTGTCTGGGTTGAGGGTGTAGCCTTGGTGGCAGTCACAGGTGTAGAAAGGGTCACCCCTGACACAGACCTGCTCGCAGTCGTGCCTGCCAGGCACACACGCATCAGCAGCTGAGAGAGGCATTTCAGAGGAGAACAATATTAACTCATATCCAAACTTCAGCCTTTAGAGTTCATCATAGTGATTCCCATCCGCAAATGTATCTTCACTTGGATTCAAACCAGGATGGTTTTACTGCATGTCAGCGTGCTATTAACCAGCACAGGGTGCACAGAGTGTGTTTTTATCTGGCTATCAACGTCACAAAATTAGTACAAAATTTTGGAATACTGGCAAGACTTTTTTGCAGCCGTAACAGATGGCAAAAGGAATGGAACTAGAAGTGATGAAGTTACAAAACAATTATCCAGCAGAATTTCAGAGAACAAATATCTTGATTTTAAAAGACTATTTGGCATTACTTCCACTCTAATTGAGTTGGAGAAGACACTGTTTTATGGAGTGAAAAGATCATAAACAGAAAAGCGTATGTGGCTGCTAAAAAAGATGTGATACCCACTGCCAGTTACAAAGTGGGCGATTTATGTGTGAGGCTACTGTTTTCTGCCAAATTCAACATGTCAGTTCTGAAAGGGCAAGGTGAGAAGGAGTTCCTATTTTGGATATCTTTGCAGTAAGAAGGCCCAGTAAGGCACAAAAAAAAAAAAAAAAAAAAAAAAAAAAAAAAAAAAAAAGGATGGAGAAAGAAAGGAAGAGAGGAAGAGAGACAGAAAAGAGAGTGAGAGAGAAAGAAAGGAGAAGGGAAAGGAAGCAAAGGAAAAGAAGAAAAAAAGGAAAAGGAAAAAAAGACCTTCTCCCAGACCTAGACTATTTTTGCATCATTTTTTACACATCTTTGTGATATAATTGCCACAAACAACTGAATGATTTGGAAATAATTAACAGGATACTGCGAAATGAGATTCAAAAGGGAAAAAAAAAAAAAAAAAAACAAGCATGTGAAGAAAATAATTTAAAGTTTGAGTATGCAGAAGGGGAATTGGTGCTATGAAATGAGGTTTGGGATTGGACTCCCAAAGGAGAGGCCTAATTGAATTTACATACCCTCATATGTTTATTGCCTCTCCTTAATGCCAGCTAAGTGCTAATCCTAGGCACCATATTTACAAAATCAGCTCCTAACTTAGGCAGGAAGAAATACTGAGGCCTTCTGGCTTCACCTCTTTGAGGTGTGAGACCTGTGACTTGAGAGATTTGCCTAGGAACTTCCTGGAACTGGAAGCCTGAGTTCAACAGTTTGCCACACAAAATATAGTAAGGAAAAGAATTATAGTGGAAGTGGGGGAAAAAAGGATTTTCCCTAAATAAATCACCAGTGAGACATCCAAAGAAATTCAGAGTGAAGATCAAACCCTAATCAAGTGAAGATCATATAGAATAGATATTAATTTGTAGATAATATATACTTATGTGTACATCCGTGAATACCAGCTACATCTATGCATTTGTTCTCCACAAGAGACCAGCACTGAGAAGGAACATTTCCCTCCATCCTCTAGAGCTCTAAGGTTGGAATGTTTTTTAAGGTCCAAACACATCCACCAGAAAGAGCAGTCACACATATGATGATACAGACTGCAATCTCTCTTCCAGCACAGTCCATGCTCTCCCTCATCTCATTCCCTTGTGCTGCTTTACTGAAGAGTTTTCTGACAGAAGAGGTCCACATCACATATTGGATATGGCAATTCATGCTCCATAGGTGTGAAAATACTATGAAATCCTCAAGGAAATGCCAAATGGTATTTTAATCTTAACCATTACAAACTTCACACAACTGCAGAAGAGCCAAAGATCTCAAATTACTACTGAACATATAGAAAAACAAAGTTGCCATGAGTTTTCAGGAGTTGTACAGAAACTCTGGGATAATGTATCAGAAAAATAACATAAATTAGCCAGATTTTAAATGCCGCTTGCTTTTAGTGGAACACAATTTTTCCTTAATCAGGTCTTACCTGAGCAAGTCTTCTTGTCTGGATTCAGAGTGTATCCTTCATAACAGCCACAGCTGTAGGATCCATCATTACTCAGACAGATTTGGGCACAGTCATGCCTTCCAGGTGCACACATGTCCATGGCTGTGGTGAGCCATGGTTTAGGAAAGAAACATATTAATGCCTCCAGATACTCCACCGTTTTAAGTGCTCAACATTTGTAATTACAATTTAATTATGATTTAACCAGTGTCCTACTACAATATATATTATATTATATTATATTATATTATATTATATTATATTACATTATAATGTCAGCAGACAACTGAATTCAGTTATTAATTTTTAATGGAGGAGGCAGATACTGCAAGACATGACTACCCCGCATCTCATGTAGTTCTGTCTTGCATCAGCAATTCCAACAGTCTCGTACATTTCCAGTAAGGATGAAACTAAAAACCCACATGAGATGAGCTATGAGTCTGCCCCATGTTAGACTAAGCAGCTAAACAATGTTTGTGGAATTCTGTGAAAACCATAAAAATGCAGATAAGTGCCAAACTGCATTTTTTAATCTGCAAATTTAAAAAAAAAGTGCAATGTTATTGTTATTGGAACCAAGGAAAAGACTACGGCTGAGTTCTCATTTTAGGGTAACTCACAGAAAACAAGTCCATATCTCCATGAGTTTCATATATTCAATTAGCCTTCAATTATTACCTGAGCAAGTCTTCTTGTCTGGATTCAAGATGTAGCCTTCATAGCAGTCACAGACATAGGATCCATTGTTATTCACACAGATTTGGTCACACTCGTGCCTCCCAGGTGCACACAGGTTCACAGCTTGTTAGGCATGTTAGAGAAACAACTCATTGTTAATAACAAGCAGTTTGGGATGGAGTGCACATTCCCATTTTTAAATATATTTTGATTAGGAATCAGCTCAGAAATGGCAGTAGTAATTGAAGGAATTAGAACAAGTGATAGGAGAAAATATCTATAGTGTCTACATCTGAAGAGTTTGTTTTGGCATCTGGCCCTAATGAATGGATCTGTAGGCACAGTAAAAAGGACAGTAATAGAATCAAACTACATCTCATTACTTGCAGCTGAGTTTTATTTATTATTAATTTCTAGAATTTTATTATTGAAAATATATAGATGTTTATTGTTTCAACAGAAGCACACAAGTATCATCTCAAATCCAAGTATAGTGTTAAAATTTCTTTTTTTTTTTTTTTCTTGTTGAACACATCCAAAGGTGTAATACCTGAGCAGGTTCTCTTATCTGGATTCAGGGTGTATCCTTCATAGCAGTCACAGAGGTGGGATGCCCCATTATTCACACAGACCTGCTGGCAGCCGTGGGTCCCCAGGGCACACACGTTCACAGCTACAAAGGGCATTGACAGAGAGTTCAGTCATCCCAGAGGAAAGGAACAGGCATTAATCATTCATGCTTACAGAAGTACATCTTGCACTGTTTGCTGGATTAGTGGCAGTAAATGTCAGTGCTGTGTTGCTGTCACAAGATACAGGCCTCCTTTGCACCACTCCGTAGCCAGGAGAGAGAAGTCATAAACGGCACGGAAAGAACTCATTACCTGAAGTGGCAGGAGAAAAGATGAATTGAAAAGGGTTCAACAAGGAGAGATTTTAAGCATTCAGTAACATTACACTGGAAAGGAGAACTCAGCAATGAAAAGGATCTTCTGGCTCCTTGTATCGAATCCCTTTCTATTACAGATGACCAATTGAAGGGAGGGAGGGAGGGAGGGAGGAAGGGAGGAAAGGAGGAAGGGAGGAAGGGAGGAAGGGAGGAAGGAAGTTCAGAAGTTAGGAAGGGAGGAAGGAAAAGAAATTAGAGAGAGAAATGGGAAGATAGGTCTGGTTTTGCCTGAGATTTTTATTTAGGTTAGTAGTTACTAATTAGTATTATTGTGGGAGTACTGGTAAAATCAACCTCCAAAGCAATACTGGTGATATAAAAAATCAGAAGCAAGAGTGCTTGAATCTTCTCATGTATTTCTGAAAATAAGGCAATTTTGTGGCAACAAAATGGCAACATTTCCCCTTTTCTAAAACAAGAAAGATTTAGAAGTCAACTAAAAAGGCTGATAGAGTTGTCTTTACATTTTGAAACAGAGACAGCACATTGTACTACACACTTGGGAATAAGAAAATTAATCTTCATGTCTTATGAAAAAGAATCTCTGGGTGATATTTTCAAGCATAAGTGAGAAGCTCAGATTCAAATGGTCAGATTTTTGTGGTAGGAAAGTTAAGCATCCACTGACTTGAGCAGATATTCAAGGCTAAGACTTTTCCATGTCTGGGATGGCCTCATGCTGAATAATGCTCCCAATGCATCAAGAACTTGATATTAGCCAGCTATTTTCCCCCTGAACATTAGTTTTCCTGTTTTCAGCTCACCCTACAAACAAATTAATTGCCTTGGTCGAAGCAAAAGAAAATCCTAATTGCCACTGGTGAGTCCAGATTTCTGACCACAAAGCACTCAGGAGCTGGAAAGGGACCCAGTTTACTACACTGTCTTACAAGATCCTCTTAGATTCATTTGGTTTATAGGAGTCTTTAAAAAGACTGTTGCCTTCACCCTGTTTTTTTCATGAGTCCCACAAATCTGGCAAACTGCACACAGGCGACTTAGAGTTACACTGGAAGCGTACATGTGTGAGCTCTCTGATTTACCCTCCAGCCTTGCAGGGGCATAATTTCTATGCTTCAGCACAGTAAAAAAGTAAGTTTATTCTTAAGAACAAGAGATTTTTCTTTGCTGCTAGAGAGGACTTGCTTTGGGAAGAACACAGGTGGATATGAGTGCTATATTCCCAGCACACATACCTGCCCAGCCAGGTGGGCACTTGGGAGGATATGGTCACATCAGCAGCACAATATGGTGTCAAGCCAAACCTCAAGGCATTTGCTATGCTAATTACTGGGCAAAGTGTCCTGTCTGCAGATGGTCTTACACATTTATTTCATACCTAGAGAAAGAGGTCTGTTCACTCTAAACATATTCAAAAAGTTGTGGTGGTAATTTTTAGTAAGGCTCTGAAATAAAATTAACATGCTGTCAACCAAGTTCCCAAAAAAGGGGTTGTTATTTTAATTCTCCTACAATGTTATTTATATCTGATTTTACCTATTATTTGCAGAAGATTTATTTGAAAGTAATTTCTTAGAAAACTACTAGAAAAACCTACTTTGCGCAAATTTTTAAATTTTTGAGAAAGTTATAATTTGATTTTTGTGAGTAGGGCTGTGTCACAGCTATCTATAGGCAGTTATAAATATTCCAGATGACCTTTTTTCCCTGTAAATGACAGTAACAGCCCACTCTGGCTTAACATTGTTAGTGGAGTTCTAGCCTAAACCAAATATATACAGCATTTTCCTAAGATCAGCCCTGAAAAAGCAAAGCTAATTCATCCCATCCCACAGTTCCTTGTCTAAATCAATTTGCAGAGAAACAGAAGGAGATGTGAGCTTGGAAAAGCCCAGCAGTGCCTAAGGAGTGAAAGCCTGTCCTGAGATGACCTGCTGCAGTATTTGGGCACCTTATCCTGCACCAGATTGCTCAGGCCAGTGCAGTGGTTTACTTGCCACGCTGATTTTCCTACTCTTAGGGAATCCCTTCAACTCCACACTCCCACCCTCCTTGCTTCCCAGCAAGATGGGAAGAGAAATGAGCAGCCTGCACAGCTCTGGTGTGTACCTTCAGTAACGCAGTAAATATATGCAGTCAAAGCTTGTCCACATTGCTGTGATTTCTCTTTCTCTCTAAATCTGACCAACTGCACAAGGAGGTCCACTCCAGTCAGGTCTGTTTCCTACACTAAGGTCACTATTCAAAATGAAAGGCCATTATTTGGCCTCCACTGAAAAGAGGGTTGGCTTGTTTGCCCTATGGATGGTAAAGGAAATATTTAGATGCAATACATAACACTTCTGAAAAACTTCTTTCTTAAGGAGTGGAACCGCAGCAGAAGTCAAAAAGAGCCAAGTTACACTACTCTCTTGGACTGATCCCCTTACCACAGAAAGTCTCCCTGAATCTGGATGTCAGCTTTTCGATCACACCATAGGTCTCCACATAGAAGACGTGTTCATCCAGAGGCTCACTGGCCATTATCCTCAGGGACTGCATGTCTGCCCGGTCTACCCCGACCGCGTAGATCTCGATGCCGGCTGTGCGGGCGCTTGCCGACACATCTTGAACCCGGTCTTGTGGCCGCCCATCTGTCACAACAATGACCACCTTGGGGATGTTGAAGGTTGCGGGCCGGGTGCCCATTTCCTCAGTGAAGACTTCATCCATGGCAGTTTGGATGGCAAGGCCGGTCATGGTGCCAGCAGACAAAGGCTCAATGCGAGACACAGCCTCCTTCATAGAGGCTTTGTCAAAGTAGGTCCGGAGGGGAAACTCCACCTTGACAGTGCTCGCATAGTTCATGACGGCCACACGCGTTGTTCTTTCACCGACATCCAGGGTATCAATCATTTCTGACAGGAAGATTTTCACTTTCTCAAACTCTTCAGGGCGGACGCTACGGGAGCTGTCTACGATGAAGACGAGGTCTAGAGGCCGGTTCTTACAGGCAATGTCTGCCAAAAAGGAAGGAAAATGCTTCAGTCATCTCCTACACAGGACAGGAGCTCTCACCCAAGGGCAGTGAGTGCTGTCATGGCAAACTACTCTTGCCAGATTAAGTTGGTTTATTCTTTACGAATAGGCTTCAAATCATATATTAGTGAGTCTTAAATATTAATTTTGACAAGTAATAAATAAATGAATTTTTCAGATAGGTCCACATTTGAGCCCTCAAAATTTCTAACTATTCTTGAAACAAAGGGTTGTGGTTTTCATGTAACAGCCAACAAAGAGATGGAGCAATTATATATAAATGAACTTGCTGCTTATTTTCATAAAGTCTGAATTCCATGTTTTATAAGATAAAGAAATAAAATGGCAAAACGTTTGAGTAGATTACATAGGGAACAGATGCTAATATTTTTTAGGATAGTAACAATATAAACTGCTAATTAGGAATTATTTCTTGTTTGTAAATCACAATCCAAAATACACAACAAGAAGAAATAAAGGCCAACAAGGAAAAAGATACAAATGATGTTGTAAAAAGGCTTTTTTGGAAATTGTTTTAAGGCTTGTAGAGCAGAGAGAAAAGCGAAATTACTTTGAAGTAATTTTACATGTAAGAATGAACATTTACACACACACTTCCAAAATTCCTCACTGCCATAGAAATCTAGGCAGAAGCAGAAAAGCCATAGCTCAGATCAGAGACAAGCATCACTTCTAGGAAGACAAAAACCAATCAAGACAGTAACAGCAGGCGACCAAAATGCGTCCTCCCTGTCCTGATACCACGTCCTGACACTGATGACACCATGTACTTAGTTTATACCATCAAAGTTGGATTCACAGCTGAGAAACGGACAAACCTAAACAAGAGTATTTCTATAAGAGATATCCTGGCTCACCAATGCTTTAAATAGCAAAATATGAGGTGTCCAGTTTGAATTCACACCTTGAGGGCTGTGTTGGGAACCTGACACACCTCTCCTGACTACTATCAAGTTCACTTTTATTATTCCACTCTAGCTTAAATTTAAAAAAAAATCTTCAAGAGTATCTTAAAAGTAGAGGTGAAAACAGCTTTAACAGCTTTTTTTTTTTCCCTCCCCCAAGGCATTAGAAACCTTTTTTCTCTGATCCAAGTGAAAACAGAGGGAAAACATGAAATTGCACAGATTCCCTCAGGAAGCACAGCAGCATAGTTGATTTTGCCTTTGGATGGAGTAATAGACCAGATGAATCTAGGATCCCGTCCAGGTACCTTCTACATAATTCTATATTTATCCTGTAACTAAGTTTTGTCCTTGGGAAGCTGAGAAAACACGAGGAAATGTTAGTGCATGCATGGGTAGCTTAAGACATGGAAAAAAAAAAAAAGAAAAAGAAAAAAGAAAAAAAGAAAAAAGGTGCAATGCAGTGTTTGTAGGTAGAAGAATTCTCTTTTTCAGATTGAAAAGAAGAAAAGCTTTTCAGCAACCTGGTCTTTCCACGAGTCTGAAATAAAGTTTCGAGCAATGAGCACAGGTAGGGAAGAGGTACGCGGGGTTTAGAGGCGCGGTGCGCGGAGCGGCAGCGGGGCAGCAGCGAGCGGAGCGCGGAGCGGGCGTTGCGAGGCCCGGCTGCGGTACCTGCGGAGCGGCCGCCCGGGCGCGGCTGCCGGCGCGGGCGGAGCGCGGGGCCCCGCAGGGCCGCGGGCAGCGGCAGCAGCGCCAGCGCCAGGCAGCAGCTGAGGATGCCGAGCGCTCGCCCCATGGTGCCGCCGCCTGCCCTGCGCCCGCCGCGCCGCCTTTAAAGCTGCCGGAACGGGGAAGGGGGACGGGACATCGAGGGGGCATCGGCCGCACCCGCCGCCTCCTCCCCAGGGCGGGCCGGTGGCTCTCGCTCCCCCGCCCCGACGGGCGCTCAGCCGCGGGGAGAGGGAAGGGGGCGAGGATTAGAGCTCCTCGTTGGAATCTTGCGGCAGGGCCAGGGCAGGGCTCAAACCTGGGCGCAGGGGGAACTAAGACACCGTTCTTCCTTCATCAGGAGTGTTTGGTCCAGGCTAATTTTGCATTTCAGTCTCCAGAACAGTAGTTGCAAAGAACGGGAGAAAAAAGTGTGAACAAGGAACTGCCCACTTGTTGCCAAATGTGGCCCTGGGCATTTTGGCTGGTTCCTGGTACTGGAACTCCTGCCAGTTCCTGCGAGAAGGTGCAGTGAGCTTTAACAGAAAGCACAGCTCAGGACAGAAAGGCACCCTGATCTCCAGCACAGGGCTTTAGAAGACACTTTTGCCAAATCTGTATCCTGGGTCATCTCTCTCATTACCTCCATCAGGGGAACAGGAAGCCTTGCTTTAGAAGCAGAATCACCAACTCCCAGCTACACAGTATCAGGCAGGCACTGACTCACTTCAGCAAGTTCTACTGCAAAGGCACAGAAGAGGAGGTCACCATCACATTAACAAATGCTGTAAACAATATCAGGGAAGAGGGACCACCACCCTTCAAGCAGGAGAAAGCCACAGGACAGGGCTCCACAGGACTATAATGGCCTTTCTCTCTCAGAAGACACTGCAGCTTTTTGAGCAAGAGCACATGCACACACACCCCAGACAAATTTCAGGCAGTGCCTGCTGCTGCCACATACTGCTCACACACATAGTCAACCACCTACTTGGACAGGCTCAAGAACCAGCCCTTGGCAGGAGCTCTTTGCCCACTCATGGTCAGACACACACACACTCCCTGACTGCAGAGGGACCCAGAGCAGAATGTGTGCTGAAATCCATGTTTGAGCAGCACCCAACTGCCCAACAGTTTCAGCTGTGTTTCTTATACCACACAAAACCACAGTGGTCTTTCACATGCCCCCCTCCTCCCTCCAGAGTCACACTGCAGCAGTCTGTGGCAGCATCTAAAGATGCCCCGGAGTCTCTCTGGGAGTCCAGATTCAATGCAGCTCCTCAGAATCTGAAAATAAGAGTGCAGCTGTCATCAGCACTGGGCCCACCCTGGAGACCCCTGCAGGGTAACCGGGAGGGATGGCACTGTCAGACCAGAGGCAGAGAGGGGCTGAGACCAAAGTGCACTTCAGAGTGCTCTCACAGGTGGCACCTGAGTTAACGGGGAAACCACTGCTGATAGCACAGCCCTAGCAGACCATTTTAAATGTGTGCAGAGGTAGAGCCTGTATTTTCAGTAATAACCACACAAAGTATATGCTGTAGCAATTTTAATCCCTTTTTCAGAATTTAACAGCAGGTCTCTCTTCTCTTCCAAAGCAGAAGAATGTTTTATTTCTTCAGACATACTAAATTGTTAAATAATCTTTTACCTCCTTACAGCTCTTGCTACAACAGAGGAAGAGTAGGAAGTTGTTAGTAGCTTGGTTTTTTGGTTTGGGGTTTTTTGTTGATTGAAGAACATCACTAAGTTTATTGCTTAACTCCAACAACTCTGGATGTTTTCCAGTGTAAATGTTGTAGTCCTACTGAATGTCTGTCCTGCTGTTAATGCCTGAGCTGACCAGACATCAGATTTCCCCGAGGGCTCAAAGCCTCCAGTACAACTCCCTTTTCCCAGTTCATGGGTAAGTACCAATCAGAAGTACTTCCAAGAGGAAGTCAACCAAGTACTTGAACTGCAAAGGCTTTAACACAGGACTGTGTCAGAGAGAATCCATGTTCTCCAGCCACAAGGACTTCTATTGAAAAACAGATCAGCAACTAAACCTGTAACTAAGTATGTTGGATTGGCTGCAGCACACTTAAGCACTTAAACAAAAAAGCCACCAAAAAGATCAATGAACACTACTGGTAAACATTTTGTAAAAGATTTATTTAAGTATCATTTATCACAAAGAGGAAAATACATAGAAGATTAGAAGCATGCAACCATCTTCTACATTTCTACTTATTTTTCTTGCATTCCCAGCTTGTTGTAATAGAACTCCTGTGCCACCCTCACTTGTTCCTCAAAAATACTGTTTCAAGACATAGGATAACCAAAAAAAACCCCACAATAAAGGTAGGATAACATATGAGAAAAGTGCAAAGTAAAAAAGTCACATATATACCACATTCAAACCCTTCCCCTTCCAAAAAATGGATAAAGGCAAACTGTCATTTTGCTGCACGATCAGATTGTCTTTATGAACTACTTTACAAAAAATTAATATAAATTAGGGGCATAATCCTGCAGACACTTATCATCACAGCTAACTTCAATCAGAGTGGCTCAATTGGTATATTATTAAAAGCCACAAGTTAGTCACATGCATAAGTTCTTGCAGGTGTAAGGCCCTAAGGCAATAAAATGTTTAAGAGCATTAGGGAGAATGAAAAGCAAATGAAATCACTCTCAGATGTGTTTTGCTTAGTAAGTTTATATCAAACATATTTTAAACAGAACAGTTTGCTCCTAAAGCCCTGAATATTTCTATTACTTAAGCAGTTTTGAAAGATTAAAAGACAAAACCCCCAGGAAGCTGGTACAGATGTTAATGAACATAAAAATTGCTTCAGGCAGGTATGTAGGGAGGTGGAGGCTCCTTCTCAGGCATCTTCACTGCCATTTCATAGGTTGGCAGAACATACTAAGAAAAAGACATTTTGAAGTTATTAATGCAAAAGACTTCAAATTAAAAAAAAAAAGAACAAAAGCACACATGCCCCATCAGCAACTTAATCCCCTGTTGCAGGCAAAGTTATTTTAAGAATTTACTGCTGTTCCTAGTAAGCAAATGAGGAACTGAAAGAAGGTACAGGAGCAGTTTACTCTGCTGCTGAGCCTAACCCTGGGTCATTCATTCCACATCCCACTGCATCTTGACTTTGCAAAGCAGCAAGGAAGGTTTGGACTAGTGCAATGAAAGCTTCCCTCTACCACAAAAAAAAAAAAAAAAAAAAATCAAAGACTTCTCTCTAAAGACCCTCCTTTTAGGCACTGTCAGAACTTAGCTAAGAAATAACCCACCACAAAATTAGCTGCTTTAATTTTTTTTATCTTTCCAGTCTTTCTTTAGAAAGCTGGACAAGGTTTGGAAATACACATGGATGTAGTGATTTTCTATTTCAAAATTAATGATACTGCTTTCTTTTATCTCAAAAAGAGGTTTTACCTGTGGAGGAGCTTCAAAAGCAGGGTAGACAGCAATCTCTGGCATACTTCTGCTACTGATGTATTTATAGCAGTTCCATACACAGTTAATTAGATATGCCTGAAAGAAGAGAGATTTCTCTTTTTAAACACGTCGTAAGCATTGGTTGATTCAGAAATTAGATGTTGGATTACATTCCTATGATAAAAAGGAGCATAAATCAACTTAGGCAATACATATCTGAGGAATGGTTGCTATTTCACAGACCTGGCCACATACCTATGTTGTTCTCCATCCAGCTTTGCTGTCACAGTGACTCAGAGAGGAGGCACCACACAGGTTTTAGCAAAAGAATTCACAGATCTATCCAATTAATCTCTCTGTCTGCCTTAGCAGTGCTAATCAAATTAATCCCCAACTGGCTAATGTTCCTGTGGATCTGAGTCCAAACCTGGCTGGAGGAGGAGGAGAGGGCAACAGCACAATCTCACTCATCCCCCAGTTAGCACTATTTCTCCAACTATCTGCCAGTGTGAAGGAGAGGGCTCAAACACACAACTGAGGCAACAGGAAGAGGGTAGAGCAATGAACCTTGACCTTCAAGTCAACACTGACTGCTGCAGAAAGAAACACTATTATGGTATGATGAGGATTAGGGGCTTTTTTATTAATAATTTGTATAACATTAACCTCTCCAAATCTCTCACTGGCAAGTTGGCACTGCTGTAACAAAAGGTATCAAATTTTCCAATCAATACACAACTGTCATTTACTGTATTAGGCTTCCATTCCCCCCAGTTAAACATTCCTTGTGGAAAAAATACAGAAAATAAGTAAAATTATTTTTCATCATTTCATTTTTTCTTAAATGCAACCTGAATGCAATGAAGGAATAGTATCATGCCCAATGTATATTATCAATTCATTTCTCTAATATGCTTTGTCTACGTAAGAGTTTTTATAATTCAAATGAATGCCTCATTATTTAGATCTTCAGAAAGAAAGTAACTGGTAATATCATCCTTCAGTAGGGAGGAAGATGCAGGTCTAGAATTAACTTATACATTTCCTCATTCCATCATCTTTCTTCCAAAACTTGCATCCTGGTTTCTTAGGCACAGTGAGAGATTTTAAACATTTTGTTTAGAAACTTGTATGCATTAACTCAATATTATTTCACTACAAACTTAATTACAAATACTAAAATTATCTCCACATAGACAAAATGTCTTTTTGCATTCCTCCTTCCTACTCAGGAAGGGCAGAACTGCATAAGCACACCCCACTACACACATACAAGTTAGCTGAAGACACCAGTACACAACATATTAGACTTTAGTCATACCAGAACTGAACATCCTAACAGTTGTGCTCTAAGTTCTCACTTCTGCATTAAGAAGGCAGCTGGGTTCTGAATTCAGCATTGAGAATTAACTCAGATTGACAGCATCTTAATAGTTATTAACTCTGTTACAACAGACATACGATTAAGTTTTAACTTACCTTTAAAATGATAAATAAAACAAAGAACACCAGAACAATAAACAAGAGACAGCTGGAGTCCAAAGAAAGGAGATCCTCTTTGTAAGGGAAATTTGGCTAGTGAAAAAAAATGGGGGAAGGGAGAAAAAGGGAAGAGGTAAGAGTGAACACTGCACAATCAAATATGATAGAAAAATATCCAAACTTCACCCCAAATGAAGCAAACCTTTGTGTAAACTATTCCCCTGAAACAAAAAGTTCCATTTCTAACAAGTTTCCTCTTTATCCTTCCACAAAGCATAGTATTTATCCTGCCTCTGTCCCACAAGAACAGATCACTACAGTACAGTCTGTGTCCCTAGTAATTTCATCAGTCTCATGCCAATACAGATTCTTCTTCATAGTACTTACAGTCCTCTACAACTCATTAATGACTTACTGTTAATTACATCTTGTCAGTCCAGCTCGTAACACACAAGTGTGCAGCATAAGAAGTTGCCCCCAAACTTGGAAAAGCTGAAACAGAGCTTCTGCAAACCTGTCTCTTTTCCCTCCCATACCAAAGTAACAAAGCCTCTCTCAAACACCAATCTAACCTTTTATCTGTTTTTCAAAGGACTTGTTTTTAAACATCTACTTGAACAGATCAAAACACCAGCCAGCCAGAGCTTGTGGTCCCTGCTGATGGTACATTCTATGCATTGACTCTTCTTGCAGTTAAAATACAAGAAGTGTTAGTGAGAACTCCATTGCAGTTTCCTTAGAAAGTGTTGTTGCAACTCGAGGAAACATAGAATGTAAAAAGGAATCCTTACCTACACTTCTACAGTGCCTACCTACACATCTCTTCCCCTTCCCTACCAAATAAGGGCCAACGCATTTTTAATCTGCAGTAGCAAAATTGCCACTAAGCCCCATTGCTTAAAGGGTTATGAACACATTTCAAAGTCCAGTTGTAGCCAACACAGTTTAGACCAGTCATTCCCATCACAATTCTTTCCTTACTCTCCCTGGCCTTCCTTTTAGGGAGCAATGACACCTTTAAGTCTTCCACCTCTGATAAGCTACCATTCACTGCTGCAGGCTGAATTTCTTTTTCTTATGCACAGGAAGGAAAGTGCAGCTCAGTTGCTGATCCAATTGGAACAAACTTTAATTTCAAGTGTAAAATATCAACTTGAGTTGAATACTTACCAACTGATCCAGGTAATCCTTGATTCTGGGCAAGTAGGTTAGAGAGCTGATGGCAACCAAACAACTGAGCACAAAGTCAAAGAGTTGGTAACAGAAAAATGGAATCAGCCAGCCTACACGATGCTAAGAAGAAATAGAAAAAAGAGGCAGCCTGTAAATTATTTAGTTAAAAAATGAAGTAACAACTTTAAACCTACAGATTATAGATATACTTACAGCAATGGCACCATACACCATCATTGCACTGATTGTGAACATGAGGAGAGAGATAGCAAACAGAACGCAGGCATTTTCTGCATTAAAAGAAAAACAGTAAGAATCAGTCTTTTCCTAGAGTTGTCACACTGCAGCTGACAAGTACCCAAGCTTTGTCCATTACTATGATCTGTTCTCAAATGATTCATCTGTGCCAACTACCAGCAGCAGAATAGAGTAGCTCAGATCCTTCCTAACAAGGCCCAAGAAAACCTACAACTACTTGGAAAAATCTCTCTGCCTTAATCAAAAGCCTGACAGGAACGCCAATTAGAAGCTTGACATAGTTTGACAGTAATGCACCATAATGATGCTGATTTGCAATATGTGTCAGTGCTGAAAGTATGTGAGTGATTAACTTTACAACTGGACAGAATCTTAAGTGAAGCTAACACAGTCTCAACCTTTACACTTTCAAATGGTTTGGTTACGTAATTTGGTCATTGGCAGTGGGAGCAGCACTGCTCCTTCAGCAACACTAAGGAAAACAGGAAATCACTGGGTGGAAGGTATCCCACTATTTACAAGAAAAAGCAGTTGAACAGAAACCAATTTGTAGCAAAATCCAGGACACTCATGGAAGCTGCATGATAAAGATTCTCCTTGTGTATCACAGTTACTGATGACAGAAGCACAGCTGCTTTACACAAGTTAGATTATACTTGTTCTTTTTAAACACAAAAAAACCAGCTTGAGAGTCTATAGATGTGGTAAATTGATGGTTTTCAGCAATACTGAAGCCAAAATTTTGTAGTTCCCCCGCTTGAAAAAGATTATCTGAGAACCCTTTTTACTTTGCAATGAATTTGAAAAGATACACTGGAAGCACTAACATATCCAATTCAGTGCAAGGTAATAATATCTACATACACAGATGGCATCAAGAAAGAGGTCCTCCATGTCTAAAATGCACTGTGTTGATGAGACCTAACTCTCAGCAATCTCAGTGAGTGTGGCTGTCTTCTGAGGAGTTATTACTCATAATATACACAAGTACAATAATTACCTGTAACATTCTTTCATGCACACAAAACCCTCTACTCCAGATCCTAACATAAGGAGTAAGAATTTTTAAGTCAAAAGCATGTGATAGATTTTACACTAAGGAGGGAAGAAAGCACCTTCAGCTTCAGAAGTATCTTTCACTCATATAAGGTTAAGGCTACCAAGTATAACAGCCTTTACAGCTCATGACATTTTACAGACATCTGCTGTGATTTTACTTAATATCTTAGCCTCATGAAGAATTTGATCCTTGCTCCCACTCTTACTTCATTACTAGTAAATGTGAGTTACAATCACAGGTCAGAACTGACAGATCCTCAACCCAGGTCATGAAAAATTAATCCAAAATGCTCAAAACCCGGTTTTGTACTGTACTATTTAACTTCACTGAATTTGACCCTCCCTAAATTTTCATGTAATACAACAGACTGAGGTAGATTAGAAGTGCCACACTACACATATTTCTGCACACTTCAAACCAAAAGAAGCAAAGCATATGCACAACTTTACAGATACAATAGTTAAAAAGCTTGACATCAATTACAGTCGTATACATCATACACTCAGTAACGGAGTGAAAAGTGGGTTTAATTCTGCTTATGATGCTTTCTTTTTGATTTATTTTGCAGGTGAAACACTTCGGTTTCTCTCAAGTACTTGGCATCCCAATTCTTCCACTTTTCTTTGGAAGATATCATGGTTTTCTTCTTCAATAAATTCATACACAAGAGCTCTAAGATATTTCCTGATCTATGAAGATGACCAAAAATTCTGAAGGAAAGTCTTTAAACTTGTTTTCTGCTGCTTGTTTTACTGAGACAGCAAAGATAGTTAATGTTTATGAAGAAAAGCATCAGAAGGTCAAGAAATCTCATCATTCAAGATGCTTGGGCATAAAATGAAGTTAAAATAATAGTCCATAAAGTTGTCTTTTTATTCTTGTAGAAGAATTCAATCCCAGCATAATTGAAGAGAAATTCAGAGAACAAGATAATCATATTTATTAAAAGATGCATGCATATATTACAACCTAGTGTAAGACAAATCCATGATACTGCATGCTTTATATTCCAAACAGCCAGCAGAGTTCTAGACCTACCAGCCATTCTCTCGGAAGCATAGTAATTTCCAATGACTTCATACTGGATATCAACAGTTGCCACCATATTTGGATGAGTCACTTCTACTGTCAACAAGATGCCCATCAGCAAGTTCACCACCTGAGAGAGATCACAGTTACCTCAAGGTTAATTACATTGCAACAGCTAAGATCTTTTTAATGACCACTAATAATCCTTTATTCCAGTTAAAAATAAACCCTTCCCTTTGCCTGTATGAGGAAGAAAAAGTGTCCAACTTATAGTTAAATTTCAAGCTGATTTAGTTAAACCACTACCATAACAACTCAAAGAGCATGGAGCACTTACTAGCGTCAATGAATCACAACTAAATAACTTTGCAAATTGAGGGGATGGTTAAGGTTCCTAGGGCTTCAAATAACATAATTAAACTGATGCTGGTTGACAAATGTATAGATTTGAGAACTGGAAAACTGGAAACAGTTAAAAAAGGTCAGGAAGGTAAAGGTACAGAATGAGGAATATTTGCAAAGAATTTCTGCTTTCTACAACAAATTGAGTTAATTTAACACACAAATAAATTACTGGGTTTCTGCCTTGTTTCAGCTTTAGGAAGCTAGAGAGAACATCTCTCTCTGCTTCCCAAATCACTTATTAAAACCTCACCAGTCCTTATCAGAAAGGTCTATATAACCACTGGGGAAGCTAAAAAGTTTCACACAAAGATCAACCCCCAAAATGTATACACATTCAGCACAGGCTCTGTGCTCACCAGTCCCTCTCCTCCCTCACGCTGCCACTTAAGATGCCTTCTGTTGCCCCATCTTGGTACACACCAGAAATGTCTTCAGTAAGAGCTCAAATAATCAAAAGCAGCTTCAGCCTCTGTAAAATTGCCTTGACAGCATTTATAACGTATTTAAGGTTTACAGGGACATAGTTTCTGTTACTAATATCTGCAGACGCATGCCAAAGGTTGCGTAACACAAAAAACTCATGATGATATTTTCGAGCTGCAGACATTTTCCAATCAGTATTCAGTACTATCACCACCACCAGCAGGATCCCTTCCAATTAGCCTCAAAAGAAAAAAAACCAAAAAACTGGTTTGCAGTTTCTCACAGCTTAATATTTGCCAGGTATTTCTTCTTCTACTGGCATGGATCCAGGAGTCTACGATGGTGGCAAGTCTATGTACAATTACTGAAGATCTCAGTAAGAAAAAAACCCAACTTTGAACCTTTTAAAAATTTTGAGACTCATAGTTCCTATAGTTTTTTCCCCTTACTGTTGTTACTGGGTTTTTTTTACTTTTTATTTTTTCCCAGGTATTTAGAGATACAATGTTGATAAGCTTGGTTGCACTTTCTGCTAAAAAGAACCCTTTAGTGGAATCAGTGTTGGTCACTTTGTAGAAATGCAATAATCTCATCATGTATTACACAAACTTACTGGAATCTCCAGCTATTTCTAGCCACTTGTATTTTTATAAGGCATTTTATGCCTTGGAATATAAAAACATAACAGGCAAAACAGCTGGCAGTAAAGAACTCTGTTTAATCACCAGTATCTTAGCCTCGAAATGCACTTTTTTTTCACTCTCACATTTCTTAAAGGCCAAACTGTCAAGTTGCTCACTTGCCTCTAATCTTTAAATCTTATTTTGCTTCACCACTGGTCACACATAAAGAACTCTTTCATCTCCCACCTGGTTCATCATTCTGTACTCTGGCCTTCTGCTCTCACAATGCATTTTCAACCCTTCTATTTCCTCCTCTCTGTGAGTGGATTGGGGATATTGGAAAATACCTTCCTGCACTGTACTTGTTTCAAAAAGCCCATGTCAAGGTTCAGGTCTCTGGCAGTTAAAACACTGATCTCTACTTTATAAAGCACCAAAGTACATGTTCAATTACAACTAAATAATTTATTCTTTATACACAGTCATGAGTTTACTGCCATGATAGGCTACCTGCCTCAGGATAAAGAGCAAGCAGCACTTTAATTACTATAGAAATACTGAAGAACTTGAATGCCTCAAAATTTTGAGAGTGTAATTCCCCATCTGTCACTTTTTTTTTTATTTTCATCCTATCTGTGGTCCTAATTCAGCATACCAAAGTCCTTAGTAATTTCACTAGTTACTGAGTGCAGTTCCAAGTATTAAAGGTTTATTTTCTCAACCGGAAATAGTGTGCAAGTAAAACAAAAAACAGTCATTCAAAATTCAATCTATTACAATCAATGAGACCAAATAAAAATAGTAACAAACCAAAACAAGCCTAAACAAAAACAAACAACAAACCCAAACCTCTGCCAATTAATACCTCAGGGTTTCCAGCACTCCATTACTGCTGTTTACAAATCCATCACAACACAGAGCAATTCATCACATTTAACATATGGATTTCAATTATGAGCTACAGAGCCAGCACTTCTACTTTAACTACTTCCATTCTTTCCCAGAAGCTTCATAACACCAAGACCACAAGGCTTATTTCAAAATAATCAGTGTAACAGGCAGAAAGAATATGGTTTGGACCACAGAACATCATTAGAACTTTTAAGTATATACTCACTGCAAATCAAATGTTTGTTCACAAACGTCTACATAGAGAAGTCAGCAAAAAGTGTAACTCATGTATGCCTCAGTGTAACATGAGAATTAAACCCATCACCATCCCCCCCTCAAAAATAATGCAAACTCAAAAAGAAAAAACCCAAACTTGGCAAGAGAGCACTCAGTGGATACTGGAGCACCCTGAAGTAACACCTCAGAAACCTCAATAGCCTCATTCTGGTCTTTTTTGCTAGGAAATCAAAAATAGTAACAAAAGTGTGCAAAATGCATGTTCAAGGTTTTATTCAAAAAATAATTCCATTAAGATGAAAATAACCTTAGTTTAAATAAACTTAATTTAGTTTAAACCTTAGTAGTTTAAGGAGCGTATTTTATATTTTCATATCTGGGATAGCTAAGTTGAACAGTTTGGTATCAAAATTCAAATAGCTGAAATTTCAAATTCTCAAGTAGAAAGTCAGCATTTATTACACACTGGTAACAGAAATATTAGCTCCTCATATGATTAGCACTCAAAAGACTGTGGAACTATTATCAAGCATTAGCTTTTTAATTAGTGAGTTTTATCTCCACAGTGTACACTTTATGCCTCATCATGTAAGTGCTTCATCTCCCCAGAGGCCTGAACAGGAAGTCTAGTTTTCCCCAAGCACTCTGAGTGACTCGGGCAAAACCAAGAATTCCTACTTATACTTTGCTTATATCCTTTTACAAGGGGAAAGGGGGAAATTGCGTTGCACTACTACACTCATTTCCCTTTTGCTCTTCCAGTATTTTTTCCCTAGAAAAAATGTTCCCAAAGGAAAACAAAAAACAAACAAACAAACCCCCATCCAAAAAAACCACAAAACCAGATGGAGATTCTGATTTGGTCTGGTTTATTAATATATTGAAATAATAAAAGCTGAAAAACAGTAATTTCAAATAGGGTACTTCAGAGCCTCTAACACTACCAGTATTAGACTGAGACCAGTTATATTGGCTCATTTCTGTCAATCTGGCTCAGTGAACAAACATTTCCAGAGATCCCCCCCTCAGCTCAGCTCCTGCTAACCAGCGGCAATTGCATCACTGACTTCAGCCCTGAAGTTGGCTGCCAGAACGCACCAGCCCCTCCCTCCAAAACAATGGTGGTGGCTTTTAGGCTGTTTACTGAACCCTGATCACATTTTTGCCAGTGCAGTGTTCGTGCTTCCGGTCTCTGGAAAGCGCAGTGCCCAATACGAAAGTTTACAGGAAGAAACAAACTTCAAAGCAACACGATTGCAATTATGGAGAGAGGAACAGGAGGTTTCTTTTTCCTTCCTACACAGAACAGCAGTGGGTGTTGCAGAGCTAACCAAGCTTTATCAGTCCTGGAACGCGAGTACAATTCTGCCAGAAATGTTCTTAACTTTTCTTTTGGTAAATACACTTTTATTTCTTGATCACAAACAGCAGCAGCACACAGACAGAACCGTGCTTGGGACACACTCTGTTCACACAGCATCAGCAGCAGACATTTTAGAAGGTAGTCCTTGTTCTCTCTGGACTTGCAGAAGTACACAGCAAGGACAATGATAAATAAAATTGTTCTAGTGAGGAGCAAAGTTAATTACTTTAAGAGTATACGAATAAGCAAGGAATAGGAAAAAGCCTAAATAGATAGTTACATAAGAATAACACATATATTAAGTAGACAGAAGTCTTATCTTACTAACACATCTGGAGTAGATTGCTATGAGACTCCATTTTAAGTTTGATAGCAAATTCTTTCAGGACTGCACTGCACACAGTTTATATAGTAAATAGGAAGATTTTCAGTAACAAAACTATTCTTGAACTAAACATTCTCCCCTTCCAAAAAACTACATCTTTCAAAAAAAAAAGCCCAACAAAACCAAAACACACAAAATACAAACAAAAACCCCCACACCACCCATAAACCAAAAAACACCACCCTACACAGAAAGTTATTACTATTTCTCCCACCATAACTTAAAAGCAGAGATTATTTGATTTAGAAATACTTCTCTTAAGAACTTGAAAGACTAAGTTAGAGCTATACTTAAATGGTGCATTAATTAACATGTTTTAAAAAACTGTCATATTCTGGAGCATTTTTTTAAAGTTTGGCAGCAGGCAAATAAATTTAGCTTTCACTGTCCAAACTGTATTTTACCTTCAAAAAAGTATAATTCGTAGTTGAATTCTGATTTAAAGCACTAGGCAAGACCACATAAAGCTTCATGTTATAACCTTATTTCAGCTCAAACAGCTAGCTAACTGTTGCTAGACTTAAGTTCTCACCCTTTCCCAGGTGACAGTTGAGAACTGGATAAAAATATTCAATGCACGGTTGAACAAAGTGTTCGATACTCTGTTCGATAAACAGGGTTTTTTTTTAATAAAAACCCGCACCTCTGAAGCACTTTGCATGCCCCCTGCTACCTTGAACTCAGCTCTACTTTTCCCTCCAGCAGACCGAGTGGCTGCAGTCACACGAGATCAAAGCCGCACTCCGCCCCTGGAGCCGCAGCCTCTCGGGTGCCCGGCGCAGCTTCCACCGACCCCAGCATCCATTCAGAAAGAAGAAAGAGGTGCCGCATCCAGGCAACAAGAGGAAACATAAGCACAGTAGGAGAGGTAGAAGCTGGAAGTGCTACCAGGTCTGCGGCCACAGAAACATCTCCCTGTCCCCAGCCCCCGGCAAGTTCCTGGGTTTACAGACACCGCCACGATCAGGAATTATCGCAGTGCGGAAGGCAACGAAGTGCTTTTGTTCTGTAAAAAAGATTACTGTCCCCCTTACTGTTAACGATTTGTGTTTTTACTTGAGGGACCAGAAGCAGATTCTTGAACTCCATCCATCAGCACAGGGTGATTTGCAAGTTTCCAAAAGAAGTTTGACTCTCCATATCACAATGGACCTTGTCCACTGAAATGAACTAATAACAGAAGTTAATCAGCACCAAGCTTTTTGTCCAATTTCTTTTTGGAAAAGAGATATCTTTTCCCTAAAGTTTTGTTACATTTCCAAGCTCCTACCCTACCTTTGCCTCAGGTTCAATCTCTCCAGCAACTTTGTTTGCCTATACGATTTTTTGCCAGCTGAGGGACCAAGATGCATAAAAATAAGGATCTCCACATACTTGTTGAAAATAAACCATGAACTCTCCAAAATCAAATCCCCATGCCTCTCAAGGCAGTTTCTGTGCATGGTTGTTTCATATGAGCACAAAAATTCAGCATTCTTTGTTTCTTACAATCTGGAGAAGGGCAAAGGAGAATACAGGTTTTGATTACAGCTTCAGGAGAACAGAAAAGCTATGATACAACTTTTGTAAACTATCCTCTCATTTTTACTGCCCACGAGGGTAAGGGGAAGGAAAGATGAAGAAATTACTTCAATAAAGGGGAGCTCAGGCCCCCTTTAAGGGAACCAAGGGAAGTTATGGCTCCAGGCCTTTAACTTGTTGGTACTGTTTTCACATTTCTATTTCACCCTATCAGAATTTTATCTCTAATATTTCATCTTCACTACCACAGCTCTTTCTCGGAGAGAAAGCACCCACCACTCAGAAAAAAAAGGAGGTGTTTTGGGAGCCAAATTTGTTTCCACTGCTCTTCAATCACTGTGTCGGGAACAGACTATGGAATAACCAGGAAGTTCTCTTGCCACAAAGTCTTGCTCATCTTCTCTCAGAGGTTACACACCACTCACGAGTACCTCATCTTACTCCTATTATAGACCCCAAAGTCCAGTCTATCCCAGCTCTCCTCCCTCTGCCAAGGACATGCTCAGTATTGTATTGAAGTCTCAGTCCCTTCAAACCAAAGGAGAGAAGAGTAACACAATCTCTCTGAGATGCAGATTAAAACCCTCTGAACTTTCTCTTCGCTTTTTGCAACTACAAGGGAGGCTGCCGAGGGACAGCAGGGCTTGGTTAGCCCGGAGGAGACCCCGGGAAAGAAGAAAGAAGAGGGACCCAGACCCCGGTGGGTGACCGCAGGAAATCCCCTCCTGCAGCTTTCCCCAGACCGCCTCAGGAAAGGGAACAACTGCCCGGGCGAGGGGAGCGGGACCCCACGGCCCCTCGGGAAAGGGAACAACTGCCCGGGCGAGGGGAGCGGGACCCCACGGCCCCTCGGGAAAGGGAACAACTGCCCGGGCGAGGGGAGCGGGACCCCGCGGCCCCTCGGGAAAGGGAACAACTGCCCGGGCGAAGGGAGCGGGACCCCGCAGTCCCTTCAGGGCGGCCGCGCGGACACTGCTCCCCGCCCCACCGAATACCCCGCGCACGCGCGCTGAGCATGGCCCCCACAGCCGCCCCTTCAGCCGCTGGCCGCCCCCGCCTCTCACCATGTACCAGGTGCCCAGGATGATGGTGCCGGTGCGCACATGGCAGCAGCCGCAGCAGCGGGTGCTGTAGAAGCGGTCACGACTCCGCTTGAACGTCATGGCGGCGGCTCACAGCTCCAACCGCCAACCCCAGCACCCGGCCTCTCCAGGCGGTTCCCGACACCAAGGGCCGTAAAACTCCCGGCGCGCGCGTCACCGCCGCACTGACCAATCAACCGCCAGGACAGTGTCGCGGGGCGGACCTCTGTTGCCATGGTGACGAGTGATTGACGACATCGCAGACCAATCACAACAGCCTTGGGGCTGACGCCCCGCGTTCACCTGCGGCGGCGAGGGACACACCTGAGGTGGGTTTTTTTTTTTTTCTGCCATGTTGAGTTTTGCCTGCCTCTGTCGCCAGCCCTCAGGTGGGTCTGGCGGGGAAAGGTCCTGCTCTGCTCGCCTGGAGCCTGGGGTGTAGCTCGCCAGAGGTTGGAAGAGCCGGAACTTAGCAGCCGGGGAGGCAGCGAAAACCTATGGGGAGATCTGCGTCGTCTAAGACGTTCCCCTGTACTTAGCGCGAGTGAAGGACGGCTCGAGTTCTGCGGCCACTTCTGAGCCCCTCAATTCAGGAGGGACGTGGAAGTTCTAGAGAATGTCCAGGGAAGGGCAACAGAGCTGGAGAAGCCTCTGGAGCAGACGTCTGATGAGGAGCGGCTTAGGGTATTTTGCCTGGAAAAAAGAAAGCTCAGAGAGAATCTTACCGCTCTCTACAACTCCCTGCAAAGAGTTTGTAGCCAGGTGGGGATCGGCCTCTTCTCCCAGGCGACTGGTAGCAGCTTGAGAGGACATGGCTTTAAGCTGCGTCAGGGAGGTTTAGTCTGGACGTCAGGAGGAATTTCTTCATTGAAAGGATGATTAGACATTGAAACAGAAGTCACTATTCCCTGGAGATGTTAAAAGAAAGACTGGACATGGCACTTAGTGCCATGGTCTGGTTAACATGGTGTTAGGTCATGGTTTGTATTGGATGATCTTCACAGGTCTTTTCCAGCCAATTGGCTTTGTGATTATAGACAGCCCTTAATTTCAAAATAGTAGTGAGTAAGTAGTGTCTCCTGATGTCCTGATTCTAGTTGGGGCAGTGCTAATTTTTGCAGGTGCCAGGAGGGAGCAGGGCTCAGATGTGGAGGATATTCTATCCCACCTCACATCATTGTTCATTGCCAGGAGCGGGGGTGGGGGGGAAAGTGGTTTCTTCCTATGCAGAAAACATGTAGGAAGGAGCTGACTGGTATTGTGTACTGGGATCAGGGGCAGGTTTCTTATCTCATTGATGCTTCCAGTGTATTGTTATGCCTCCAATTCTCCATCCCAATGTAGCAGGAAAGGTGAGGGGAGGAGGAAGTGAGAGAGAGCAGTCTGTGGTTTCAGAAAGTCTCAGTGAGGGTCCTGAACTGGGGAGTACCATTCCTAAACCACGACACCTGGGCAGAGCCTGAAGCGGTCTGCTTTGACGTACTGCCAGCATCCCCCGGCTTTCGCTGAAATTCACCCGGTGCTGCAGAAACTTTAGCTCACATGAACCGTTTTGCTGTTCTTTTGTGTTAATTTCTTGGATTAAAGAATAATATTAAGATTGTGTTACACGCTAAGAGGATATGCCATCAGAGGGAAAACAGAAAAGGTGAAATTTAGTCCACAGAAGTACTTTACTTTGTTGGTCACTCCAAGCCCTACTCAAGCCCCTGTTGATGAGGGGTAATGGAAATGCTTCATTAGTTGCACTGAAACCTGCTGGTGCTGTACTTTTTAATATGTTAGTTAGAAATAACGTGTGTAAATCCAAGTACTGTCTGCATTTGTGTATGTGATAAGTTTCACCACCACTTAGTCTCCTCTTCCCACATGGAGCAGGACCTGTAAACTTCCCCTGACCCAATGGTTTCTGGAGACCTGAGCTGTTGATGTAGAAATGCACACAGTTTATTTTAACCTTCTACTTGCAAATGCAAGTATTTCCTTCTTGGCAGTGCACAATCTGACACAGAGCCATAAATATTTGCTGTGCATATATACACCAAGATGTATGGCAGTATTAATACTGAGTTTTTTCACTTTGAACAATGAGAAGGTAATGAGGGTGAAAGTGCTTGTCTTTTTGATATATTCCAGATTATACAATTAACACATTTTATTATTTTAGGTGCTTACTCTGTTTTTAATGTGAGCTGTTGCTGAGTTGTTTGAAATGATTTACTTAAAGGCTTTAAAAGTGACCTTTTTATTTTAAATCCCCAGAGTTCCATAGTTGGTGTTTTTTCTTCCTTAGGGCATATTTCATTTTTGAAAAAACATGTTGTAAGTGCTGCTAAGATGGCTGTAATGATCCTATTATAAACTATTGTTTGTTTCTTTAGTACTCCTAATGTTCTCAGCCGTGTGCACAGATGCCGAATTATCAACACTGATTTAATGTAGCAAGAAGGGACTAATTTTAATCAATATACATGTGTCCACACAAAAAGTAGAAAAAAGAATGTGCATTTTGTTGTAATCAGTCATTTAAAAAATCACTTTTCTCACAGATGGCACTTTGGGAAGCCTAAGCCAACTATTCCTGCTTCATGCATGCCTGAATTGATTACATTGTTCTGCGGAGCTGAGAGATTCTTCTTCCTGTTGGTCTGTCCCTGTGTGAAACAGGAACTCACAGGATTAGAATGAGTCAGAAATGAAAGCAGGAGCCCCTCCTTCAAAGTTTGGACATCCACTTGGAAACCTCTAGATCCCACTCCCCGTTCAAATGATTTGTGAGGGCAAATGTTCCAGCTAAGATCTTGCAGTTGGACACTTTCCCTTTGCTAAGATCAAGCTCTCATCAGGCTCAGATTTTCAGGGCTATTTTCATGAGATGAAAGAAATCTTAATTAACTGTTCATATCTTTGTCAGCCAGACTCAGAATAAAAATTGATGGGATTCCCTTGAGCTTCGCTCCTTGTTATACTCTGCAAACAACAAAGATACTGGGAAGAATAATGTGAATCTCATTTAACATCACAAAGAAGCTTTCAACAGCAGGATAGGCTGATGTGGAATTATTGAATTTGCATAAAAAACCCTCTCCACTTTCTCCTCACTTAAAAAAAAAAAAGGAAAAGAAAGATTTAAAGAGTATTTTGAAAATGATTGCATTGTTCCTTGTACTTAGGGGAAGAGGTAATAGGTTAATGATTTTAGTCCTACCCTCTGTGAAAAATTCCAGTTCTTCCACTCCACAAGCAGCCCAGATGACCTCAGGCAAGACACTTCCCTCTCGCTGAGCCTTAATTCTCTCCTTTTTGCTAGTTCAAAGAGGATTTGTGAGGCTAAATATATTAAAAACTCTGGGCTCAGCTTACAGTCATGACAGACCGAGCAAAATCTCAGAGCCAGTGAGTATTAGTGATAGAACTTCCTCCCAAATAGCAGAAAGACCATGGCATGCAGAACCAAAGCATCCACAACAGTAAGAGCAGGAAGCCCTACACAGATCTGTAAGTCGGAAGCAGCTGCAAAAGAATGATTGGGATTCCTTTACCAGCATGACATTTTAACTCCTTCCCTCTCAGCAGGTAGGGAGGGTTTGATATCGAGGTGTTCCTCATTAGCCAAACTAGTCAGGGCTTTCAAAACCCATGTCTAGACAGGAGATTTGCACTTCTATCTTGAGAGAGCCTGGCAGTATTTTACCAAACACAAATTAGTTTTGGATAATCATATTTTAAGGAGGTGACAGCAAAACAGCCAGGATCAGGTAAATGAGACATCAAACTTCTTCAAAAATTTAAAGTCCTACACTTGCAAGATGTCAAAACAATACAGCACTAAGACTATTTTATGTTAATTTTTGTAATACCATCGTTTTTCCCTTTTGTGCTGTTCTTCAGTCTATCCTTGGCTGGAAGATGATGGTTTAATGCTGTAACCACACACTGAACTATTGCCAGGATGACAGTATTTTGAAGAATAAGGTGCTCTTCTGCATTTGCTGTGTTGTGTGAAGGGGAACCTACAGACTGAACTGATAACCATATGTAACCTCGGGCAGAGTTCATATCACTTTATAGTGAAAATATTTTCCTGATGGGGGTTGAGAAACAACGGCACAGGGAGATTAACTGATCTGACCAACACTACTACAGGTCAGTCAAAGCTCCAGGAACATCCTGTCCATTGGCTTTTTTTGCCAGGAAATGAAAGATACAGTGCCAGACATGTTGGAGCTCCTCCATCCCGAATGGAAGGCACTTGAGTATGAGGGCAGGAACAAGCTACTGCTATTTTTTAAATTTTTTTCCTATAACTTTATGCATGTGCCTACTACTCTGCATTCTAAAACTAAAAAGAAGGGAAAAAAAAAGTTGCTTAGCTCAAACATTTTTAGATTAAAAAAACCAAAGTTTTTCAACATCGCAGAGGAAGTAATATCTTTACATAGAAACTGCAATATATAACACTGTATCCCCTTAACGGAATTTAGAAGAATCCATAGAACTGGTGCAGAAGGTGTGAAAAATACCCAGGCTGAAAGCATGGATTGACTTTTTGCTTCCTTAAAAAAGATAAGAATGTACTACAGTAAAAGCAAGGCATTAACATATCAATGAGGGGAAAAAAACGCTCTTAAATTAGTCAGAGGGAAACTTTCCTGTTGGTGACTCATACAGCAAAATCATAGATATCTTGAAGTCAGCATTAACAAATTCAACTGTCCTTTTTCTCCAAGATGAATTTTGGAAGGAAACAGTCTAATGTGAATGATCAGTGGTTTCTTGTAAAAAGAGAAAGTAAGAAGAATGTAGCACAATGAGTTTTGTGATTATTGAATTTTACTCTTGTTTACTGAATTAATCAACTTCATTTTGGGATTCCTAATGTAATGTTCCAAGCTTCTGTACTATTTGTTCTAGTTGGTTGCTGTTAATAATACAAATTATCTTTTACTAGTATGAGTCAGTTTAACTCAGTTCCAAAACTTTTAAACTCACAACAGATGGGTCAGAAAGTCAGGATTAGAATATAAGCTAAAATATGACAGCATGATATAAAATTTCTCTAAGCCCAGGACTTTTTCTGGCTTATTTGCTGCATGCTCAGATTTTTTAAATCTCAAACACCGAATAAAAATTCATTTAAGAGAATCAAAATCTGCTAAATTAAAAGAGCTGTGGTTCATTTATGGCAACCTCCACACAGCTGAGGAGCTATGAAAATATCTAAAAATAACATGATCTAAAATGGTACTTGCAGTTTCAGATATCTCAGTGCTTTCACATGAACCACAGTGAGCACTGGAAGTGGAAAATCTCCTGTACTCACTGGCAGCCTCCTCCTTCCAGCCCTCAGCCTGGACTTGCCCATCCATGAATCTTGGCAGGGTGAACAGGAGGAGCCTGAGGACCTAAACTCTACCTTCTCAGGGAAACAGGGAGCCACCTCCTAGTGGTTATTTCTTTACCTGTTGGCTCCTTGACTGGATTTGCAGTTCAGGATGCCAGCAGGTTTCCAGGAGGAGCACTGGCTGCTGCTGCCAGAAGAGCTTGATAAAGCCAATTATCCTGAGTCCCTGTAATGTGCACTGCACAGAACCACCACCAAAGGAAAATCGTGTGTCCAAAGGGAAATCAAAGTTTGATGGAAAATAACATTTATCAATTTTCTGATACTTTCCTGGTGGCATGACACAGGGATCAATTACTCTCACAGTGGCCTTCTCCCCAGAAGACACAGGAGGTTTGTTTCTGAGATCAATGCATTACAGTGTCTGTTCAGTCAGTAAGGGAGGACCTGTCCTTTGCATGGACACCTGCAGGGCTGAATGTCAGGGATGGCACATACTAGAAAGTTCATTTGACCTTGAAAAGATCCCTGGGTCTGGTTCAGTACAATCAAAGAAGGACAAGGTTTCCTAGATCTGATTTTTGTGACCCATGACTTGAAAATTGTCTCTCACAACATCCAGCTACCCTTAGAAAATACTTAGCGTTACAGAGTAGGTCCATGTTGTAAGCATAGTAAAGAAATTATTTCCTGTCAGGCAATTAGCATGTCTACCTGCTAGTCAGCCTGTGCACATGTTGGCTGTGCCAGCGATCTGCACATTGGGTGGGACCTTGATAATCATAGACAATTACAGGCCACAGCAGGCCAAATTCCTCTCTGTGGTTGCCTGCCCTTACCCTGGCAGTGTTACACCATGGTTTGAATGTGAAGTGAAGCTTCAGCCTCTGCATCTGCATCCTGCTGTCTGCCTGTAAGTAAACACAACTTTGTAGGTCAGGAGTTCGTCAGTTACATAACCAGGCACATCTTAGTGCCTGTGATACTATGGATTCATCACATATGGATATGGCTCTTTTATTAGGGATATAGCCTATCTTCCACCTTCAAGAGGCTGCCCACAAGAAAGAGCATCATTACAAAAGTAGAGCAGACTGAGTTTAAGAGAAAGTGGGAACTTAAAGCCGTGTATTTCATCATTTGCAACTGTGGCTGTAGCACTTAATTGCTTGTCCCTAACCAGATCATAGATGTTTGCCAGCCACACTTCATCCCACCTCCCACACTGTGGCTGCACCAGAGGCTTGATTTCCAGCCGCTGGGCCATTTGCAGGCATGTGGAGAGCTTTTGGCTGTTCCTAAGGCAAGTGCCTCTCGAGCTGCTAATAACTTGCTTACAGAAAAGGCAGGGGGTGCCAGCTGGACCTGACCCATGAACTGGCAATTAGACTACACTGGGTTATTCAATGAACTACTCTCGATTTACTCTTCTAAGGGATAACATTCAGCTATAGCTCAAGCAATGCCTTAGCAGTTAGGGGGATGCTGAATCTTCCGTCTTCGGATTTACAATAGTCTCCAGCTAGCAAAGAGATCAGGGACTGGGAGAATGCGCACATCCAGCATACCCATTTAACCCTCCCAGAGCCAGGAACAGCAGAGCAGGCTGATGATCCTAAAAGCAGCCTCAGTCCTAAAAGCACAGAAACCAGGGAATAACCTGAACATGTGGTCATGAAGGGGAGTTTCTTAAGGAACTCAAAGGTCTGATTTTCCAAGCATCTGCAGAGGCTATTTGTTAAGCTATGTGATGGTTTTTCAGCCTCGGACAACTGGGAAGTGGAAGAATGGATGTTGACAGAATTGCTTAGAGCTTTGTGTTCTGGTTTGGTTGTTTTTGTGAATTCAGTTCTCTCACTGAAGAACACTTTTGCATCCCTGGGAGCCTATGCAGCAGCACCGCTGGGGTATGTGGTACAGGAAGGCTCCAGCCACTGCCACAGCCATATCAAACAAGCAACAACCAATGTACCCTTTCCTAACTGCTGACAAAACAGATGAATAACACAAACATGCTGTACCTTGCCACCTCATTTACCCTGGAAGGTGCTTTTCAATTATTTAGGAAAGCCTATCATTAAGAATATTTAGTTGTAGAAGTATATATTTTTTATCTGCATTAGACAGTGGTATTAAATAATATGCTGCTGTAAACTATTGAGCCCATCTGTATTACTGTGATGACTTCCCAGAGGTGAAACAGTGAAGCCAGAAGAAAAATGCAGGCCTCAGACACCACTGAAGTCAGGAAGAGGGGCACTGAAGAATTTGACAGAAAAACAGTAATATAATTTGCTGCTGCTTGTCATCAGCACCTCAGTCAGCTTGTCAGTCTGGATTATTCTTTCATTTCAAACAACAAAAGAACATCATGAGGATTTCTTAGATATAGAAGAGTTCAGATGAAGGGAAACTCTTAAAAAATTTTATAGTACCTCGAAAAAGCTTGAAAATGGAGTGGTTCTAGCAAAAAACACATGCTCTTACACACATACAAATTAAATAAAACAGCTCATGAATGTTGGGCTTTGGACAAAAGTTTTAATTTTTAATTATAAAAACAGTGACATCTGAAATACTGAGAAATGTTGAAATAAAGCATAATTACAAAGACACCACAAAGTTTATAAGCAGATATAGAGAAAAAAAGCAGAAGAAATCTGTAGTCCACCAATCTTGTGAGCTTCTATTTATCTCTTTTTTTTTCTTTCTTTCTTTTTTGGATGACACAGGTTATCTTCAATGCTAAGCAAAGGCCATGGGCAAAATCCTGGCCCTGATGAGGTCAATGAATGTTTTCCACTTGCTTCAGAGATAGCAGAACTTTGTTCATTACCCACATACACATTAGCACATCTTCTAAATCCTTGAACTTGCTGTACCTGTTCCTCCAGTGAGGCCATGTATTTTCTTGTTATACTTCTATTCCAAACCAGTTACTTTCCTGATAAAAGCTCTTTGGTCTGTTCAGTCCATTCACAAACTGCCAATATTTCGCCTACACTGAGACACAAACACCAAGATGTGCAGATCCTAGACAGTGGGCTGCTAAGTGGCGTCAGTTAAGATTACCCCTCCCCTGCCAGTCTGAAACAAGCCTATTGTGCTACATTTCAGGGCACACAGTACGGCTAACTACCCCAAAAATCACAGCACAAGAGAACTGCCCTTCAACATATAGTAGCTAAACTCTAAACACAAATACATTGCTGCAGTTAGTTGCTTCTCAGAAGGGTACAGCCGGTTTGACAGCTATGCAACAGATGAAGCCCATCAGGGAAAAGTTTTGAGCTGCAGGTTAAGCTTAGACAAGCTGGGATCGGGGATGCAATGGCAGAAGCACAGAGCTTTCCTCTGGCTCCATGATGCAAACAGGAGTACAGCTGTGGCAGTGTAAAGCCACGGACATCCCTGGTTATTCACTGTCCCAGTGAAAAGAGTTTCACAGCATCAGCCCAAAGCCTACAAACGTGCACACATTTAACATGCATTAGTAACTGTCCCCCACCATCTCCAAAGGCACAGAGTCAAATGCAGATGGAGATTTGAGAAACACTATCTCATCCTTCAGGGCAGCACTTCTGAGATTGGTCAGGCACAGTCTCAGGACCATCTGATGACCTTCCCAGTTACCACCAAAGCTGCAGCTCCTCAGGGGATAAAGGGCTTCTGCTTTTAGTGGTGTCAGTTAAGCATTGGTTATAAACCACAGCATTCTATTGTAACACATTCTCTCCTCCATACTATGAGCCCTCTGACAAGGAGAAATACACACCCATCAATAAATACTAAACTGACTTAAAAACTTCATTCACAAATCTAGTTTATATTAGAATATTCAAGTGACAAAATGATAAAAAACTTCCAAACATCAGATTAAGAAAAATTATTTTTTAAAGCTACCCCAGTCTACTATAAATACAACTGCAACATGCTTTGGACATACAAACTTTAAACTTTAGCCCACCATGAAACCCAGGGAGAAAAATGCGTTTAGACCATCTTTCCAAACAAGTTAAAAACCTCATTTAGAAATACTCCTTGAGGAGCAGACTAGTCTGATGCGGGGTAAAAAGTATAAATATGGCAAGGTAAGAGTCAAAAGTCCGACAGTAGCAGCCACCAAGGATTTAAAAGTTAGGAGGTTGGAGAATGATCCATGTTATTCTCCTTTTGTTTCTGAGCAGTTCTTCCTTCTGTACATCACTAGCCTGTCAATTAGTACCTCTGCAAAAATGCCAGAGGAGACCAGACTAGCTGGTGGATCCTTCATGGGACCAAAGCACAGTCACAGTCAGGTACAGCCCAACTATTTCTACAATGGCATAGAGCACTACACATTGACGAACAACATGACAGCGAAAAAACTGAAAGGACTTAATGCAACCAATCAAACCCCATTCAACAGCTTTTGGTCTAGGGCAGCAGCTTGCAATGAACAGCGACACTGTTTCAAAACCACCTTCTGTGCACAGCCTGCTCCCTCTCTCTGCTCTCTCACACACTCACGCTCTCTGGCTCACTGCTCCTCTTCTCTTCCTCTCGCTGGGAGGTCTCCTGGAGCCTCTCTTTGCCTGGGGCTCAGCGGCATCGCAGAAAGCAGAATCCTTGCAGCTCATTGGCATGTCTGCCCCATCGGATTGGCACTCTGGCAGCTACACAGCTCCCTCAAGTATCTTTCTTCATTTTCTTCCTCTTCCTCCTCTCCTTTTTTCCAGGTACGCCTGCCATACGAACAACAGGGACAGTGCACAAACATTCCACATGTAATTGCATCCCTGAGAGCTGTTGGCTTTTTGCTTGATGAAGAGAATTTAAGGGTTCTTAGATGTGTTTTACAAGGGTAATTCAAAGTCATGGGGAGGACTCAATGTTTTTAGTGGACTCTGACTCATATTTGCTTCTGTTTCATGTTGAAAAGAGCTGTGCAAAAATTACTGTCACTAAATGCAATAATAGCTCTATTTTTTTTTTGCTCACTACCTCAGAAAAGAACAGGAACAGGTATTTGTCACAGAAAAGCCTCTGAGTACTACAGAGCCTCACAAAGAATTAAAATATGCAGCTAAAGGAGAAGCATTTCACATATTCACTTAAAAATGCATTTGTGAACACTTCTTAGATTACACATTACTCTGAAAGTTCATCAGATGTGCAAAAACACTTACCGTTATTGGGTGAATTATTAACAATGTCCGAGGATTTTTCGAAGGAAGCACCAACTGCATCGCTGCTATGTTTTGTAGATATCAAGTCCCTGGGGCCTTCTTCCATTCTTGTTTGCAAACCTTGCTGGGGCTTAATTGAAACAACATGCTTCACTAAGCATATGAGTTAAACGAAGCATATGCAAGCACAAAATATGAGAGAAAATGTCATTATTGTGAGGCATTTAAAGAAACTGCAGGACAAATTCATTTTTACATGATTAGAATAGTTTGCCATGTTATCTACCTACCTCTTATTTATTTGTTTTAGAGGGGATTAAAGTGTTGAAATTGTCTTTCAGTGTTATTTTTCCCCTTGCTTCCCACAGTGAACAGAAGAGCAGCAAGAAATACTGAGATGAAAGTACTGGCATTGTGTAGTGATACTGAAGAGTAAGATGTGCTCTGTGACTGCTACAGAAACATTGGAGGTAGCACAAAGAGTGTGATAAGCAACTTTGTGGATCTGGCTTCGTAAGTAATTTCATTTTTTATGTCCATCTGAAGGCTGAACTTGCACAGCAGCATTTGGGGCTGACATGCAACACAAGCTTCTACTGGCCCATCATAAACACGTCAGAAGCAGCAGTGCTGTCCTGAGGAGTTTGGACAGCACTGTTGAGATTATTCATGAAGGTACATAACAAAGCTAAACCAACTAATTGGATGTGCAAGAGGGAGAGTGATATGGCAGCACTCTGGGAACTGATAGGATATCCTAATGATTATGTGGATTGTAGTCAGGGAGGTAGTTAAAACCTTTCCCTTAAAATGGAAGCATCAGGAGATCTGGGAGCAAAATCATCTCAAGGATCATGGAGAGACCACAGTGGGTGTGAGGGGAAGACAAATGATTTTTTTTAAAAAAGCAGCTGTATATGTCCAGAAAAACATATTCTGTGACAAGTGAATGAAGTACAATTTGGACGTTTTGGGCATTCCCCCCCAGAATTTCTCATTTCACTGAGCACCAACCAAGGAGTGAAATTTCTCATTTCACTCCACTGGCAAGGAGTGGTCCAAAAGCCAATCAACACTCTGTTCCTTTGTACTTCCCATTCCAAATGAACTGACATTCTCCACAGCCTTTCTCTGTTGCACTCTGAGACAATTTTCTCTCAATAAGCTTTTTAGTGATATAACAGTGGCCTTGTTTTATCTTCACTGACTTTTGGGAACCACCTTTTCATTACTGTTGGTATCTCTGAGCAACCTTCAGCTACAGATGAGACACAGGCCAATTGTACACTAAATTTGGAGTGCATCTGGCTTTAATCATGGATGAAAAAATGTTTAGGCAGATGCATTCCAAGTTTAGTGCATAACATTCTGTACTGCAAAATAAAAGAGTTTTGAAAATATATTAGGGAATACTATGTTGCAAAACTCCACTGTTTACTGTGCTCATAACTTCTTTTATGGGGAGACAAGGAGAAAAGAGAAGAGAAAGTCAGAAGACAGAGGAAGAAAAGTCTCCCTTAGGTCATCCTAACAGAGAAGAATCCCCCTCTGCTCACAGAAAACCAAAAACTACTCTTGGAATACAAAATACTCACATGCCTCAGTCCAGCTCCACCCCTTGCTTCCTTCATTTCCATTTTCTTCTTCTTCCGTTGTGTTTTGCTTTCGGGTCCAGAAAGGCAGAAACGAATGCCTGCTTTGCCTTTTGGCAAATCCTGAAAGCATCAGAGATTTTTTAAGAGAAGTCCTGGGACAGCTAGTTTGGGATTTTTCAGAAAAACTTATTACCTCCAGGAGTGTGTGCTGACAGTGTGCAAGGGCTGTCTCTCTGAACAGGGTGCACGCCTCAGCTTAACACATCTCTTTGCAAAAAGCTCAGCATGCTCTTCCCACTGCTGCCCAAAGGGAACATTTGCCTGGGCTTCTAGAAATCATTTAAACAGCAAGACTTCTGCTTCTGCATCTCCACCCAAGATACCACTGTATCACTGTCACCAAACCCTCTTATCAGCAAACTTAAATAAATATGTCCTGGGTGCCTGAGATGCTGTGAAGGCTGTGTCAGCTCTGGACTCCACACCTCTTTTAGGGCCTAGATATTTGAGAAGGTCAGCAGCAGTAGGGTGCAAACACCCAGGGTTTGCTGCTTAGGACAGCGATACCACGGGCATGATGAACTCCCAGAACCAGCCAACTCCCCCCAGCCCATCTCATGCCTCTTGCAAGAGTGTTCCCCACCTCCAGCTATCTCAGACAGGTCAGGCAGGTACCATGCCAAGCCCAGCATGAGAAAGCCCCCACAACTGAAGGAGCCTGGCTCCAGGGCTGGACTGGAGACCCCAGCATGGATGAGACTGACCCCAGAGGACCAGGTCTCCCTTGGCCATCAACAGCACTGCCTCACCTTCTCATCCCTTGTCTGATGCTCCTCATCTCCAGTCCAGTTTCCCCACTCCTCTGTGGGAGCCTTCCAGTCAGAGTCCAGGTCAATCACTGAAGGGTCACCTATTAGGGCAAGCATACAAATGAGTTATGTGCAAATCCATACTTCTTCCTAGTCTCACATGAATAGCACAAATGCTGCAAAACTACCTGACATCTTCTTACTTGCCCATGTGATATTTGGATGTGCATGTATGCATGTCTTAAATGTGTTAAAATACTTACAAATTTGTTTTAAAAATGCATTAAGACATATACATTGACTGCCAACTCACAATTAGTGACAACATTCTTCATGACAGGAGAAAAATGAGAGAAGGGCAGAAAAGCTCATACGAAAAAAAGCCCTTCCAGCCTGCACTTCAAGAAAACAAGCTAAACTAATAGCGTGGCTTGTCAAATATTCCTTTTTAATTTTATGAAGAAGGATTTAGGCATGTCCAGAAACACTGGCAGATACAACAGGCTCTTCCATTCACTGCAACACACCATCCTCTGGACAATTATTCATATGGAAGAGTAATATTAACAAAGGATTTGTGCATTCATTATTGCTCTCTTTGGTGTTTTCTTTATTACAAAAAATGCAACCAAGTCCATTCTCAACTTCATCTTCCTTTTCTATTCTCTTTTCTTGAATGTAAACCAGAAAAGCACCATCCCAGCACTGATTTCCAAACCTCCTTAAGATACAACTCTAAATAGGCACAAAATAGGGAACATCTACCCTGCATCAATTCTGATCATTTCATGGGAACTGGGCAAAAAACTTTTTAAAACCTTTTAGGTTTCTCTATCTTTCAGCATCTGGTACCTTTGAAAATATGGCTGCAAGCCCTCAGCTGCCTCTCCAGAAAGCACTGGCAAACTATCCTCAGTCAAAAAGGCAAAACAGACCAGTTTAATTCCTTCACCCAAACTGAATGAGGTGCAAAAAAGCAGATAAATCAGCATAAGATGTTGAAAGGACTACTTGATTATTTTTTAACAATTTGAATGTAACAATCTTAAGTCTTATCCTAACAGGAAGAACAACTTAAAAACACAACATACAATGACAACTCTTAGCTGATTACTTCTCTTAAAAAAAAAATCCCAAGCTGGATGGAAAAACTTCTACTTGAAGCAGGGCCAAAACCAAAAGCATGCTGGGAATGATAAAAGAAAACAGTTTCCAAAAAGTTGCTCTGACCAGTTTGCTGCCAAATGTTATAAACATGATTATAAACATTGTTCAAGTTTCTCTAGTTTAAAATCCATGCCTTCTATACAGACAATATGTTTTTCCTTCTTCAAAAGGGAAAGGAACAGCTAATTTTGAATTCATTCCCCAATAAAATTCAGTCCAAAGTAGAATTCCTGAGCTGCAAGGCAGCAGCTCTGTTGATGGTTCTCTCATGGGTGTGCAAGCAAAACATAACACATGGGAAGCCACAACTGTTGTTTTCACCTTTTTAACTTCTGATATCTCAAAAAGTGCATTTATGTACATACTTCTAAACATGAAAATAGCTTTGATGGCAAACTGCCTGCAATGAGTTTATGTTAATGCTTCATCCTTGTCACATGTGGGCATGAAACTTGGCCAGACAGTGGTAACTCTGCCTCATCTCAGAATTACTCTTCCCAAAGTATTGTGTCCCAGGGGTGTTTAAAATCAACTCAGACTAAAATTAAGGGCAATATAAGATTCTTTACAATTTGCTGGATTTGATGGGGAAATCGGATTAAATGTACTTATCCCAAAGCTCTGATTAAATGTACTTATCCCAAAGCTCTGACTTAAAATCTCTTCTGTTGTGTAGCATATTTCCCTTCTACAGTGACATCTCCCACAGTGTCTTTAAACTTTGAATACTCTCTAGTATTTTTAAATCTGATTCTCCTTGGGTCATCAATTCTCTCAGAGGCTAAAACTGATCAGTAATTCCTGGGAACATAAACACTAAAAGGACTGTGCCATGCAGCAGGATGTCCTCCCGCTCCTCATGTGGGTTTAGCCCTAACAGAGGTGATATCTCTCACAGCACCAACACAGACCAACATCCTGCTGTTTATTTTTACAAAAGCAATGCTGTTAAATGTCATTTTCCAACTAAGTTCTTGCTTGCAACCTACCCCAAGTCTTCCAGCAAACTCCACCAAGACAAAGCTGTACTTTTCTGTTGGGATCAAACATTTGCAGAGTGCATTTCAAGGCCAAAGTGGTTTCCATGTACCCCACGCAATGAAAACATTTTTAGATCCTGAAAGGCACAACACTGAAGGTGTCTTCAGAAATCAGGGAGGCTGCCAGCACCTCTGCAGGTGCTGCATCCCAGCACCAACTACCTGAACAGCCTTGGTCTCCAGTCTCTCTCCTGTGTAAGGAGGAGCAGACAGGGAGCAGATGGCTGCGCCCCAGGGGGGTGTTGGGGAGCAGGCAAACAGCAGCAGGATCTGGTCAAAGAAGACAGTCAGCAGGTTCTCTGTGCCTCCTGATGGATAGGGTGGCGTACAGTACTGTACAGGCTGAACTTAATTATTTGGCCTGGAAAATGAAACTGGAAAGTACTGCAGCAAAACTCAAGTCTGTGTCACCAAGAAAGGGATTAAAAATTTTCTCATCTAGCTTGTACATTTGCATTCTAATCTACCAGCATCTCTCTTAGCATGCTGTCCCAAAATATGGGCAGCAGAAACTTAAGGGAGGTTCATCTGGCAGGGAAAACCCCTCAGTAGGCTGCATATTGTCCATGGCTCTGAGCTTTACTGTGGCTGCTTGTCGAAAACCCATCCCTTTGCAAAGGGCAATGGACTGTGTTATGAACACAGTCCTAAGCCAAATCCTTGCCAAAACATCACTTATAGACTAAGTGTAATACATTCAGTTGAAATGTGTAGATAATTTCCAGTCTAAAGCTTGAATTTCTGTGTTACAGGTCAATAGCTGGGTGGAGGAATCCCTTATTTGGCACATTCCTTCAACATAATTCAGTAGAGGCAAAGTATCAAATAAACCTAGACTGAAGACCCCTTTTAGTGGAAAGAAGCTACTGGTTCCCATAAAACAAAGGAATTAAAGTTGATTTTAACTCTGGAACAGCAGGAAGGTTGAAAGTCAGGAGGCATAGGGTCAGAAGATGTGGGAGTTTCCTTAAGGTTATGGGGAAAATTTGCTTTGGCAATCAAGGATTCATTGGGAGGGTGCCAAGACAGATAAAAAGTGACTCTCATGGTCATGAGATGTTGCATTTGCAAATAGAATGTAGATTTTCTGAGATTGCACTGCTCTGTTGCCAAAGCACAGGTCCGCTGCACTTGGAAGCAGATGCATGGGATAAAATTAGTATTCCCTTGCCTTGGAACCAGACACAAGTGGTCTAAAACAGCCCAGAAGGCCACACTGTGTGGGTTACATGTTTTATAACAGCAAAACCAGCCACAGCTTGCAATGCATTCTGTAGGACAGCAAAGCTGAAGTACATAAATGTCACCAAAGGGGCAGTGACATAGGTACACAAAGGGAGTATAAGGAAACACGTGCAAGTAAAGCTTCCAAGGCAAAGGCAGGAGGATCAAGAACAACCCTGCAGAAGGTGCAAGAAAGGCACTTGGCAAAAGCAGAGCACTTCCTGGGCTCAAAAATTAAGTGAATTATGTCAGGACGGAAGTGGTTCAGCCCCCTTTCTTTCTCTTTGTGACAGGAATGAAAAGTATGCAAACATTAATGATGAGTAGGGGAAAATGATGAACAAAGCTTCCCATTTTGGGGCCCCCTTCCCTCATGGCAGAGTCCTGGCCACCTCAGCCTGCTGGTGGGACTGCTGGGACTGCAGCAATCAGTGCTGACCATGTGGCTTCAACTCCTAGACACTGAATGCCCTGAGCTAACAAAAGGCTGAGATTGCTAAGGACTAATTGTTTGAATATGCAGAGACAATGACTGATGACAGAATGAGAACTGCACAATCAAAGAGGTTGGAAGTGGCCTCTGGAGATTGTCTAGTCCCACCTCATGGCTCAGAGAGGGCTCAGCTACAGCAGATTTCTCAAGAATGCAGCAGAGTTTTGAATATTTTGAAAGGTGGAGAGTCTGCAATCTCTCTGGGCAAACTGTTCTGTTGCCTGACCACGCTTACCACAAAAAAAAAGCTTTCACTTATGAATAAGAGGAAATTCACCTCTTACCCATTTGCCTGTTCCCTGCTCTCCAGGCCAACCTTATGCAATGACCCCATCAGGTGCATACACAGGGCATGGCTGGACCTTCTCCTGTATATCCCTGACTGTCTTGTACTGGGGAGTCCAGAAATGGACACAGGACTCCAGATATGACAATAATTAAGAATTAGCCACCAGCAGTGTTTATCATTAATGAATGTCAACACAGGATTGTGTTGTTTGCAAACCAGTCTGACTGAGAGTCTTAAATATTCCAAAAGTGACTGCTCAGTTCCCTTTACCACTACCTCCCTCCCTCCCTCCCTCTATGTATATACACTTTCAGTTGTGCCAACACTTAAACCTCAAGCCTTTTATAAGTGAGGGTGTTATTGTTGCTGGTACTTCACAAAAAGATAACTCGATGTGGAACAGGGAGCAGGCCAAGGCAGCTCCGCCAGCCGGGCCAGGGGCGGGAGTCCAGCATCCAGCTCCTTCGGCTGTACCAGCCCACACAGAACAAAGAGACTCATTACATGTACTGCTCTGGATTTGATAAAATGATCCCAGATCATAGGCTATGAATGGCTTTTTTTTTTTTTAGTTCCCAAGCTTGCAAGAGCTAACAGGTCATGTTTAACTGTCTAAGAGCTCATTTTGCCTGCAGCGCCGACCTTAATGCCAACCATTACCTCATCTAAATTCAGGGAATACATGTTCCTGACGCACCCCTCCCCTGCATCAATATCAGGGCTGATGATTCAAAGGAAAAAAAAACCACCAGGACAAAAAAGCAAGCTGTAAGACAGACAGAATCCTCTAAACACTTCTGTTTTGATGTTTGCAGAAGCAAGGTGCTGAATTTTTTCTATCGTTCTACTCTCAGACAGATACAGAACTCCAAAAGTAGAGCTCTGCTTGGCTTTGCAAGTGCAGATCAAGCCCAGAGTGTGCCAAATCTGACATGTGCTAAATGCAGTGCAAGGAAACGCTGCTGAAGAGCTGCCCACACTGCCTCCCTCCATCCCGCGTGGGCGTGACGGGCTCCAAAGTTGGAAAGGGCCAGGCACCCATTGCAGCAACGCAGGGGTAAAGAAACACAGCACCAAGGCAAGGGAAGGCTCAGGGTTGGGGATTTTGTTTTTATTCTTTTTAAAGCAAACTATGCTATTTATAAAATCATGGCCAAAATGATGCATCTGCTGCAGAGCTCCAGTTACCGCTGGGCAGAGAAGCAAGACAACCACAGTCTTTGCTCCTTAATGCATTCCACCCGGCTGGGTTCTCCTGCAGTTAAGCAATCAGAGCAGCTAGAGCACAAAGAGGTTTGCTCAGCTCATCAGCCATCGTTCCTGCAAGAGCAGGGAAAGGCCTCCCGACAACGGGGTGTATATAAATACTTCACTCGATCTTGACCAAAAGGTCAAGAGAAAAGGCCATCTAATACCCACACTGTTCATGCCAAATTATTCCAACCACTCAGGACCCATGCTTGTCTTTCTTTTAAAATTAAAATAACACCCATTACCAGTCATAAAAAGACTGAAATCCTGATTGCCACAGTGCACTGGAGCTGTGTTCTGCATCTGGGTTCAGGGCATTTCCAAGGAAATTTTAAATTTTGGCAAAGGTACATGGAGCTTGAAAAGCACCCTGTCCTCCCACGGCTCTCCCTCAGCCACCCCACTGAGCCTGGGCTGCAGCTGCCTGGAAAAGGCTCACTCAGCTCCACCTTCCCACACAACAATGGGAGGGAGGGAGGGAAACACAATGCTTCAGTTATGAGAACCAAACACGGCTTTGAACTCATTTCACAAATTCACTAATCTGAGCTGACTGGTAACACGTGGGGCTTTTTGAAACACAGAGCCCATCCTGCTGCCCCTGGCTCAGGAAGTCCCAGACGCTCTCTGCAGGGTGTGGGGAGGGATCGCCCTGTGCTTGCCCTGTTCTGTGCTTATCTGCCCGCAGCTGATAACAGTGTAACTGCTGGAGAGGACACAGGAGCCTGCAGACAGCTCCCTACGGCTGCTGCTGCTGCCCAGGAGCTCTAATTACACTTTGCACCAGTATGTACGCACCAAAACAGACTGTACCTACTGCATTATTTGTTTTTCTTCTGAGGGAAAACAAATAAAATGCACTTTCTTGCCCTTCTCAAGGGCTCCACGGGGACAACTGCCTGCCTGACTGAGCTCAGAGCAGCTCTGGGCTCAAAACCAGATCCACACGGGATTTCTCCCTGACCAGCAAATGAGCCACATGGGAAGTGGACCCTGATGTCTGAGGCTTAGGAAATGGACTGAAGGGAGTTCCTGTACTGATGCACTTGTTTGTCTACAGAAAAAGGGCAAAGAGACGTACCCTGCCCCTGCCATGCATCATCTGCTGGGAGGAAAGTTGAGCTGCCATGCCAACAGCATCTGGAAGGACTGTCCTCAGATGATTTACTCTTCAGGTTATCTGCACATAGGAAAGCATCTTCATTAAATATTAAACCAACAAAAGCCCAAATCTCAAGCCTAAAAGATAATCACATAGGTATATTCACATTATTAAAACCAATTAATCATGCCTCTGGCTGCTTGCTATGTCACGATGCCTGGATGTTATGTAATTTAAGCCACATGTTAATCTGTGCTTCTCATCCAGTGGATTTATTAACAATGGCTGGACGAGGACACTATATGCATAAGTTATTTAAAACAACTCACTCAGGAGTGGCTACACTAACATCATTCAGAAATGTAAACTTCTGGCACATCTCTGTTGGGGACCTAAGGAGGGAGCTGTAGTTCCTGCAGAACAAAAGCCACATCCAGAGTATCCAGCTCCAACTCCCACCACCTTCACTGAGAAGGCTTCTGCTCAAGCTAACAGAAATCCGTAATTACCAAATTGCTACATAAAAGAGCACAGGTGAGAGAGCTGCTGGAGTAAAAAGTTGTTTTGATGATTACTTTCAGTAAATAACACAACCAGTAGGATTCACATGCCTCCCTGAATGTCCCCCCTTAGCCCCTTTCCAAGGCCTGTACATAACTGACTAGAGTATTCTTTACATCTTTCATAAATCAGGGGCGTTTTTTCCACATCTTTGACTTTCCCTTTCTTCCTTTCATCTAATGAACTCTGAGGTTTATGCAGTTGTGTATGTTTGATTTTTTGCTGCATAAATGCAGATGTTAAAAAATATTTCTCCTTGTTGAGTACTTATACATTAGGAACTGCTTGAATCCATTGACAAAGTGTTGGAAAAGAGATGGTTAAATGTGGCATGTGTTATATAAATTGCCTTATCTGGCTTTAGAAGCTGATTTCAGCATTCTGGATAATATCACACACACTGTTTTGTGCACAGATATCTATCTATATATATCTCTGCTTGTCTTTAGCATCTCTAACAGATTCAGGACCAGACTTTGCATTCATCATCCAGCTAAACTTTCAGTCAAATGTGAATTTCTGGTAGGCAGGGAATGTGTGAACCAGGGGTGCTTGCAATCAATCAGTGAAGACTGAGAGTTGCAGATGCAAAGTGAAACCCAGAAATGAGGCTTAAGTCAATGCAGGATGAGGAGATGCTCCATCCTTCTCAAGGCCACACATGGAGAGGCTCAAGCAGAAAATCCCTCACTGTGCTGGATGAGAAGCTGCTGGCTAGGCAGCCTCTAACACAGCCTTTCCAAGCTGCGCATTCACTCCCTCCCTTGGTCTGAAATTCTCTGAATTTGTTGGTTATCAGAGCACGACAGAAACCTTCTGTGTGAGTCAATCTAACAGAAAGAATCTGCAGGGGAGGCAATATTTTTTTTATTTATTCCAAGATGAGTACATGAGTTTGGAAAGGTTCTGATGTTGCTCTCTAAAACACTGGTGTGCTGGATTTGAGATGCAAGTAAGCTCTGCAAGAGAGAACACCCATGTGTGACCAGTGAGAGCCCGTTTCAGCCAAGCAGCTAAGAAAGCGATAGAAGAATTCAGATAGAAGTGCAACGAGAGGCCACTCACCTAAATCCCTGGAGAGATCTGACAATGTCCCAAAGGTCACAGGACAAGATTTTACATCTGCAATATCCCATGTTCCTGCATTTAAAATGCAAACAAACAGTAACCCAAAATCTGATGTCACGTTCAGTTTCTACCTTATGCTCCCAAGCTCATTACAGCCCTGCCATGTTCTCTTCATTCCAAGCCTGCATCCACTGCTGTTGCTGGACAAGCAACAAGCAAGGAGAAATCACATTTATGGACAGAGAGAGTCCAGCCCCATCACCACATACACCTTCTCAGACTTTCAACATGCATGTCACACCAGCATGGCACTTCTCTGTGCCCAAATTCTTCACTCATCTGAACTGATGCTCCCTCTATGCACTGCTGGCAGAAGCTGTCATGTATTGGAATTTGGACTTTTCAAAGCATTAGAGTAAAAATGGTACTGATGTCCTCCCCCATCAATTCTGTACTTTGCAAGAAAAGAACTCTAGCAGAGAAGGCAATTCACATGAGGGCAACCTAAAAGCATTTTCTGAGTCATCAGAGTGCTGGATTACTGCTGCTGAAGGTGAGTCATCATGTGGCCTTATATACCATTCAATTCAGCCACCATGCTCAATTAATCTGAGAATGAAGTCAAAATCAAATGCTTTTGACTTAGGAATACTCTGCCTTTTCATGTTTTGAAATACACAGATATACCCTGCAGCCTAACTCTGACCATGTGTGAGCATCCCCAGAAGGCAAGGCTTTGGTTGTAAAGGACACAAATAATACCTGTGGGTAGAAAATAACTTGCACCCAGCAGGTAGTCTACAACACAAGGAATTCCTGCCATAAGAACCCCTTTTTTCACATTGTTGGGAAATAAATGACACCAAGCAGGGTCCAAGGAGGGTGGACAATACTGTGTGTGCAGGATGAATGTCGGTGGGGCTACAGTCTGATGAGGACACAGCAATTTGTGAAGCTTCCTCTCAGCAATATTTGAATGTCAACACTCACCTACGTTGGAGAAAACATCATCCTCTGACCTGGAGGGTGCTAATTCTTCCCGCAGGGCTCCTGAGCCTTTCAGCATGGTCCCATACTCTGCCTTGGCAAAGAAAGCACCTTTTCCACCACCACCAGGGTCCTCTGTGAGTGGCCACACCGCTCCTTTCTCATCCCAGTAAAAGGCTGGCTCAGCCGCTGAGCTACCCAGGGATGCTCTGCTGGGGTCTTCTCGGGAATAAACATTAAAACAGGATCATCATTATTTTAAATTACAAGGAAGAGTTTGTACAGGAGAGACAACAGAACAAAGCCTGATATAAACCCATCAGACTATTTCCAACTGAAATTATTTACAGATATGATGACAGCAAAGCAGAGCTCCTGGGATGGGACACTGAAGTGGAAAACAGAAAGGCCAATGTGAGGATGGTGCCACAGTGACCTTGGGCATCCTTCCCTGGAGTGGAGGCTCAAGGCCTCCAGAGTCCTGCTGGGGGCCCAGAGCAGTGAAGGGAGAGAAAGAGAACAGCTGGACCTCCAAAAAAAAAAAAGAAAGCAAACCTCTTGGATGTTGGTAGTTCAAGGCTGCTAGAGAAATCAGTGCAGGCATATGAATATTTTTTAAAAGAGAGTGTTTTATGACTCCAGCCTTCAGAATAGCAAAGCGTTTTCTGGATCTCTGGCGAGGAGGAGACCACTGCTGATATCAACTCCACCTTCACTATGTACCTTAATGGTGATGCTGCTGTTTCTCCCCTGCCAGGGAACAGCAGCCAGCACTCATCAGGGTTAGGGCTCCTTCCTAGAAGATCTGATCTCACTACTCTGTAAATGCCCATGCTAACATGATCACAGGGTTCAGCATTCTGCACAGTCCAGGCTGCAGGATTGCACCAAAGACTGCTGGTGCTTTCACCAAGCAAAACTTGGTGAACTGAGCTCCCTTTCCTGAGTCAGCAAAGCCTTTAACACCTGCAGGACCTTAGGGCTAAACCCTGTGGGGTTCTGCATGTGGAGCTGGCACCAATGATGACAACAGGTGAACCCACATGAAGAAAGAAATGTGGACCCATTCACTTTCCTGGAGAGAAAGTGGAGACCTCAGCACCTCTAGCCTTTAAAGACCCTTGATAAACCAAGAGTTAAAAATCTAAACTCTTGCTTCTTTAACTCTATACAATCCAAATGATAGATTAAGTGGTCCCAAGGTGTCTGTATATTTTTCTGTTGAAATTTCCTGTTCCCTTACCCTTCAATTTTAATAGGGCATCTTAGAGCACCTTAAGAGCCTTACTGCACTAACTGCAACATATAGTTGTGCACTAACTCACACATATATCCAGCTACATCTCCCAATCCAGCCACGTCTCTCCAATATCCAAACTCCTATCTTAGCTTCTAAATTACTCTAATATTATACACCTAAAGGTTATTTTGATTATTTTATCACAGATAATGAAAATACTTCTGAATGTCTTAATTCCATGACCTGCTTTTATATAGTGGTTATTACATATAACATGATTAGCAGAAATGTGTATAGACATAAGTGCACGGCAAACACCTTGAAATCCCCAGAGGAAAAATGTGGAGTGAGCACCAAGTGTTGTTTCATTTTATCTCATTAGGATAAGAGTATAATTCTGTTACAGTTCTTTAGTCTGGACTAAAGGATCTGTTTGGAACTGAGCAAATTATGTGTGTTTTTATACGTCCATTATCAGAAAACTTCTGTCAAGCCACACAAAAGGAACCAGCCCACATAACATCAAGCATTTAGCAGATCTACTATCTAACAGACATCTGCTTTCAAAGTCCTGTGGGTAATGCTGTGTGCTCTGCTGTGCGTTTTAATGAGAGCATGGAGTAAGAGGCATGCTACCAAGTAAAAGCTCCCAAAGCTGTATTTTCTTAAGTAAATAGCCTCAGTAAGTGCATGGATTTTGCTGCCAAATGATAAATAGAGCAAACAGAAAGATGTTGGGGTGTAGGGAGGAGTAACAAACCCAATCAGATCAGATGTGTGAATCGAGCCTGTACATTTACCTTTTTGTTTCAGCCGTTCCCTCCTTAAGTGTCTCTTTTCACGGCTGCTGATCTTGGTCTGCCAAACTCCTACAACACAGAGCAAAGTTCATTTTTAAGCTATCAAAGAACTTTCTTCATTGCCCTTACTGCTTAGCACCAAGGTAAACAGCCATCTGAAACTTTCTGATGCTGGCTGTAAAAGAGGCATCAGATCTCATGCAGCATGTCCCCTGTGTGCAGCCCTTGCTTCCTCTGCAGAGATGCTACGTAAGAAATTCCCATCACAGACCCGTCTGTTGTGTCCTGACTCACATAACTGCACATATTCTTCTGTCCTGTGTGTCAGTCTGATGTGACACCCATTCCCTTGGGGGAGTTGTCACAGCAGAGCATCAACCATGTTATATGTCTGACAGTGGGGAGAAGTTAATGAAAATCTTAACATTAAATAAGGCTTCACTTTATTGGGTTCCTCTAGCCCTGAACATACCCTAAGGATTGTTCTGCCATGTGGGCACCCTCTCCCACTCAGCTGGTTTACACACACATTCATTCACACCCATAGGGCCACATCCTGTCTCCATCCATGCTCTCCATGACCCAAGAAGTCAGAGGAGGTGCTGGCAAAAATGGTTAATGAAGGAAAAACCACAGCCCCGGGAGCTGACCAAGACACTTCCTTTCTCCGAAGCATCCCTGAAGAACACATGAAGCATCCCCAGAAAATACATAAAACAGTTCAGCTGGGGCATCCATTCGAAAAATTACAGATCCATTTGAAGAAAGCCTCTGCTGTGTCCCCTTCTCCCCCAGCAGCCCCACGGGCCCCAGGAAGGACTCTGGTCCAACAGCAGGGCTTCTCTTGCTCTCACCACCACACTAATCACATTGTAATCTTTTAAGCCCAGAAAAGCTTAGAATTTGTTGTTTTCAGTGTAACCCTTGGTGGGAGGAGGCAGAGAAGGGCTCATGGGATGCAATGTATTTTCCAGTGAAATTCTAACTGCCTGAGATTTCTCTGACAGATTCCTCTGTGGAGCTGCTTGCAAACAAAGGTCTTGGCTATGCTCACAGGCGTGCTACAAGTTGGCTGTGAATTTCCACAGCACCTTTACCAGCCTCAGTCACAGGCACAATAATGTGCTGCTCCATCTGTGTATCAGCATGGCAGAGCCCACAGGATATGGGGAAGAGCATGAAGAAGGACCCCACTGACCACTATGCCTCTGAGCACTTCAGGGATCCTTCCTCACCTGCAGATTTGCCCTCCCTGGGTGCACAGTCAGGACCTGGGGAGTGTGGCAGGAAAGAACATGGCCCCCGTCAGAGACGGAAACGTTATGGTTTATGGCTTAAACATCTTTATGGAGGACTTTTGGCCATTATAGAAAAAGTCATAGTGAAGCTGCACCACCAAAGCCCACCCTGGATGGGCCTCCTGACTGAAACCCTGAACTGTGACTTAAACCACCTAGGGCAACTTGAGATAAGGGAAGCAACACTATGTTCAAAGCCTCTGGAAGAGCACCCACTGCCCAGCCCAGCACCTTCTTCGAGGTGGAGGCCACAGCCCCAGGTTTATCTGCTGCCAGGCCGGCACAGACCCTGCACCAAAGCAGGGAGGAGGAGAGGTCTTGAGTGTGTGGCACAGCCATGGCAGTGAGTGCCCATCCTCTGCTGTGCAGACCCATTCAGCTGTGGGCCCCTTCACGCCAGGAAAGCCACATCTAAGGGACATCCATGTGAGGGACAGCAGAGAGGGTGTCATGGCCCATCAAAGGCCCCTCCCAAAGGAGTCCCCAGACCCTGCATCAGAGCACTGCACGTGATGCAAGAGATACAGAGTGTTGCAAGGGACAGTGTCAAAACTGCCCCCCTCAGGGGAATTTGGCATTCCCACCTGCCCAAATGTATATTAATCCATGGGATTCTATATTTTTAGGCAGGGGACCCTCACCACCAAGAAGACCAGATGGAGGGAAGTAACGAGGCATCATTGGAACCTGTGGAGGAGTGATACATTTCTAATATTTATCACTCTCCCTGTCCCCCAACACACCTTTTTTCTATTTTTCTTTCTTTTCTCTTTCTTTCTCATTGCCTCTTTTACTATTAAATAAAATATATAGATTTTTTGATATCAACATCTAAGCTTGTTTGGTTTGGATCATGTTTTTTGGATATATTCAAATCTTTCAGAATTTGATCCATTTTATTCACAGAGAATTAGTTCTCTTCATTCCTCTGTAATTAAACTGGATCACAACAGCACCTGTCCACATAGTTACATGTAAGAAGGAGCAGGTGATAGAAATAACTCTCAAACTGGCAGCTTTCCCCACTAACACTAACTAGAATAGTAGAGAAGGCCTCCCTTTTGACATATTTCATCCCATGTTATTATTTGGTAATATGCATCAGATAACAAAAGAATCAGATCTTTTGTTACCTTCTTCCTCTTGCAGTTTGTCTTTTTCCACAGAAAGCAGATCTTTTGGCACTTCCTTGTCTGAGCACTGGGTTTTCCTCTTCTTCTTAGGCTACAGGAGAGAGGAAAAAGAGAGCAGAAAGATAAAGGAAGTATTTGTCATGTTTCATCCAGCAGGAAAAAAAAGTCAGGGCAGTAGTTGTGAAATGGGGACAACCCATGATACTGAGAGAGAGTAGGGGGTTGCTGGAGTCTTTTAAGAGTGTGCAAAAGTCTTCCTGAGCAGATTTTATTGCAAATTCCAAACCAATAAACATTATTGCTTTGGACCTACAAATCTAAGTTTATCTGCTAGATTAGAAGGTTCACATTTTAATTCAGGTATCTGCTCTGTAGTAAGATGTGCATTCACTGTTCCTAAGTTCTAATGTTCTTCTGAAGGAGGAAATTCAGTCTAAAGTATTTACCTCTTTAAAAATCAGGAATTCTATAATCAAGAGCCAGGACCCTGCCAATGCTTCACAAAAAAATCCCAGCCCCTCCCACCACTTCAAACCATGGAACAGCTTCTTTTTAATGAAGGTATCTGTAGTTTACACCAGTCTGAAAGGGCACAGGAGTAGCTGAGGCCATTTTCATACAGCTTGATGAAACAGTAGCACTAGCATTAAACCATAAATTTTGAATGTTCTTGATTAAACAGTGGTTCTTGACTTTTCCAAGGTGGGAAATCTCTGCCAGAAGTATAGTTCCCTGCCCAGGCTAAGGGGCAGCTCCTCACTTAGAATCACAAAATCACAGAATGGTTTGGAAGGGAGACCTTAAAGATCATCCAGTTCCAACTCCCCTACCATAGGCAGAGACACCTTCCACTGGACCAGGCTGCTCAAAGCCCCATCCAGCCTGGACTAGAACACTTCCAGGGATGGGGCAGACACAGCTTCTCTGGGCAACTTGGAACTTTCTCTAAAGACCTGGAAGCTGTTTAAAGCATTAGCCTCTTCCTCCACATCAGTACAAGTGCTCAATACCCAAGGTAAAACCCTTAAACGGACCCAAGGAAATGTCCCTGTGAGAGCTGGAATGGAAATACCAGGAGATTCCAGCACCCACTTCTGGGCTTGGATGATGACACCATCCCTATCGTGGTGGCAGTGACAAACACTACAGTGTGGCTGTGCCAGGAAATTACATGGTCTCAGATTCCTGCATCATCTCTTAAGTGCAGCAAACCAAGGAAGAACAAACTACCTTTAAAAAGGAACATTCTTAAAACAACTGTCTCTTGAAAGGTAATACATAAACTCTAAAACTCTTGCTGGTACCTTGAGGAGCTTTTTCTCTCTGATGTTGACTGATGTGATCAGATGGCCATTCACTGGAACCTAGGAGATGGACAATTAAAAAATGCAATATTGTACGTATACATGCATGTATGTGTATGTGTAAATATATATATAAATATATTTACTTCAGTAGCTTCCTACAATAAATATAAAAAATATAATAGTCTGAAAGATACAGCTAAATAACCCCCTGTACAAATCCGGGCTAGAATTTATGGCTTTGTTCCAGCTGGAGTAATTTATTCCAAATTAATTAGTGTATGCTAAGCCTTTATGAATGTAAATCCAGAAACTCCACATAGATTTATTCCAAAGCAGACATATTTGTGGTTTATCATAAGATTTGTCTAGGATCAAAGTTGTTTTTCAGATATAGTAAGCCTGTCTTAAAAAAAACAGCATAGAAATTAGAAGGCTTATTTTAATTCTTGTTTACCAGTTGGGGTGGACCTTATGTTCCCTCTCAAGTCTATCTGACCAACTAAAAAAATAGATTTTATCCTACCTAGATCCAGTAAAGTAAACAACAAATGTTTAAGGACTTTTAAAATTATAGTTTAATTAATGTCTCAGCTGTCTCAGAATTCCCTGGCAATTGCCAGCCACCAGCTACAGGGATGGGAGGCCATAAATCTGCAGCTGAGACTGCAAGGGCTGTGCAGCAAGGCCACTGCACACCGTGCAGAGCCAGCAGCATCCAAGACAAGGCTGAAGCTCCCTCCACAGGTGCCTCTGTTTCCCCTTGACACACACAGCAGCTCCTTGCTGGATGTATGGCACTTCTATGACTTATCCAGGCTGCTCTCCTTGTGCAATGCAGCTGCTGTTCAGCACTGTCCAGGCCTCCTTCAGCCCATCAGACCTGCTGGGCTGCTCAGCTGAACCCACATCTCCCAGAAGGGAGCCTGAGTCAGGCTGTCATCCTAATTCCTGATCCATGCTCCTCCTCCTCTGCCTGGGGCAAGGGGATGCCTGGCAGGTGAAGGCAGCCCTGCCTGGAGCAAAACCCATCTGATCCCTGTTGAATTCAGGTGTTCAGTCCTCTTGGAGAAGGGAAGCCAGCAGATGTTTCCTCCTGCCTCCTCCCTCTCACAGGTCATCTCTGTCCCTGAGACACTGTGGCAGTGATTAGTTACCAGCAGATAAAATCCTGCAGGTGACTGCCCGTGTCTCTCCCCAGCAGACCCAATGGGGCTGCAGTCCTTACTCTTAAAGGTCATCTCTTTGATATTTGGGGGACTTTAGAGCTATTTTTGATAAGTCTCAGAAAGGTCTGAAGTGCATGACAAGCACCTGTATGCTGGCAAATGCTTGGACCCTGGAGGTGTTTCCTTGGAATTCCAGTCCAGTTACAAGCCTATGGTGGACATAGATCCAGCAGGCTGGTGCTCATCCCAAGTTCCACAATTATGAGGAGAAGAAGCCCCAAAATTGTGGACTTTGCACACAGACAATACTGATTCTGGGTCTGCCAGTAAAACACCACAGTAGCCTGTTATATCAGTAATTCCACCAGCTTCACAGTATAAGCTTAAGCCAAAATCTCTGTCTCTCTTGGCTGTCAAATGCAAGCAATACAATTCTTTACAATTATGTTATTCTGAACATTAGTAAAATAATTACTTCTCTGTTAAAACCCAGGAACATCTGTAAGTAGCTAGCAAGGCTCCCTTGTTTTTTCTCATGGGCACTCTCTTCTAAGACTCTCAAGGTTCATTTACTAGAGGCACTCCATAAACCCCACCACAAAGCAAACCATTTTCCATCTCCTGTTCTGCTCAAGGGAAAAATCCCACTCTACCTGCAGCAGGGAGAGAAGCAGCCTCTCACATAAAATGTGAGATATAAAATACAAAACCAGGGACATTTTGGTGAAAATTTGAACCATGTAGATATGAAAATCTTGAGCTTATTCTTTCTTTCTCAGCATATGTTTCTGTCCATTTAAATGTGTGAAAATACAGATAGATCTTGTCTCAATGGGCAGTGGACAGATCTTGTCTCAGTGGACAACAATTCCTATGCAATATAGAATCTTGGGGAATGACTTTCTATTATATGACAGAAAAGTTCAGGAAAACTGAATTTTATCAGATGAATTCAAGAAGAGATGATTGTGGGAGGCCAAACAACATGTAAGTGGAATATTCCTTCCTGACATCATCAAACCCTGGTGATTTCCCAGTTTGCATAATGAAATCTTCGCTGTTTTCTACAGGCTTTGCAAATGGACCTCTCAAGTGAAGGCACTTTGAGCAAGACTGCCACCATGGGCACAGAAACAGCAACACCAGCTGAGGAGGCAGAGAGGAGGATGCTTTTTTACGTTCTTTCAGACACACACAGATAGGAGGATATGGGACATTTCACCTCCTGCTAGCCTCTCTTTATATCAAGATGCTTCTGCAAGCATGAAGGGCTACAAGGAAATGTCAGGATTAAGGACAGGAAATCGCCTTCCTCCCCCAGGCTGGTGTAAGTGAGCACAGCCTGAGGCTGTACAGAGCCCTCACACAGGCAAGCAGAACTCCAGAAGGAAAATGCTGAGTGCAATAGAGGATTAGGGAAGATGCAAACTATATTGGCTCTGACAGACTTGTCTCAGCTGGGGCAGGATCACATTCCTGGACCTTCTCTCCGTACAAATGACAGTAAGCAAGGAGCTGGAAAAATCACAGCATTTTGTTTTAGTGCTTTGCCAACCTGGCTGCTGCATGCTTTTACCAGACAAGCACAACATTTGCTGCTTAAATGATATTTCACCTGCTAGACAAACATCCCCCTCTCTCTCAATCACTGACTAAGAGGATAAATATATACTGCTGACAATCATTTACTGTGTCCCAGGGGTCTTCATGATGACTGAGTGGCTATTCAGCCCTAAGTGCCCACCTGAGACTCCTGAACCTCGTTGCATCCTTCCTAATGAGCAGCTGAGTGCAAAAAGGGGTCCACCAAACCTGACCACTCACTGATGCTCAGCAAACGTCCCACCACTGTGGTAATGCTCTTCTTTCGAACCTGAAGTATCTCTTGCTTCTCTGCCATCCTTCAGTAATACCAGCAAAACTCCCTTCCTTTCATCACCAAGAATTTTTACTGAGTTCTACTTCCTTTCAGTGGAAATGTATTATGTTAGCCTGACCTTTTGTATTAAATCCTGCCCTTATCCAACCCTTTTTCAGGCAGTAAGCTGGCTGTGTGGCTGAGGAACCCCACCCTACCCTATTCTTCCCTTTTGAAGCCCTTAGGGTAGGGGATTAGTCATGCCTCTTTATCGTGCCATTTGGCCACTATGAAAAGAAAAAAGGAATTTTCATTATTTTATTTCATTTAACCTAATGGAATCATTAAAGAGAAATTAATATTGTCATGGGAATTTTTTTCTTAATGAAAAATGTAGTTTTGTACAGGGAAAACACATCTAAATCCACCACATTAAATGACTATATTAAGTCTTAAGTGCAATTCCAAATACATCAAATATATGCAGAGAGGCAGAATCAGGACTTTTAACCGAATCAGACTTAGCATATTAATTTCTACTCACGTTCTGTGGAACAATAGAAACATTATTTTTAGTTCATGGCCATTTGGTTCGTGACCCAGTGGAACAGGATTTCCCCCCCACCCCTGCCTTTTTTTCCCTTTTTTATGTAACTTAAGGTTATATTTCTGATGACTGTTCTGAAACTAGCAATTTCTGATTCTCTTGAGCTACTGTTTAATTTATTTTATGCTGTTAATATAGTTCTACATAAAGTGACAAAGACAGGAAGCAAAGTGATACATCTCCAAATGCTAACAAATACTGAGTTTAGGATATAAACCTTGTATTCAGAGCCATAAAGCTGTACACCTAGACACTTACCTTTATGCATTTCAATAGTTTTGTTAGACTAGTCATTTTTATAAAACCCAACGCCTTTGTAAGTGTCTATCAGATCAGACAGCCTGCTTTCACATCTCAGTGCCACCAACTGGTTAGAGGAGTAATTAAAAATTATTTGAATATCAGTTTTAGGTTCACTAATTGCCCTTTGTCCCTCTTAGGGAAGGTGCTTAAAATTGCCTTCTTTAGGAAGGCATGGAAAGGTTTGCCCAGTAGAGGGATACTAGGACAAAATAAACTCAGCCTATGAAACCCAAAGGGAGGTATTATATGCTTCACACATCGGAAATCAAGGAATTCATTTAAGAACATGCATAAAGATTCAGAAAATTGTTCTCAGCTACCACTTTCAGAAAACTCAAATTAAGTGTGTTGGACACTGGAAATGAAAGGAAGCAAAACTACCCCATTCTGGCAGGGGGTCTGTGAACACAAAACCAATTCCAGATTTAAGAAATACTTCAATTAGATTGTTTCTTAGTGCTCATTTCCAGTGGGGAAAAAAAAAAAAAAAGGAGTTTTTTCACTTTATGTTACAACACAAGAAAAATGTGGCCAAAAGGCAATACTGGTATAACAAAAGTAACACCAACATGCACTAAATTAAAATAATAAGGGAAGGGGTGGGAGAAAAGAACAAAAAGAAAAAGACTTTCTAAGTAGGGCAATAAATAACCTCCCTTAAACATGCTCTGTTAAACTGAACAAGGTATGACTGCACTTTTCAACTTTCTCAGTAGATCTTCAACAAGCTGAAAAGCGAGCAGGAAGTCTTCATCCCTCTTAGCATCCTCTGGAAGATCCAGTCCTTGCTCCCTACACTCCATGCTCTGAGTCAGATTATTTGCAGCATCACTTGCAGTTCACTGCTGGCTCTCTGCAGGTGTGTTCTTGTCTCCTGTGCACAGATGCAGGGGCTGGGCCATGGGGTGAGCAAACCCATGGGCTGCTGCTGCGGCCAGAATCGCATTATTCCATCCACAGACAAACGTGTGGGAAATAAAGCAGTGCTGGGTTTCATTAATTCTGATTCAGAGTTTCACAAATGGAAGCAGACATCCTGGCCAGTCTGGCTTTGCCACATGGTCTTGTCCTGATGATGGACTTTGCTCTGGGAGACCTATTCCCTAAACCAATGGGAACCAGGTGAATGGGAAAAGACAAGCCTGCGTTTGTCAGAGGAGAAAGGATGGGGTTTAGGCAGAGGCCATCAGAGAAACTGGAAAGTACCATCTCCAAAGAAAATTACTCATTCAGTTCTAACAGCTAGAGAAACGATAACACAATGGCAATTTCTGCTCAGGTGACAATGGAAAACAAAACAAAAAAATGCTGGGTTTGTTAGCAAAGGAAACTGAGTGGCTCTCCATGCATGGCAGAAGGACATAAAGGAACTTCTTTGGCACATGGCTGCTCACAACACTCCAGAGACATATCTGCAAAGGGGAGGGAAAAGAGAGCATAATCTTGGGTTTTGATCAATACTGTAAGTACTAATAATCTTACTGTTAATAGCTGTTATTGATATGTGGTAATGCAAAGTTTTCCCTGGCAAAATCACTTCAGACAAATGTGTTCCCAGTAGGAGAGAAGAGTCTGTTGGAGGGGAAAATTACATGGGAAACACATGCAATGAACAATTATATGAGAATTACACACTAGGAATATGTGAAATCTCCCCTTTCCCTTAAGGCACCTAACATAGAAAAGAAAGGGGCAGTTCTCCCATCAAATGGATGCTCCAATAACCTTGTGGAAAAGGATCTGGGCCATCAGCACAGAAAACCCATTTGTCTGCATGTATTCCCAGGGATGAAGTTGCCCATAGAGACCCCTTGAGCACAAACACAGGCTGATGACAAGGAGTGGGAGCCAGGACTGCATATGTAGCCATTCATATCCAAAAGCAACTGCATGACAAAATTTAGGGAAACATCCGTAAGATGATGCTGCCTATATTACATGTCCTCCTGCTGGCCAGCCTTCCCTGGACACAGGAGAAGCCACACAGCAGCCATAAACACAAGGAGCTGACATGTACCTGCCTCAATTCAGCTGCTCTCATCATCAGGGGAAAAATAGATATCAGGGGAAAGAGTTTCTGCAGTGTGAGTAGATTAAAACTACTGTTGTAAAGAGGGATGAAGAAATCAGTTCCTGGGACCTTATATTCTGATTAATTAGAGCACCATCTCAACAAGGGATAAAGGCTCCATTTTAAGGAGGCAATTACCAAACTCCAACACCTTCCAGGATACTTTAAAAATCAATTCTCATCTCAAGATAGCTGTATAAAAATAATAACTGTGTTGCACTGGCAGGAAAAATACTGTGTAACCTGAAAAGGTAAAAGAAAAAGTCAATTTGCAAAATTCTGGAGTTGAAAGGATGGATCTGCAGTTCTGATACCATTAAGCAAGCCTGCAATAAGCAAAAAGTATCTCCAGTTTATAAAGACACTTCAGGAAAACAGAAAGCTTTCTTTTGGAATGTATCAGCACATATTTTTAGAAGCTGCTTAAGATGGTGTCACTGCATTTGTAAAAAACGCTCTTCTTTACAACGGACCGATTTGCAGAACAGCCCAAAGACTTTGAATAAACATAAACCCCCAACTCAACAGCTGTCCCATTCAGATCATTTGGCTTCCGGCAAGTCTCATTAGCAATTTCCCAAAATTAGGGAAAAGGCAATCCTGAAAAAGGCTAAACACTCTCAGCATAATTTCTAGAGGGTTTGGGGTTTGGTTTTTCTTTTTTTGCGTGTGTGGCTGTATGACAACAGCCAGAATGTAACTGGTTTTGTTTTATGCATAATGAGATCCCATTTAAAATGTGTTTGTATGACTGCGTGGAGGCCATGTGTCCACTGGAAGAAAGTGGTGGTTGGGAGGCTGGACATGACCCGGCCATGTGCTCTCACAGCCCAGAAAGCCAAATGTGTCCTGGGCTGCACTCAAAGCACCAGGTGAGGGAGGGGATTCTGCCCCTCTGCTCTGCTCTGCCCCGGTGAGACCCCACCTGCAGGTCTGCATCCAGCCCTGGGGTCCCAGCACAGGAGAGGCATCGACCTGTTGGAGTCCAGAGGAGGCCACCAAGCTGATGAGAGGGATGGAGAGCCACTGCTGTGAGGAAAGTCAGAGAATTGGGTTGTTCAGCCTGAAACAAGAAGACTTCAGGGTGACTGTCCTGGTTCTGGACAGGACAGAGTTAATTTTTTGCAGAAACTGTGAGGGGGTATGGCCAGGACCTGGAGCTTATTCTATCCCACCCCTACAGTCATTGCCAGGGGTGCCAGGGGAAGGGACTCTCTTTTGGGGAGAAGGGGTTCCTGCCAGTCTGGTATTGTCTATTCTCAAGGGGTTTGTGTGTCAATCATTTCTTTTCTTGTACTCCCTGTGGTTAGTATTATTCCTGTTCCTGTTTGTTTTCTTATCTTGTTGATGTTTCCAGTAAATTGATCTTATCTCAGTTTGTGACCTTTACCCTTTGTGCCTCCAGGTCTCACCTCCATCCCACTGCAGGTGGGAGGGGGAAAGTTGGGGAGCAGGAGGGAGGAGCATGTGGTTTTGGAGAATCTTGGCGAGCACACTAACTTGAGGACAACCATTCCTAAACTATGACAGTGATCCACCTGAGATCTTCCAGTACCTGAAGGGAACTTCAAGGAAAAATAGGGCAAAACTACAAAAGCATGTAGTAAGAGGACAAGGGGGAGCGAGTTCAAACTGAAAGAGGGGAGGTTTAGATTAGATATTAGGAGGAAGTTCTTTACCATGAAGGTGGTGAGGCATTGGAACAGGTTGCCCGGGGAAGTGGTGGATGCCCTATCCCTGGAGGTGTTCAAGGACAGATTGGATGGAGCTCTGAGCAAACTGGTCTAGTGGAAGGTGTCCCTGCCCACAGCAAGGGAGTTGGAACTGGATTCCAGCTCAAGGTCCCCTTCCAACCCAAACCATTCTATGATTCTATGAAAGTTTGTTCACCAGGCTTATCTCACATGGGCTGTTGAAGCCACTCAGTCTGGGTCTAACAGGGCACCATGCCTCCCGGACGGTTTCTGGCTGCCTATTGCTATGGGGAGTAGGGACAAGCAAAGGGAAGATCAGTCCTACGTCATCCTGCAGCCAAATAAGAGCAGATTTCATGGGAAAGCAACCTGACAGCCCACCCATGGGGCAGCAACTGGGAATCACTGGCAAATACGCATTCCCAAACTAAAAAATAATTAACCACCTAGGTTCTTTTAATTAAGATCTTGACTTATCCACCACTCCAGGATATGCAGATGTTTGGCTGCTGGGATGTATCAACACACCTGTGCACTGGAGGCAATTTGTTTGGTTTTTTCATACCTCAGCCCCCATCCTGTAATACCTGCTCACCCCATCTTATCACATTGGCCATGTCTATAAATGGGAGACTGTTATTAATGACATCTCTGCTCCTGCTTTGATGGAGATTTTCATATGCAAATTTCAGAATGTCAAAGGTGTTTGGCTGTTTTGGCATCCTAGCATCAGCTAAGTGCCAAAGCAGTGCAGCATCTTACATTTAAGTAAGGAGATAAAGTTTTTGCCTCAAGGATATGATGTTCCAAAGACAGAGGGAACCTGATGGGAAATGTCAAGGAGCAGTGGAAAAGGCAAGGTGAGGAAAAGAAAACGAAAGAGACAAATAGAAAAGGGAAAGGGCACAGGACTGTCATGGGAGGACAAGCCTTCATTTTCCATTTCGGTATGCAAGATGTTTCCTCTGGGTTATCTATCTTTAGGATCTTTTAAGTTATTTTTCTTTATCATCCTCTTCTCATCCTCCACCTCCTCAGGACCATGTTTTCCATACTCTGCACGATAATCAGTGGGTCTCATATAGAAGATGATGCTGCTGTGTAAATGCAACTGCTAGAGCTGAGTCCCTAAAGAGCAGGAATCGCTCAGCACTGGAAAATAAGAGATTAATGGCAGAAACTGCACATAACTGTAAACAAATATATCCCTTCAGTTTATCCCTCCTCTTCTTTGGTTTCTGTTACTTAGGCCTGTGAGATGCAGCATCTCTGACTAGAAGACATCTATACAAATCAATGCCTTCAGCTTGAACTTAATAACCTTGCCACCATCACAGCACCTGGACTGTCTCTGACACACTTCTCTTCATGAAGAACAAAACAACTTATAGCACACATTAAAAAATCCCTGCAAATTAATTTTGTTTGTCTTTCTCAGAAATGAGACCTAAGAGATAATAGTAACACATTAAAAAATAAAGTTGGTGTCTCCTCTTTCTGTCCCACGCTGCCTCCAGTATTGGTGGCTCTGTAAAATTTTCATTAGTTCTGCAGGCAACTGAAGTTATCTAGTATTGATGATTATAAAGGTATAATAAAATTGTTACTGAAATTCCTCTTTACCCCTTGACACTGGCAGCTCTGTTCAGATTGCTTTTGGATTTAATTCTTCTTTACTAATTCAGGGGTACTTGTGCTGCCAGGTCAAGATTCTGCTCTGACTGATGAAAGAAAAAATGCACTAAAATGGAATGGTTTATTAAAAGATAACCATAATACAACTAAAAGCTAAAGCTTCCATGACAAAATAATAAACCCTTGAAAACTAGTGTTACAATGGAAAGCCTGACACATTTCTGTTCCTGAGGAACCACTTATTTTATAGCACACTTAAAAAAAAATCCTGCAAATTCATTTTGTTTATCTTGCTCAGAAATGAAACCTAGGAGACAATAGTAACAGATTAAAATGTTTTAAAAAGCTCGATATATTAATTTTAAGTACATACTTATGTTTGGTGAGTTATTCTGAGAGCTTTACTTTCCATATTGCAGTGCCTCAGTGAAATTGTTTTCTGCAATTTACACTGAGATTTTCTGCTACAGACAGCTTACAACGTGTCAAAGCAACAGAGTCATGACAATGTCATGCAGAAACTTCAACACTGTGCATCAAATCAAACTCACAGCATATATTCAACAGGGTGGCAATGGTCACCAGCTCACAGCCGCGTATCAATGCAATAACACAGAGCTTTGATCTGGAGTAAATATACATAACTAGCACATTGTATTGACACGGTAGTATGGATACTATTTTTGTATACTCCTCTTAATATGATGGACATTAACTGGAGTTTTCTGAATTCCTTGCGAAGAGGATCAATCTCATATGTTGTTCCGCTGTCAGACAAAACGGCGGATGAAAGGGCAGTGCCAGCAACCCCCAGCCAGGTGCTCGGGCAACCTGCTGCCTTGCGCTGTCATCCTGATGGCACCACAGGGT
>VZSR01003806.1:13240309-13258885 GCA_013398615.1 Brachypodius melanocephalos
GGTCCCGGGACGGCCCCTCGGTCCCGCAGCCCCCGCAGGACGAGCAGCGCGGCCGCGGCGGCCGCCAGCACAAACGCCGGCCAGAGCAGTGCCAGCAGCCGCCCCGGCAGCTCCCCCGCGCCCAGCGCCATCCGCGCCGCCGGCCCCAGCATGGCCGCGCCGGCCCCGCCGCCCCCGCCGGGGATGCTCCGCTAGCTGCGCTCCCAAAGTTGGTGCCCGAGCCGCGCTCGCCGCCTCCCCGAGCGGCACCAGCGCGGCTGCGGAGCGGCGCGGACCGGGGACCGGCCGGGCGGGAGGGCGGGGGAGGCGGGGGGGCCCGGGGGGCGCGGACACGGCGGTGCTTACGGGAGCCTCGTGGCGAAGGGCGGGTGCGCCGTGCGGGGGGGGCGGGAGTGGGACCCCGGGCGCGGCCGATCGCTGGTGCGGGGGGAGGAAGGGGTTAAAGCGCGGAATGGATCTTCCCTGTGAGAAGGATGAGAGTGGTACGCAATGAAAGGTGAAGGCGATGAGATTCGAAGCAGCGGAGAGAGCAGATGTTTGGCCGGGGATTGGGATACGCAGGGATGCTCACAAGTGATGATTTTCTGCGAAATTCCCCAGTCTAGACAGATCGGTCTTTAGGGATGTACTTGTGCTGTCAGGCAGCGCTACAAACATGTCGTTATCGAGCATCATCGCTGTGATGATGACAAGCGCTGCCATGTAACGCAGCGCGAGATGCGCTCTCATCTCGGGCTGATCCTCGCAGAAACAGCATTTACCGCCGCCAGCAGAACGCGGAGCGCTGCGCCTCGAACCACAGACCTCTGCCGTGCAGGATGGAAAATTTCTCCAGCCACCTGATGAACAAGTGCAGATGATGCTCTCAGAAAGTCTTTTTTCAAAGTCACCGAGTTTCTTTTAAAGTGGAAGGCTGAGTTTTGCCTCGGTCAATCTAGGGGGACACCGTCTGAACAATAAATAAATATTGAACAGCAGTGAAGGGAAGGAGTGAGCTGCTCGTTCTCTCAGCATGGTTGTGTCTTGCACCTGACATAAACACAGTGGGGCTTACCAGGCACCATAACTACAAAGGAAAAAAAAGAAAAAAAGAAGAAGAAAAAAAGGAAATAAAGCTTATTTAACTAAAACATCATAAAAAGTAATGTTTGTAGTAAAGCCAACACAGAGAAAAGGCTGGTAAGAGAATGACTTTTATCTGTCATGGCTTTATTTCACACCCAGCAGGGACTGCTCTCTTCTGAGTGTGTATGCGAGTGATGGAGATCAAACTCAAACCCACTGAAAATATAGCAATGGGGAAGGCCCATTATCCATCCTTCCATTTGATTACCAACTCTTCAGGATGAAAGATTTATTATTCCCGTGCCCTGGGCCTAATTATAATTAATCCTAAACAAATCTAGGTTATGAAAGCACAATAAGGGATTTATAGCACTCTAGAAATTTCCAGGCAAAATACAGGAGAACTGTGGATAAAATGATGTGCTGAATGGCCTTATGGGGAGGAGAAGGTTTTTGGAGGGAGGGAGAAATGCTTAATACATAGGAGAGAGCTGTGGGGTATGGTGGTGCTTCAAACATTGTAGTTGGGATAGGAAGCTTCTGCTTAAACATGGATCACACAAGTTATCATTTTCTCTCTGTGTCTCATACTGCCTATCTTCTAAAATTCAGCACTGAATAATCTTGTGGTCTAAAACCTCGGGAATTTGAGTGTTTCTGCTCCTAGGCCAGATACTGATGTCTTCTGAGAATATGTTTATCTTGCATCCATTTTGAGCCATGAGCTGATAACTGAGTAGTCATGTGCAAATGTCAGAGACTGAGGGACTTCCTCCATAGTTAAAAATGGCAGTTATGTGGTTAGTTTAGATACTTGTTTTGTTTTGTTTGGTTTTTTTCCCTTATCTTGGTTTTTATTTTTTACCCTTCGTTACTTCTCTGTAAAACAAAGATACATCTCTTCAGGTCTGAACTGTTAAAATGCATACAGTCTATATCTCAGCTCACACATAAATTCACTACTTTCAGCTCATTTAAATGAGTTTGTTTTTCTTTTCCCGGAGAAACATAAGCTGAAGGACATTTCAGGAGTCAGCATTGCTTAATTGAGTATGAGATTACGGCTTTGCACCATTCCTTTCTATTTCTTTTTTTCTTCAATAGAGGCAATTACTGTGGCTGGCCTCTAATGGCATTTATTTAAAAAGATAAGCATCATCATACTAGGCCTTTTTTTCTAGTATCATTACAGGCTCATTTGGCAGCATATCTCCTACACTATTGCTCTATGAAAATAGCACAAATTATTATCATGTCATGTTATATGGAAAGACTGAAATTTTATTGCAAACATGAGCAGATATTTTTCCATTTATGTGTGATATGAGCTAATTGCAAATGTCAGATGGGGAGTTGTTCTCCCTTCATATCTGGACAGAAAGTCCAATAATTAGGAGCTGGAACCACCTATCTGTTGTAGATCAAAATGTGGTGGATTTTCACTGACAAAGTAGTGCCAACACTAACGCCTGATGGGTTCTGGTCAAACCTGTCTGCTTCTGTGCAGGCTTTGTCATTCAGGGTGCTGAAATTATGAAGGTAGGCTTTGGGAGGTTTTCTGGAAAAAAATCCAGTCTTATTGATGTTTAAATTAAGAAAGCTGTTTGATTTTGACAAAATCATATGGCAACAAAAAAAAGCAAAATCTTGGTTTGGGCAGTTTTCATGGTAAAGGCAAAGCAGAGTTTTCTAGCTAAGATTAAAGCATTATTTATATTTCAATTTCTATTGGATCATTAAAAATGAAATTTTATAAAAAATGAAGGAATGAAATTATTGTTTTAATAACATTTCACAGAAACTATAAGGTTCTGACCTAATGTATTAACAGTAGACTTAAGGATTCTCCCACAAAAGCCAAGAGAAATGCCCAACCCTGTCACTGCTCCTGTTTAATCAACAGCAACAGACATGATAGAAATATTAGTGATTTCAAACAAATCAGAGATAGAGAGAGGAATCATTTAAACTGCCCCAGCAAAACCATCTTTTGAGGTCCCATCAAAATCACATTTTGAGGGGCAGTGAGGAGACGTCTTTAATCAAACTCCCTTAACCTTAAGGGGTTCAGTAAGCTTCATCTGAAAGAAGGCAGGCAAGTTTTGTTTCTAAGCAGCTGCTCAGAAATCCCTCAGTAAGGGCAGAGATTGAGCTGTGCCTTCCCTTGGAGGAGCCATTGGTGCTGACCAGGTTGTTCAAAACCTTTCTTGTAGGATCACAAGGCTTCCTTTCCCCTCTCTGAGCCTCAGGGATCTGGGGTGACTGGATGGGAAACAGTGGGGGTGTGCACCCGTTTAAGTGACATGGAGCAGTCTCCGTGTTTCTGAGCCCACAGCTGGGAAAGGTTTTGGGGGAGCACTGTGCAGACGTGGGCAGGAGGATGTTTGGACGTGGCTGAGATCAAAGCACAGGTCTCTGTTTCAGGCGTTTGTGGGTAATGAAACGCTGAGTGAGGATGTGTCCCTCAGCCAGCCTCCTGCTGCAGGCTCCTGCCGTGGGCTGGGACCCTGCTGCTCTGCTGTAATGGAGCTCATTTACAGGCTGAGATGGTCTCACAGCCTGCTTGTTTACGGGCTTGAACGGGACATTTGCACCAAGTCCTGAGGTTCATCTACTGATGTGCAGGACATATTTTGTGTATTCATCACATATTTGTGTAATTTGCAAACTTCTCCCATTTTTTCCTCCTGTCTGAAGCCCTGATGCCGCAGTGACTTCCCACGGAAATGCCTAAAGCTGATGAAGTACTGAGCTTGCTTAGGCTGTCAGTGAGGAAACTGAGGAAGGTGGGAGCTGCACGCCTGGCAGCAGCGAGACAATAACCAGTAATGAGAGAGGAGTGCTCCATCTGTTCAGACTATTCAGCTCTTTTGCACGGCTGCCCACGTGGCCAGGTATTGGCCATTAAATAAGATGATTAATTCCTTGACAAGTTGGTATCTGGCCTAGCAGTACTGCATTTCCTTTCGGCATCTGTGGCTGCTTTGAGGAATGCAGCTTTATAGAATTTTACTAATCATCCAATAGCTTTTCAATCTCTTGTTTCAGTACAGGGAACTGCTGTTAATTAATTGCAGATCTTCGGCATACCATTCTTAACTGATTCCCCTAGTAAATATGTTTAACACTTGCCTTGGTTTCCTGTACATGATTCATTCAGTTGGTAAGTGATCCATCTTTGTTTGCTGTCAAAGTCTTTGAGTTGGAAGACTTTAATCATGTTACTTGGCTTTCCTGAATAGAGGGAAGAAATGGAGTGAAAAAAGCACGGAATGGTAACACAGTCAAAGAAAGACCATGGCCTGGGTTCCTTTCACCAATAAAAAAGTTGTGTAAGCTTCAATTTCCCTTTCATTTTCATAAAGAACATACTGGAAACATCTATTCAGCCAAAGACATGAAACTAAAACAAAGAAACAAAAAACATCTTGAAAGGAGAAAAGAAGGCACTTTCCCAGCTTATGCATTAATTAAGACCAGTCAAAGAAAGCGGCTTCAAAGGAAGGAGGAAGCCAGTGGTAAGCACGGCTGCAACTGCTTTTAATGGCTATAGCAACGACATGCATGGCAGGCAGAGCCATAGCAGGCATCAATGCAGCAGTGGCAGTTCAAAGGCGACAGACAAAAAGTTGGAGGCAGAACTGAAGTTGCTGAATAGTAAAATTGTTTCACTAGCAGATTTGTCAACCTCGCTGTGGGACAAAGGAACTTGTTTAGCAGAACACGATCGTCTTGAGAACCGTAAACACTGCTGGTTTAAAGATAAAATCAAAGGCCTTGAGAGCAAAGCAGGAGTAGACATAAAAGTATGCACAACTGGCTTTCCTGGAGGTGAAGAGGTTTGCATCCCTGTCAAACAATTCAGAGAGAAGCTGTTAAGTGCCCCAGGTCACTTGCACCCTTGGCACCCACTCTTCCCTTGGGTGGAAGCCTGTGCAGAGCTGCATGAATATACAGCAGGATTGGTAGGTTTTCTGCACATCTCCTCAGTGGTGGTTTGGGAGTCTGACAGGAAAATTCATTCCCTTCCCCTCAAAAAAAAAAAAAAAACAAAAAACAAAAAAAAAAACCCAAAAAACCAAAACAAAAAAACCCCCCAAAACCAACAAAACCACCAAAACAAAAACTAAACAACAACAACAAAAAAAAACCCCTCAAAACAAACAAAAAAAGCTGAATGCAACCTATAACATACTATTATAAATATTTTATACAAGTAATAAATGTATTTGTTTAGCAGCAAAAGACAGGGCTTTATTATGTTCTTTCCATGCATATTTGTTCTCAGTGCTTTTCAGCCTGTGTCCCACATCCAGCTGTCTGGGAAACCAGCTGCTAATTTGCTATTTCTTTTGACAAACACTTCAGACTCATGCTTTAAAGACTTCCTAAGTCCCTTCATCAGCAACCAGCAGCACGTGTGCAATTTTACAGGATCATGATGTCTACAGAGAACTCTCCTAAAATTAAGATGTCTCTGCTTGTTCTGTTCCAAATTGGCACACGACACAGTTTGTGATGACACACAGTGTATTGCTATCAAAACCAGCATAAATGGGCGATGACACACAGTTTATTGGTATCAAAACCAGCATTCAGAGAGATGCAGCTGACACACTGGAGGGAAGGCATCACTACCCTCAGGAAGGCTTTAGTGTCAAAAATGTCTGAATACACATCCACTGATAAAAGTGTGGCTGCACTGCAGTGTTCAGGCAGTATCACATTCTCAAGCCATCTGAGTATCAAAGGCATGGCTGTCCCTGGATGTGCTCAGATAAGCTTCACATCTTAAGAGGATCTTCCACTTTGATCTGGAGATGTGGAGGTCTGAAAAATGTACCACATCCACCACATCCTCCATGGTTTCTTCTTATGTTTAGTCATCCTCCACGTGAAAAAAAACCTACATCTTGTTGCTAATTTAATGTTATCTAGCTCTGGTTTCCCAGCACTGATTTCTGTGACTTGCTCTGACAGCGATATCATTCTTGTGCTCCTCCTGAGAAAGTGCTTCAGTTCACATGGACATTACCTCTTAGACTCACTCCTGATAAATAAAAGATATTAAAACTATTTCTCACCAAAAGGCATTTCCAACAGGTCTCATGCTGGTTTTGGAGTCTCTTATTTTGCACATTCCCTCAACATCCTTTTTCTGCATTGTCCTATGGAGAGGTAACATTCAGCCCTTGTAACCTCTTAACTTGATCCTAGACACATGGTGTGGGGTCATTTTGGCTCTCTTTTCTTCACCAACATATAAGCGGCATCAGTGGAGCTGGATGCTCATGTTTTTACTGCTTCTTACCCAGTTTAATAATTTCAATTAAGTAAAATGTGACCCTGCTTCTTTCAAAGGAGGTGTCACAGCAAAGGGCTGTCCCCTCCATGGCTGGCAGTTGCCTGGGGATTGAGTGCACATAGGTTTGCTCTAATAAGAGCTCTGTCCCATGAGCAGCCAGGCCAAAGGACTACAGGAATCACAAAGAAGATTCTGGATCTGGCTTTTTTAGCAAAAAACTCAGCAACCCAGCAAAAAACTTTAGCAACCAAGTCTGAAGGTTTTTCAAACTACCATTTTGTCTAGCTCTCAAGACTGTGTCCCTGAATTGTGCCCCAAAGATCCAAACAGTCAGGATTTGTTGAGGTTGTTGCTCTTCTGCTCAGCCTACACAAAAAACCCTCGGCCACTTGGGATAAACCCCACATTTATTGTCTCATTCCACAACCCAGGGTGCCAAGATTTCACCGTAAGGCATGTGACAATGAAATAAATAACACCGATGGTTTCCCATTTTATAATTGCCATGGCAACTATACTGTAACTTAGACTGATAACATTTCATTTCTGGGGCTGTATCTCTCAAAACATGGCATAATTTAGCACTCAGAGCCATCCCACCAGCCTGCCAGCCGCACCATGCAGCAACATGTTGTTGCAGCAGTGCTACTGGAGACTCTCATGCACAGGGTTACTTGTTCTTCTGCATTTCTTCCCAAATAATGCAGCATTTCAGAAGGGAAGGCTGCATATTTGGTAGCTGTTTTTCAGAAGAGAGTACCTTGCAATTTTCTGAGTGTCTGTAGGAGTGTGTGTTTAAGCCAAGTTCAGGTCCTTTAGTGGTTCCCTACACTTCAGGTTCCTTTCATGAAAAGTTGTTCTAAATTTAGGGTATTGAGCTTAAATTCACTGTATGAGACATCTGCAGGGATGAATGTGTCTTTTCTCAGTATCCAAAAGCTGTGCTGCCTGCAGCTTACTGTGGTCATTAGATACTATGCTATTCAAACATGCAAACCAGGAAAATAAGATCTCTTTACCTGGCATGGATCAGAGGCAGCCCTGTTTTTAAATCTACCTCGGGAATGTGGGAAACAAAGTGTCTCAGGAGGCAATCCAGGCTGGAAAATGTAGGCAGCCATACCAAGGCTCAGTTCCTTTATCTGAGTTGTGCTGCTGCTGGGCAGAGCTGTGCTGGCCTCGGGACAGGCAGGAGATGGCAGGGAAGGCAGGAACAGGTGGTTCCATGCCCAGCTCCATCTGCCAAGTCTGTCCAGTGATGCCTGGATCCCAAGGCATCCCTCCAGGAGGAGCTCAATTCCCTTCATGTCTTGCTCTCACTGGAGCCCTCTTGGTTGAAAACTCACAGCTACTTTTGCCTCCTGCTTTCAGCCCTCCTCTTTCATTTGTAGTCCTGCTTCTGGCCCAAGGCTCTCTCTGAAACCTCCTGAAGACAGGAAAACTGGGAAAGGTCTTCAACATCTTGACCTCTTTACAGCTCTCCTCTAATTAGCCTCAGGCTGCAGGCAGTATTGGGGGAAGGCAGCTCCCATTGAAAAAGGGCTTGGTGTGGATGGTATGTCCTGTGGGAAAAACTCAGATCCTGGAAGGAAATGCTGGTCATCATTGTGTCAAGGGTCTCTGCTGACACTTCATCATGTTTCTGAAATTGAATCATTTGCTGTTATAAACAAATTCTAAGATGATTAAATGAAGTAGAGGAGGAACACCAATATTAGCCACATTCTCAGCCTGCAAAGGGGATTTTTTTACTTGTGTTCGTGATATTTTCAATTTTATTTCTCAACTAGAAAACAAACCATGGTTTACATGACCTTTGGGGGCCATGTTCACTTCTCAGCTCTGCTGGGTGACACTGGCCAAGTCATTTCAGCTCAGGAGCTAATGGCTTTCCTTTCACATTGTTTACCTGCTTGTATTCTCAGATCAGCATTCCCCAAACCCCACCAGCCCATGGTCTACACAAGGCAACACCACCCCTTGCTCTCCCTGTAAGCCTCAGTATGTCTCATGAACTTGTTTAAACAGCTTATTGTGTGATGTGCTGGATATTCTCAGTTTGATCCCTAGGCATGTACATCCCCCTCATTAGATAGGTGCCAAAGGTGCAAGGTCCTATAGCTCTCAGTAACAAAATCCTATTAACTAACTGCTCACATAATTCTGTGTCTAAAATGAAAGACATTGCCTTTATTCATTGTATAAGCATGTAGGCATGTTGGTGATGTGAGGCAGTCAGATGTAGTTATAACAAGAAGCAGGAGTGGGATTAAGAAGTTCCAGGTTAGTTGTGTCTCTCAAAACATGGTATTGTTCCCTTGGGGAGCTCATCCCTATACCAGCTGCCTCATTTTTTGAGCCGCCATAGACAGGCATGGAGCACAGCATGCCTGTTCTGCAGTGACTGCCAGGAAGATGCCCCATGTTGAAATGTTAAAATTGAAAATCCATTTGGGCATATTTCCCTGCCAGTCTTTCCTGGTAGACCTTTGAGCTCCGAAATGCTTCTGCAGAGGATGTGGGTTACCCTTGTGAGGAATCTGAGTGCCCAGTGCACAGTCATTTTCAGTTTTCCCAAAGTGGTATTGCTTTCATGTTGGCAGACATGGGATGCTTGTGGTTAAGATTGTAATCCAGTTTCAGTAGCAGAATAATATCTCTATTGTTCAGTCTAGTTTTTAATAGCTCTGTGATCCCACAAGCATATAAACAATGGGAACTAAAGGGTAAGACTGGGAAGGTGAAATTGCCCATTCCTTAATTGTCTCTGCACCTTCTCTGTTCATGGAACTGAAGAGCAGAAGGTTGTGTTTTCTGCTAAAATTTAATATTACAGGGTATGACTCTGCATCCCAGGTGTGTCATTCCACCTTGGATACTTCTGAGCAGGAGGGGAAAATGGAAGCCCTTACATGTCTGTGCCAAAGCAGAGCCCTTCAAAGCAGTGAAATAAATGATCCTTGGAAGGCTGAAGCCTCTGACAGGAATGCAGTCACTCTACACCGTGTCCCTCACCTGGGACAAACCACAGTCATGTGTGGCCAGGCCGTCGGAGCTGACTACTGCAGACTGTGCGGACCGAGAGAAATTTGCAATTCCAACAGCAGATGGCACAGTCCTAAAACTAAAATCAGGCTGCAAGGGGAAATTCACAGCCTGGGCTGTGAATCTGAGCGTTCCCTCAAGAGGATCCTGTGGATTTGTCAGCTTAAGCATACTGGTTTTGAAAATAGCGTGTTTTCTCTTTAGGAGAAATAATTATAAAAGAAACTGCATATATGAGACAATCTGAGAGCAGTGGAGTTTTGTTTAAAATTCTCAAGTACAACTGACAGCTTAAGTGTAAGTATAAGCTTTTTGCATCCATGACTGATAAATCACTCTTTCATCCTCCTTGTATGATCTAGAAACCATTTACAGTGGTCATGGATACAAAGAAATTCTATTTAATGGAAAGAAAGTGAAACCCCAGAATGATTTAATTGAACATTAATGTCTTAAATTTGCTTTTATGTGGACATAATCCTTTTGTGTTTCTTAACCATCATGCAGAATCTTACTGAATTAGGAACAAAAATATCTTCTGTTATGTCTGGAGTTTCATTAACTGAGGTATGGGTAAATCAACCCCATAGTCCCCAGCCCTCCACATATGAGGAAAGCAGTACAGCGGACCTGGCACTTTGGCTCCATAAGCAATTAGCCTTTGGACAGGCAAATACACTTAGTTTGGCACTTTTTCTACAAACTTACAGAATAAAACCTAGAGATCTTCCTGCAGTAGGCAGTATGGTAAGCCTGGTAAGCCATTTCATGATGTTTAAGGAATTAAGAAATTAATCCATCCTTTTGATGCACTAAAGAATTGCTAGAGGAATTATCTAGTGGTTAGAGCAGGAAACTGTGAGTCAAGGCATCTGTTCCCCCCTTTGTCAGTGAATCATTTCCTCTTCTTTGGGTCCCACAAAGCACCCAGACAGAATCTGTCCCCTAGTGAAATACACTCTTTACTAGCTCTGGTCCCCACATAGCTCCCAGGCTTGTGGTAGAAGCTTTCACATTAGAGTCAGAAAGTTTTAGATGTCAATATAGAAAGAAGTCTTGTAGTCCTGTAGATGAATTTTCCCTCTGCAGGCTTCACAGAGCCCAGAGCTGTTATCAGCTGCCCTGTGGGAACACATGGAAGCAGCAATCTCAGCATGGTCCTCATTTTAGTAGATATTAAAGTGCAGACAAAAAGAATTTTCCAGTGGCAAGATTCTGTATTAGCAGTGTTTGTATAAACAATGATTAAGGAGTGAACTATCCACCATTGTTAAGTATCTCATAACTTTTCTGCAGTTAGAGACTGTTGTATTCAGAGAGAGATTCAATCCACAAATTTTAAATTTTTTTCCTCGGGATAGGATGAATTATTTTCTGGAGCTGCCTGCCTCCACTGTTCACAGAAGGGAATGTCAAGCAATTTTACTTCTAACTTACTGCCTCAATTCAGTGCTTAAATGGGCATCCCAAATTCCTGCCATAGGAGTCAGACCACATTAATTAGATGTTCTTCCTAATTAGATATTACAAAGAAATTGTTTACTGTGGGGGCAATGAGACAGTGGAACAGGTTGCCCAGAGAAGCTGTGGGGGTTCCATCCCTCAAAGTGTTCAAGGCCAGGTTGGATGGGGTGTTGAGCAACCTGCTCAAGTAGAAGGTGGCCCTGATCATGGCAGAGGGTTGGAACTCAACCCAAGACATTGATTCTGTGATTCAGAAGAGCACCAGCTAAGTCTAACAGTACTGGTCACTATGTTGTGCTGCTGGTCACAGCAGTTGTTGCTGCTGTTTTTGTATTTGGCACACATTCCCTGCCTCCCACCATGTCACACCAAGCACAGCTGCTGCTCTTCTGCTCAGGGGTGTTTGCCCAGGAACCAACATCTTCCCTGAGGCAGCAGCAGAGAAGCAGCACAAGGCTTTACTGCCCAACCCAGCAATCGCTCATCCTCTCCCACTGCTAATCAAGCAAACTAAAATATGTGCTCTCAGAGATAACAGGGATTAAAGGTTTTGCAGTTATTTTCCAGAGGGATTCCAGGCATTCCCATGTTTGCAATGATTCCCAGAAGTTTACATCGCAGTTGCTTACGCAGGGAAAGCAGTGGTTTTCAATGTTCAGAGAAACATGAGTTCTAAATCAAATAACTTTGCAAAAATATCTCAAATATTTGAGATTCCTCCTACAAAAATATCTGTCTCACACAAGAGGAGATTAACCTCACCTAACTAACAGCTTTCTAAAAGTTAGGGGGGTGAGCAGGAACCCCCAGTAACCCGATGGAGGCAGGGAAGCAATCTCAGACAATGCAAGTATGAAAGAAATAATGCCTTAAACAAGGGAATAACAATGGCCTATTCTGTTCTTCCTCTGTTTGTCTTAAAAACAATTCCCACTGTAACTTTCTCAGGGAGTAAATAATTTTCAGTTTCCGTTCTCTGTTAAAATTCAGTTTGCATTTTCCTGATTTCTCCCGATTGGTATGGCTTTTTCCTACTCATCTGTCATCAGAGGCTGTTGTGGTTCAGGTGCGTGAATGTAGGTACACAGATTGTATTGTTTACATCTGAGTTAGCTATTTTGAGCTCTGATTGCAAATACTTCTATGAGTGTTATTTCTTGTTCTAGGGTAGAGTAGGCCTAATGAACAGCACCACAGGGATGCTTATTTGTCCTCATTCATAGTGGGGAGAGCCTGGGGCCACGAGCTCTGGTGCTGATATCCTCACTGCAAATGTCTAAAATTAGGTGGGATAAATCTCATGCAAGGAGCTTGATACTTTAAGCCCCTGTTCAGCAAAGCACTTACTGACAGCCTAAAATGAAGCCTGAGCTTTAATGCTTTGCTGAGCTGAAGCCTCAATTACTTAAGGAATGAGAAGACAGTTGTGGGGATCATAGCAGTCAGGCTTGTGCAAGGTTTATGTTGGATTTCCACCGAGCAGTCCCACATATCACTCTACTCCCCTACAGAAAACACTCTTTTCCCTTCAATTTCCTCCTCCAAACACATTTATTTCCAACCCCTCCTGGGGCTCCCTCTCCCTGGCTGAGTCACCCCCACTGTGTAACCCAAAACAGGGGCAGGCGAGCCAGGGGCACCGCAGGCTACTGGGATCTGCAGCTCTGCACCACTGCCTCTCACTGCTTCTTGGCCTTTGGGGCTTTTGGCTTCAGTGTTTAGCATCAAATTCTTCACCACCTGGCTGAAAACTTTTCCTGAGAGTGGTAAGGCAAAATAAGTATCTGTTGGTGGGCTGTGTGAGCCTCATGTAATTTGGGGCTTGTTTGTAACTGCCCTGGGTAGGTGGCTGGAGCTGGAAGTCTGACCTTGTCGGGTGTGTTGGCACCAGCAAACTCCAGGTTTGCAGGGCACAGGTCCAGGCACAGGCACCAGTCAGGACCTGTGGGGCTGTTGGCCTGGGTCACTGGGCTGTTCTCTGCAGCACTTGGGCACATCCAGCCCCAAAACACTCTCCACATCCTGCCATCTCCTTCTGGCTACCAGGAAAACCTGGCTGTGGGCATAAACCTTGAAATTATGCTAATTCACAGAATCATAGAATACTTTAGGGTGGAAAAGACCCCTAAGATCATAGAGTCCACCCATTAACCAGCACTGCTGTCACCCACTAAGCCACCTCCTTGAGCACCACACATCTGCATGTCTTTCTTTTAAATACCTCCGTGGGTAGTGACTCAATTATTTTTATAGCCACCTTGAGCCTCTAGGGCAAAAATCTAATCATCACTTTTGTGCAGAAATAAGTTACATTCATCTCCTGAGCTTGGCCAGGGATTTTGGGTGCAAAGAATAAATAGTGGCAAAGATTTATTATTGTTGTGCTTATGCTGCAAAGATGTCAGAGGAGAAGTCAAAATACTCAAATCAAATTGACATGCTTTGTTTATATGTGCCATCACTCTGCTACATGAGAAATGAAAAAAATAAATTACTAAGCTGAGATCAGCCACCAGAATGAATTGCTGCAACCCTGAGGATGTGCAGAGCACAGAATAAGTGGAAAGTGATAACTATAAAAATACAGGCACACCAATGCGACATTTGCCCCCCTGGCCCCACCCCATTACCACAATTCAGGCTCTGTACTTCTCTGTACTTCTTAATAAAATCAATGGAGACTCAATCCTGAGCAATATTGATAATCACAGACACTTGAATTCACACAAGTCATTAACTACCTAATAAACCAAATAAGCAAATTAAACCCAGTAGTGGCAAGAGAAATGTAACTGAGAATTCAGTTAAGTCCAGTGACTGTCACTGCCATGGGCATGGGGACTATGCTAAGGGACCAAGGGAGACCGAGGTCAGCATTATTTGAAATAATCATTTTTTTTTCTGCCCTAGTGTACATTATGTCTTTTTCTGTAACTCCATGGAACTGACATCTGTTTCCTTGTGTCGAATGCTTATACCATGTTTACAAGTGCAAGCATGAATAATTATCAAATGCATTTTTGTTTGTTTTGCTTCTGATATTTTCTAAAGGAATAATGGCAGGTGTCAATGTAAGAAAAAAAAATAAATTCAAAGCATTCTGTCTTTCACTTCATTAGCACTCAAAAGCTTTGGAAGATAATGAGGCATACTTAAGTTTCTGTTTTTCCTTCCTGATGATACATTTACAGTTTTTACATGAGAAATAGTTTTTTCTTCCAATTAATTGTGTCAAGTTTTTATTATTAGATTTTCATGCATTTATCAATAAATATTGTATTTTTACCATTTTTACACCTTTTGTTTGCAAGAAACTATGTCAAATATGCCCAATAAACTGCAGGCCAGAAAATAGATGTGTGTGTGTTATAACTTCCAGAAATGCTTTTTGGTAACATAAAAAAATGCTTTTGAAGTGTTTCAAGGTGGGAAAATCTTTTTAGTAGAAGTTAAAACACTGTTAATGAGAAATGTTTAATCTCTTTGACAAGTTCTCAGGGAGAAATGAGTGAATAAGATTTTTATTAGCTTTTCTTTTTCATACATTATATCATGTATGAATTAAAATATCTCTGTAAAATAAGCTGTATAGATAGATTGAACTTTCCATTATTCTAAAAGCAGTATCAAGGACAAATTTGCCTGCAGTTCTTATTTCTAATTGTCTAGTGCTCAAAATGTAATGAGTAATTAAAAGCTACTAGCAGTGCAAAAAAATGTACAAATTCAATAATAGTAATTAAACTCCCTCCTTGCATAACTCACAAGGTTTCACAATTCTGTAGCATTTCTCTTTTATATAAGACAACGACTGAGTCAGAAACTTCAATATATTTTTACAAGCTCAGTTGGTGCACGGCCCTTGTTTGCTTCCCGACCATGGTCATGAGATGATCTACATCCAATTAAGGCTCACAGGTTAGATATTCATTACACAACCCTGATGACTATGTGCTGCAAAATTGCATAATGTCTTTGTAAATCTTATTTGAATGAACGAGCCATTGAATTAAAAAGTGATGTAAAGCTCGGTCCTGCCCTTTCAGATGTTGTATTTCACTATGCACTTTCGAGAATTAGCAGGTGGCAAGATGAGCCTTTGCTTTCCCCAGGACAGCCTGGAGGCAATGGCTGGGCACTCGGGGTCATACTCGGACTTGGTGGTTCTTATAAAAGCAAGGTATCCACCGAGGAGTCAGAGTTTAGGCAGTTTATATTGCAGCCCTTATTCTCTTGGTATTTACTTTGGTTTAATTATATTAATCTGGGGGGCTCTAAGGTTTCTGCCCACAGAAAGAAACTATCATTAAATCTAAGGATACAATCATATGCTTGGCAGCATCTCAGTTCTACAAATAAAGGGGAAAACAAAACTTTTCGGTATTAATTTGTGGCACATTTTTTGGCTGTGAAACTGGAGTTCCTATGTGCATCAGTGCACCATGCTGCCATTGAAAACCAGCATGCCTGAAGCTGAGGTCGTATAAAACTTTTTGTTTTGATGATACTGTAGAGGCAGGAGTGAGCATTTATTGAAGTAACCTTGCCTCTTTGTGCTGGTCTAGATCCCAAGGCCCCTAAATTGCCTGCAGAGTGCCGTACCACACCACTGTGTTACGTAAAATTGCATCTCTGGCATTGCTCAGTACATTTCCAAGGGAAGAAAAAATAATGCTCGCTGACCTGCCTTTGGGTGTGAGCTGTGCTGAAAGCACTTACAGCTGTTGACAATGAGATCTCAAAAACCTGTCCCACTTGAAAACCAGTCCCTTGCCTTTTAACAAGAGCAAACAGGCAGAGTAGATCAAGGCAGCGATTTCAGTTTGTCATCCTCTGACTCTGCAGGAGTGGCAAAATCACCATAATCCTGCTGATATTACTCATAATAGTATAACTGATATCCAGCTCAAGAAATTAAACATGTTTTTACCTACAGGTAGCTCACTGAAAGTAATGGATTAGTATTTTGTTCTCTTTCTTGGACAGTAAGAGTCTCAAACCTGGATGACAATTTTCTTCTTGCTTCCCTCAGGAATTAGGTGCCAAGAGACTGTGCCACTGCCTGAGATAATTCCTCTGCCACCTCTTTGTCTGCAGCCTGGTGAGATGCCAGAGGACTGGAAAGTACACAGGGGTTTGCTGACAGTCTTCCTGTTCAAAACTGCTCCTATGCCTTGACCTGGCATTAAATGAGGAAGAAGGATTGCAGTGGAGTTCATCCCCCCAGGAGACTGGTCACAGCCTGGCAAGAAATCCAACTAGAAAACTGATTACTTGTTTCACCACAGGAGGAAACCACTATTTTTAGAGATGAAAAAATAATAGGAGTGAGGGAGAAGCCTCTTACCTACTTCAGCATAACTAAATGGTCACAATCCTTATTCCAGATGTGGTGAGAGGACATGGAAGCTTTCTAAATTTAGTTTTACAAACAGTATGTTTTTTCCGGGAAGAAAAAAAAAAAACCCAACACCCACCAAAACAAAAAAAAAAAAAAAAAAAAAAAAAAAGAAGAAAACCCACCACAAAAAAAACCCAAAAAACCAAAAAAACCCCAAACAAACAAACAAACAAACAAACAAAAAAAAAAACAAAAAAACCCCTCACCACCAACAAAAGCCCCCCCAAAAAACCTGACCAAAATCAAAATACCTTTAGAAAGAATAAATGTTCTTATAAATCTGGGTTAAGTTTGGCCAAAAATATTGACCATCAAAATGGAGGCATACTTTTTTAAAAAATTACTTTGGTATTCGTTCCTGGCTTTTGCTAAACAAAAGCTTTTACTTTTCACTGCAGAAAGCCATCCTGAATTTTAAAATTATCCTAAATTTACATTAAAAAAGCCTTTGAAGGTTTAAGTTCTATCTCCCCCAAGAGACATGCTGGTTTAGATCAAAAATATCTTAGATGTTAACAAAAGTATTTCTTATCTCCAGAAACCCCAAACTTCTGTTTCTTGGTTCAACCTAAGACAAAATTTCTCCTCTGTTTATTCAATCTCTGCCTAAACAGGAAATGTTGTTTTCATACTCAGATATAGATTGTAGAAGAAAAGTCGAGTCCCTATTCTCATGTCCAGCTATTTGTAGAGAGAACATTTGAACTCTGGTCTAGGCAAAGGTCTAGGCAAAGATGTCTTAGTAAGCTTTTTGCAATAATTTTCCCCTGTGTTAAACAAAAAAATCACTCTCCTTTCCCTCTGCCCCCCCACCAAGCAGATACACATAGTCTAAAAAATTATTTTGGTTCATATTAACCAAAACTTTCAGATAGAAAAGGTTTCTGTAGGAAATGTTTAACCCTCTCTACTTGCTGGGGTACCCGTGGTGTTATTTTCTTTCACATTTCACCAATAGAAACAGCTATTGCAAAGGTGGTAAATGAAGAAATTGGTCCAAAAAAGCAGCCTTGCTGAGGGAGGCAGGGATTCACACCATCTAGACCCCATGGGAAGGGGGCAGAGGGGGCAGCCTCAGCCCTGTCTGTCCTCAGCAATGTAATCAGGACTTGCAGGGAGAGGGATTGCTTAAAAGCCCCTTTAATTTTAAAAAAGCTTGACTTAATAGGTATTCCTACAGGAGCATATTCCAGCACAATGTGGGAGTCAGTGGGCCCATGAAGCAATAACATATTATACATTTTAAGGGTTTTGAGCAGTAGTAGGAGAATCAGAAGACAACCTGTGTGGAAGCTAAACCACATTTATGGCAAAACATCTTCATAATTAAAAAGAGGAATTAATTGTCTCACAGGCAGAAAGGCTTTCATTTTCTTTTCTCCTGTATAAGTAAGAAAGAGAAATCAGGAAATGAGAATCTGAGAAAAGAATGGTGAAAATGCTAATTTTATTTCTCTACATTGTTGCTAACTTTAAGCCATGCAGATCCAGCACAGGTGAGTGAGATTATCACAGCTATTTACAGAAGGGAGAGAGGTGGGGTTTATCCAGGATGGTTCTTCTGGTGACGGAGAAGCAAGTTTCAGTAAGATTTATTTCATGAAGACACTCCATTGAAACAGGAGCCCAAGCTGCCAGATTGATATTGCAAGGTTCCAAAATCTCCATCTGGGGGAGGGAGAGAGGAACAGAGGCAGGGTGGGGAGTTTGTGGTTTTGTTGTTTGGGTTTTTTAAAAACATTCTCTTCGATGCAATACAAGTGAATTCTTGGGTGTTTTGCCGTTTCCTGTAAAGTAAGGGTGTATAAAGATCAGCTGTATGAGGTACAGAGAGGACAGACGGTGGGAAAACAAAGATAAAACACCTTTTAATTTGAGCTTAAGCACAAAATGGCTGATGCCTGCCCCAGCCACGGGGAGGGCTGCTCAAAAATCACATACAAATTGTAACAGAGCCAAGCTAGGCATGTGGCAGCAGACTAATACTTTTTTCTTTTCTTTTTCAATACGAATCAGGACTCTTCCACATGGAAAGTCTCCATTTCATCTCACAACTCTTCACTGTTGGCTGCAGGAAACTTGGCACTGTCTCTCCATCCTGAGGCCCGTGGGGCCGCCAGCAGGTCCCCGGCGCAAGGATGGCCTCGCCCAGCCCCGGGTGCTGAGGGCTGTTTGCTCTTCTCCTCCTCATCCCACACCGTCCTTGGCACGGCTCAGGTATTTCCCTTCTCCCGTGAAACACCACGGGTCGTTTCCGTGCTCCGAGGAACGCGGACATTGGGGAGTGAGGTGCCTG
>VZSR01003806.1:13258985-13306560 GCA_013398615.1 Brachypodius melanocephalos
ACACCATGTCCCTCACACCATGCTCCTCACACCGTGTCCTGCACACCTGCCACCCACGGCATGCACCGGCTCTGCACCTGCACACGGGCAGGAGTGCACAGAAAGAAACAATGCCCACGGCCCATTTTTCAAAAATCTGAGCTCTGTGAAGAACTCGGTTAACCTCGTACTTTGCTGTGTGTGCAGGGAAGGGAGACAACACCAAGAGAGAGTTTCTGTAGCACATAATAAGAGGGAGAGTATATCCTGGGACTCCATAGGAAGGTTTTGGAGAAATAGAAATATGGATTGTAATAGCATTTGGCAAACCTGAACCAAATGCATTTTGCTCTTGATATAAGAACCTTCAAGGCTAATATCAATGGTAAACATGCTGAGGGTGGAAACAAGTATTTCCAGGCTTTTTTGGATGTCACTAGCACTGGGACCATCATAGCTGTCCAGGCAGGAGGTGTCCTGGCCTGCAGCCCCAGGGTCACAGAGTGTGCCAGTAGTGAGGACTTGTAGGGGAAGAAGGAAAAGCGCTGTGGTATCCTTGGGAAAATGAAGCATTATGAGTAGGAAATGGCTGCACCATGTTTCAGATGGGCCGTTTCTCTACCTCATCCTGCTCTTTTGACCTGTTTCATATCACATGCTCTACCCACTCTTTTTTCCCCCTTGTTCTCTGTGTTTTCTTTCCTTACCTCCTGTTGTGTCATTCGTCCTCCGGTACCTGAGCACACATCCCTCTTCTTGGGCATCAGGGAGTTGTGGGATATCATCCCTCCTTGCACTCCCATGACCTCTGATCTTTGGGTAGAGTTACAATCCCCACACAGACCACGTATTATTGTATGATGGAAACCATCATTGTCACTTGCAATAGTAATAGCTAGAAACTTTACTATTTTTGGCTTTGGTACAGTGAAAACACATGATAGGAGACAAACACTGCTCCCAGAAGGCTTGTAAACATGATCCTGGGTGTTTTAAAAAGTGTGAAGTTCACCATCCCCGTTGGGGAGCCTGGAAAAGAGTCATCCCCAGCTTCTCAAGGGAGCCATGGGTGGGTGGTCCAGAGGTGACCTAAGCAAGTGATGACTGCAGAGGGGAGCATGTCCCTGGCTGTAAGCAAGAGCTGGTACTGCATGATCCACAGCACCCCACGGCAAAATCTGTGGCTTGGAGGCTACTGGGCACCAGTCTGGGGCAACTGGGAGCACCTGCCTGGCCTGATGATTCCATGGGAACACCAACAGCAGGGCTGAGAACATTGTCCATGGGATACTCAGCGCCCTGGAAAGGGCCTGAGAAGTCACCCCACTGAAACACCCTGAGCACAGGCATGTTTCAAGGTGAATGGGACTGGGCAGGAGGGCAGTGCCGTCCCTTTTGACACTGTCACACCTGCAAGCAGAAAGTTGAGTCCAGGCTAATTTCTTTATAACTCTGCTGAGGGGCAAGCCTGGGACTGGCCAGATGTTAATTCAGATTTCTCCAACTGTTGCCTCCTTCTGTTTCCTTCACTCCCTTCCCTCTAATAAAGTTCTGTTCATTTAAAACACTTCGTTAAATCTTGCTGCTGTGACTGGTGAAACACTGCCTAATCCAAGGTGCATGGAGTCATTTAGTGTCCCAAGTTTTTTAATGTATAGTTGAGACAGAGTTGCTCCAGTTTCCAAGGACACATGGGTCAAAACTGGACCCAGCTTAGCAGCACATGCTGTAAGTCTTACAGAAGTAAGAGGACAAAATCGAAAAAATGGGATGACGAGGATGAGGTGAGGGATATCCCCAGGATCTCTCATCACCTCAAGATGTTCTATAATCCAGCTATGGGTCCCTTCCAACTTGGGATACTCTGTGATGCTATTGTACAGCAGACCATTACCAGCAGAGTGGAGACCTCTGAGCCAGGCTCGGCCTGCCTGACAATGTGTCCCTCCCAAGACTGGACATGGACATTCACATGGACGTGAACACAGACATGGACACGGACATGTCCTGACAGATGCCAGGTTATGCGTTGAGGCTCAGTTTGGCAACTCTGAATGTGCCCAATAAAGTCTCTTACTCATTTGTTTGCCAAATCACTCTGTTCTTGCTATTATCCCCTTGTTTTGTTGGAAGTTCTCACGCTACAGAGCCTCAGGCTGAGAAACTCGCTGTCACTGTCATGGAGGGGGCAGTAGCAGTGTAGATATGTCCTTGGGATTTATCCTCACATTTGCTTTCTATGCTCTATAAAAATACTAAAAACTGCTAGAGATGAGAGCTGCATCCAGAGACATGATCCACCCATGACCTTCTCTGGAAACACAATGACGTGGCACACAGGCAAAATTTCAGCACCTGGAACTGCAGAATGAAGAGGTAATACAAAGTATGCAAATCCACACTGGTAGCCCTTGATATCTATGATACCTCTCTATGCTTTCAATAAAACAACTAAGAGTAGTACTTCAATCTTTATAATTATCTTAATTAAAAGACCAATATATTATTTTGTCTGTCTTTTTAAATTAATGACATTTATTACAAATTTGAAACTTCTAAAGGAAGTTTGGGCTAGGTTTCAGCCCTGTACTAAGAGGAGCTGTGGGTTCAGCTCCATTGGCCAGACGTGTGTCCTGGGATGCACAAGACTTATATGTGGTGCTGTGGGAATTGACAGTCCCACAGTCCTAAAGATATTTGCACTGTTGTCTGGAAGCAAGAGAGAGCACCAAGACGGTCTCAGGTAATAAAAATAACTTCTCCTTATCTTATGTGTTGACACTTAGATGTAGACACCTAAACTTAATGTAATAAATTTAATAATTACTTTTTTTCTGCTAAGTCTCTGAATTGCTTCAGAGAGCTTCATTTTCTCCTTTCCTCTCATGTCCTGGCAAGATAAATCCTAAGAGGGCACCACTGTGAATCTTTCTGCCCCATGGCCTAGAGTTGTGGCATTCCTCATGGCCACACAGGTAAACAACATTCTCCCCAAAACTGAGTGTCCCCATCCAAAATGCCTGTTGGCAGGAGTTCAGTTCCTGAACCCTGCCTGGGCTGTGACTGCAGGAGCACAGGCTGTCCTGAGATGAGTGATGGCCAAACCATGGCCCTCTCTACACCTCCCTCATGCATTTGTATCATCTTTTCAGAGAGCTGTTTATCAGTGTTATATCCACCTTTTATGACAACGTAATATTTTAAGGCCAGCATGAAATGTGAATGAAATTTTCTAAAATAAGTGTGTTCCATATAATGAAGTGAAAATCACAACCACAGCATTGCTTCACTTAATCCAGAAGCTTTTCATGGATATCCTGCAAATGGCAACTTTACTAAACTAAGACAAGCTTGCAAAGCCCAGGAGTGCCAGATTTTCTGAGAATTGACTGGGGTTTGCCCTTTCATCCCACCTTGGCTTCACATTGTAAAAGTGCAGATGCTTAGGAAATTGCCTCCAGGTGTTGAGTGATCTGAGTTTCACAAAAATAATAAACCTTAATCTGAGATAGATGACCGTGTTGTCAGCATAGGATCTTCAGGCTTGCAGAAGAGAACTGAAAAGGGTCTTTTTGCATTCCCTTGCTGCAGCTGTGGAGCTCTTTTGGAGAGTTTCAGATTCAGAATTAATCTGTTTTCTTGGGGAAGAGTTTTTTGATACACACCAAGCCAAAGGCTAATTTGGAGAAAAATGGAAATTAATGCTAAAGTCCCTCATTCAGGTACTGTCTGTTAAGTTAGATGTGGCACTTCAGTACTCAGCATAGAGCAAGACATCTGTTTTGGGGGCATCCAGGACTACAAAGCCACGTGGTGTCTCTGCACAAAGACCTGCAGTGGAGACCTGCCCTCCAGTTCTCTTTGTATATTTCATGGACCAAAAAAAAGTACCTGGTCTTTCTGCCTTCATTTCTTACACTAGAAAGAAGTGGCAGTACTGTTTTGTTTTCTCTTGGGGGTTCTGTGTTGGTTGATTTATAAACATGGATGAAATCTGGAAGTCTTTACATAGGGGCTTGCTATAACTCCAGTCCTTTGTTCCACATCTTCCAATAGACAAACTAATGCATTAGGGGCCTCTGATGTGCACAGTGGTAGCCCAGCAACTACTGCCCAGCTGTCTTTATGGCCCATGCAATATTTACTGTGCTGCCAGGTTCAACAGTGCTGGAAAAAGATTAATTGTAGATGCAATTTCACTGTAGAAATTGTTTAGAGACTGCTAAAGGTTTAGCCAGAGTAGATGGGACTTTTTCCTCTATAAAAAGCCTGAGGGTTAGTGTCTGTTTAATATTCAGAAGGCAAGAAAGGCTTCAAGCACTCAGAAACAATGAAGAGCATCCTTGTGGAATCCCTGAGATGAGATACTAAATCTTGAACTTTTATTCCTTGTTCTCCTATTACAGCAGACATCGAGGGGTAGCACTTGTGTCCCTGCACATCATCACCAACAGCAACAAACACATTAACTCAATGCTGCTAATGAGTGCCGGATGAACACTGGAATAGGAAGCTGTGCTGACATTTAAAAGATCCCAGTCATCAGGCTCCATGTTGCCTAATTGCCAGGGCTGTGTGGGAAGAACTGCTTCGACATGTCCATCTAGTATGGACATGATGGCAGAAATACACTACTCCTATGGAATGTCAGTTACTTCAGGAAACAATTAGCCTTTCTGAATATTCAAAATATGTCAAAACATTCTTCCTTTTTCCCTTTTAGAGCTCCTCAAAGCTGTGAGTGTGTCAACATCATTCCGCCTACTCAGAGGCGGCTCTGGAATATTTGATTCACAGATGTTTCTCTTGGTGTTGAACCTCGAGCTGTTGTAGCCGAATCAAATTTTTGCAAATAATACAGGCAAAAATGGATTTTGCCAAAGGGTGGCTTGGTTAGCGTGTACCATTATTACATTCCTTTCCTCTCCAAAATACAGTGCCCATGTCCAAATTTCCTGTAACCTTGGACTATGCTTGTTCCCAAACTGTGCTAAGTGCTTCTGGGAGAGCCACTTGACCCTGGTCAACAACTGTCCTAACAATTTAATAGCATAGGTGATCATGTTTTGGAGTCTGGGTCTGGGTCCTGACACTTTAATTTACTAGCAGAGATAGAGCCAGTGAGTAGTAAGAACAGGATCATCTACTCAACCGGTCTGATGGTGTATCACGGACTATTATGTCTCACCTTGCTTCTCTTTCATAGGGGTTTGCCTGGGGCATCTCTACTAGGAAGACATCCAATCTTGATCTGAAAACATCAAGAGACAGAGAATCCAGCCTTACTTTTGGTAAGTAGTTCCCAGGATTAATTGCTCTTGCTATTAATAATGCATGCCTGGGTTTCTTTGTATGAATTTGTTTGGCTTCAGCTTCCAGCCGTTGATTCCTGCTATGCTCTCTCCACTAGATGAAGAAGATCTTTTGCATATGGTATTATCTTGTTGTGGTGGTGCTTGTGTGCTTTAATCAAGTCATGTCTCCATCTTTTTGATAAGGTAAGCAGAGAGATCCCTTCCAGGCTTTCACTAGAGAGAGACATTTTTCTCTCATCCTCTCTCTGACCTGTCTCCAGCTTTTACAATTAAAATACAAGGCACCAGAACTTTATGCATTTTGCCAGTATTAGCCTTACCAGAGCAGTGGGGAGAGATAAGATCAGCTCCCCACTCCTACTCACTACTTCCTGGTTCATACATACATGAATCACATTATCCTCTCCTGCTTTACAGTAGGAACTCACCTAAATTCAGTCTGAGGTCCTTGATTTCCATGGCTGCCTGCTGTCTACACAATAGACTCATTCCCTGGTCCTACAGCAGTGTCTATACTAAGACATATCTTTAAAATCAGATTTTCTGCACTGTGTTATTATGTCCCATCAGCATGTTATGAAGTTAAATCCCTGTGCTGCTCAGTTAGCCTTCTTGTGCATGGAATAAAGAGAATAACCAAAAGTTGTTCCTTAGAAAATGAATGACAGAAATTCCCCTTAAGGTCAATAGGAGTGGGAAGAGCTCATGGCATTTGTTCATCAATATGAATCTGTAACTAAATTTTCCACCCCAGAAAATGTAAAACCCGTGCTGTTCTAATCCTTTTTCATATACAAGAGCTTATAACTGCTGTAACCAGTGAACACACGTTGACTCCTTCCCACTGCTACTGACAATATTCTCTCTTCTTAAGAAAAAAAAAAATCAAGTCTAACCTGTCTTTCCAACAAAGATTTTCTGTTCATTAAAATCTGAGCACTGCTGCATGGATTTCAGCTCCATAGGCAGAACATATCCCATTCATCCCAAAGGCAAATGTAGTCTGTGTGGCAAAGCCAGCATTATGAAACCTTTTTTAAGTCAAATCAGAGCTATTCTTTGAAGGGCTGTGATTGTGCAATCATCAAGGCATTTTTCAAGTTGGCAAGAAAAGACACAAAGCAAACTGATCTGATGGATTTTAACGGGTATTTTTTAGATATGTAGATTGAAAGAACAGCCCTGAAACTTTTACAGGAGCAATTCTTACATCTTTGGCCCTACTGATTTTGATGAGGTTTCTGATGGGGAAAAGATTTCAGGATTTGACTTGTGCCAATACTTTCAGCCACTGATTTTTCCATGTAAGTATGAGGCCAATTGATGTCATAACACCAAGAAATCAGTCCTGTGGGCTCATTAACAGGGGACAAACATCTAGAAGTCTACAGTTTTGTGGCTAGCTGAGGATTACAGTGTAAAGCCAACATATTAATGCATGAAAGAAAGTGCATTTAAGTTCACGCAAAGCTCCCAGTTCCTGTGCACTTTATATTAAAGCTCAAGAGCTCACAAACTCTGCCATTAAAACAGGAGTTGGTAATTCTGGGGAACAGTACAATTTGTGTCTGAAGCTACTTTTAGAGGCTACCTGTGACTAATGTTAATGGATTTGTCATTGTCAGATGGCCACATGAAATTCAATGGTTGTTATTCCTGAAGAGCTTAGATGCTCCCTGCAGCACTTGGGAGGGGGGACACTGCCCCACAAGGCCATGGCTCTCACTGAGGGCTGAACACAAATTTGACATGTTTGTGGAGACTTGTATGCATTTCACTGGGTGAGAGATACATCTCACTTTTGGAGACTGCAGTATGCATCTCACTGTGGTCTGCTTGTGCTCCCCAGGTGCCTGTAGCACACCCCGTGTGTGAATGACTCTCAGTGATGCATTTAACTAATCACCTACCCCTCACATGCATTTCAGATGCAGGTTTGCAGTCGGACAGGAGAACTCACCCAGCTTTGGGCCAGTCCAGCATGTTCCATGTTCAGTCCAGCTTTGGGCCATTTCCAGCATAATGTGTTTGTTGCTGCTGGTGATGATGTGCAGGGACACAAGTGCTACCCCTCGATGTCTGCTGTAATAGGAGAACAAGGAATAAAAGTTCAAGATTTAGTATCTCATCTCAGGGATTCCACAAGGATGCTCTTCACTGTTTCTGAGTGCTAGAAGCCTCCTGAATATTAAACAGACACTAACCCTCAGGCTTTTTATAGAAGAAAAAGTCCCATCTACTCTGGCTAAAGCTTTAGCAGGCTCTAAACAATTTCTACAGTGAAATTGCATCTACAATTAATCTTCCCATGCAATCACATTCTCTCTGCACTTCCTAAAAGTTTAAAACAAGCAAGGAAAGTCAATTACATTTTATATAAGCACAGCAAGATCACGAGCATGAAAATCCGTGTTAATAACAGTCTGACCACAAAGCATTCTATGAGCAAGGGATGGGATTTTTGTGTCAGCAGAGTCGTAGCTGTCCCAGTGGCTGGGTGGCAGTGAAGGTGTGTTGGCCCGTGGGAAACCTGACCCGGGGAGTTCCCAGGCAGGCGAGCGAAACGAGGCCACGCTGGCGGGTATCTGTCGGGAGAGCAGCCACACACCTCACCGCGCCGAGTGCTATCTACTGAAGCTCTGCTCTCTGCCCAGCCTTTGGATACAGTTAGAAACAGTGGTCGGATTCCCCAGCTGCCCAAAAACTCTGCTGAGAGAAGAATCGAGATAGCCGTATGCAAAATGTCACTTCCCAGCCATTCCTGGGAAGACAACATGTGGTGTTCTGTAAATGTATCATGGAGAAACCTGGCCAGCAGAGGTCAGATATGGATTTGAACAATTAGGGAGAAAATCTTCTCTGAGATACTCATTTGGCTTGATGTTGTCTCTTGATATTTGAGAATGGAGAGGTGTTTGGCGCTAGTGTACAGAGCTGGTATACCTTGAGCCATTTTAGTTTATTTTTGTGGATGTATTTCCATCCTCATGGTATTTGCTATGTTACTCTCCTTAGGTACATTTTTAATGGTAAATTTCATATATTGACTCAGTAATGAAAATCAGACTATGAGAAAAATTATAATTTTTAAACAAGATGTATGAATTTCCCTCCCTTCCTCTATTCTTCCTTATTTTTTTCTATTTTTAGTCTTCCTTCCTTCCTTCCTTCCTTCCTTCCTTCCTTCCTTCCTTCCTTCCTTCCGCCCTTCCTTCCTTCCGCCCTTCCTTCCTTCCTTCCGCCCTTCCTTCCTTCCGCCCTTCCGCCCTTCCGCCCTTCCGCCCTTCCTTCCTTCCGCCCTTCCTTCCGCCCTTCCTTCCGCCCTTCCTTCTCTCTTTCCATTCTCACTCTCTCCCCTCTGTCTTCTACTCCCTCTTTCTCTCTGTCTCTCTATTTCTACACCCTTTTTTCTCAGGCTCACAGGCCTGTTTTGTGAACCTGGGTGCACTGGATGATGGAATTACACCCACAGATTCACCCTCCCTAAAAACATTCAGAGTCAGACTTGCCACTGCATGTTTCCCTCCTTTCTGAAGCTGAACAAATTGCACAGAAAGAGTTGAAACAACTTAGATTTCCTTTCTAGTTTCTTTAGGTGCCACAATAACTGAGATTGGGTTATTCTTGATTTAGATACTCTGCAGATACAGAGAGCAGCACCCATTGCACAGAGGGAAAAACTGGGGTGGGTTAGTCACAAGTGATAAACACCCTGTGGCTGTTCCAGAGGGGCTGGACTCCAAATTGAGTGATGTTGCCATCCTGGCCAGGTCTGGGCAGGGCCTGGACACCCACCAGCAGTGCCCAGCCATGGCTGCTCAGCCTCTGGGCTCATGGTGCTGACAGTGCTTCTCAAAGGCTTGCTTGAAAGGAGCCTTGAAGAAAACTAAGACAATGTGCTAGAATAAGCATCCACTTTTATATATGCAAGTGTCAGGTATTGGTAAGCATCATAGCTGGAAGCCAAAGCCATTTATTATTTGTACCCTGATGACACAAATGAAATTCTTCTGGTCCACAGGTGGTTTCCTTTACATTAACTTTAATCATATCTCCAGTTCTATTTACAAATATCTACCAGCAATAGTTTAAAAGTTACATTTCTATTGCAGCTATTTCTTTCTTTCTTCACACTTAACATCTGTTGTAAGACAGCAGGTAAGCTGTTTTTAGGAGAAAAGTACTCAGGACAGGAAAGAAAACACAGCCCTGGCTGAATGGTAGCCCTTGTCAGGCATTTGCAGTTTTCATCATGAGCATCCTAACAGGAAAGATATTTGTTCAATCCAATTTTGCCCTTTCCCCTTTAAACCATGTTTTGTTTGCATTATATAATTTCCTGATATAATTTCCTGAGCTCAAGAACTAGAAGAATTAAGAGGAATTATTTTGGAAGAGTACACCTCCTGTGAGGTTTTTTTCCTGCTGTGAGTCACTTTCAGAGGGAAAGAACCCAGACTTTTGTCTCTCAGGAAGTGAGGTTCAACAATAGTAGGAATATTGTATCTTGATATATTAGAGCTGTACCAAGGTCGGGGTGAGAGGGGAAAAAAGGACCACACGAGCTGTTGGCTCCTGGTAGATTGGCAAGCATCTCTCGTTGCAGGGAGCTCAAAAAGGAAAAGCAAGTAATTCCACTTCCAAATGTCTTGATATTCCTCTGAAAATGTTTTATATGTGTAGCCCTTGGTCTGCATTTGAACTACTTGATATGAGCAAGGGAGAGTCCCCCCCTGAGAAGAGGTTGCAGTCCAGATAGACAAGAGGGATGAAGGCTGAAGGAGGAAAGAAATCTTCAGCAAAGCAATGTGCAGTCTGCCAGGACAGCCCTGCTCCTCTACACTTCCAGGCTGGATTTCTGTAGGCCATATCTGAAAAACATGTGAGGTGAAATGGACCTGGTTCGTAATAAAGAGCTCCTGTTTCTGTGTAAAGCTCTGAAAATGTCATTTCTAATAAACGCTGGAATTTATGGATTTACTAACCCAGCATTAAAAGTAGGTTGAATGTTTCAATAGGGCTTAATGATGGCACCTTTTGTCTCTGCTAACAAAGGCTGTAAGCAAGTGTGGAGAACAGGTAATACAATTTACACCAAGAAACATCTCAGTAAATGCCTAATTACATCATTTAATCTGTGTTTGCTGAAACCCTGGGCTATACTCTGCTGCTTGAATTTTTGTAAATCCTTGACATTACAGCTGCTTAAATCCATGCCAGGAGCAATATTGGATCTGTCAAGCAGAGATAGAGGCTTCATTGTCCAAAATTAAAGATGCATGAAGCCTCAGATAGCTTTTCACTTTTAGCTGCTCTGCTCTGGTGTAGGAGAGCCTGTGTAAGAGAGCCAAAGTCCAGCTGAAGGATCAAACCCTTTGCCTCTGTAACATGGACGATAGGTATCACTGGCACAGTGTGTCTGGATCATGAAGATACAGCAGAACTACCTTGTTTCTGATTTTCTTTGTGCTTTGAGGGGTCTGGAGCCACTCCTGCACCCTGAACAAAGCAGAGAAGCCCTGCCAGCCCAGCCCAGTGTCTGAGTTTTAACTAAATTAACTGCAATCCTTCCCAGTACAATGCTAGATGTGTTACCTGTGTGATCATGTACATCTCCTTTGTAGTGCACCTCTCAGCATAGTTTTTTAACATAGTTAGAAAAACATTAGATAAACATGTCTACAGTATCATCAGGTTGGGACTACTTTCCTGAAAATAATCATATGGGAACAACTCTTCCACCTCCTTTTGAGAGACCAAAAAATTTGTTGCAGAGAAAGGTATCAAGTGATGTGTCAGCAGAAGAGTCAGAAATAGCCATAAGCAAAAGGAGTTTTGCCCAGATTTCTACATAAATCCTTTTACATTCTCTGCATTTTTAGAGAGATTAGGAAAAATATAATTCAGAGCATGTGAATTTCAGTATTACCATTAAATGAGGCTTTCTCAGTCATAACACTCTCTTCTTCTCAATTTATCAAAATTGAGCTGAAAATTAAATATTGCTTCTTCCATTAGACTTTCAGTGGTGGGTCCTTCCTTTGGTGGGCACAAAACAAAGAAGTCAAATGTGCTGGGACACTAAAGATACTTTGACATACTTTTGTCAGGAGAGACATGATATACTCGGGGATGAAAAGTAATTTCCACCATCTTCCAAGAATTCCTTGGAGATGAAGAGTAATGATAAATCTTTCCACTTCCTTGCATGGTTTAGGGTTGCTGCATGGTGTTTGAACAGCTGTTCTTGTCCCATCCCTGAAGGTGGCTGCAAGTCAGTGGAAGAGGAAGAAATCTGAGTATGTATCATTCTAAAGTGGCAGACAGGATGAGTTATTGGGTTTTTTTCCACTGATAAATCCCTTGTTTCTGTTAGTGATACTGAACATGCTCTGCTGTCATGACTGGGGAGTTTCAGCAACTCACCACAGTGCTCAGTGTGCCTGTCATGTAACAGAAAGGTTTAGCTCAGTGTCCTGGCTCAAATCTCTCTGAACTCCCTTTAAAGCCCCCAAAAGACACATCTCACAGAGCAAACTCCACTGTCCTGTGGCTTGGGTGACTTACTAGTTACAGCTGTCCTGCAGTTTCCTAACCAGAGAACTCCTGTAAAATAATGCAGTAAATATTCAATGTGTAGCTGCTTCTTAGAGAGCTTGCATAGAGCAAAGACTGCACATATGTAATTTCCCCCATATTTAGTAGCCTTAAAGGTGTAATGGTTAAAGCCGTTATTTATTGCCAAATTGCCCAATTGATCCAAGAAAGCATGATTTCTTACAAAAGAGGGAAATGTCTTGAGTCTATCAGTGTGTTGCTACAAGACTGAAGTCTGGATAACTCCCATACAGTGAGCACAGCTTCATGCTGGATACTCCAGCAGAGGAACCTCTAAAACACATTTCTTCTTTGCTCCAGGGGACCTTAGTGAGTGACATCTCTGTGGGGCAGCATTTTGTTCTGTCTGTGACTGGCATCTGACAGTGAATTTAAGCAGCTTTCTTTGTGTCTGTTGTGGTGCCACTGATCTGGTCAGCACCTCCATGGACACTTCCCAGTCTGCTGTGCTCAGTCTCACTCATTGCTTGCCAGCTTTCAGCTTTGCTGTGTCTCCACAGGCTCCTCCTGGTACACATTAGGCACAGATTCCAGCTGGATCAGCTTCACTTAAATTTCAACATGTAAAATTGTTTTTAGCTTCCCTCAGCCTTGTGTGGCATCAAAGAAGCATGCTGAGGGGGCATTTTTATCATTCAAAGGGAACTATCAAAGTTAGATAAGAAGGAAAATTTCCTTCAATTTTTATTTTGCCTCTAATTACTTTAAAGAAGTCTCAGAAGAGGTGAGACCTAAGTGACAAAACTGACATATCTGAATTGAAGTGGTATGAGACCAAACATCTCTGTCTCTTAGTCCTTCATGGAAGCAGAGGCCCATAAACCCATGGCTGCTTAGGACAGTCACAGTTCCTAGGCAGGACACTGTGATCACTTAAATAGCGAGAGTTATCCAGGGAAGGGGTGAGTTTGTGGAGCCACAACACAGGAGCAGGTGAGAAGTTAGCACCTACACACAGCAACAGGCTTTGTGTGAGTTTCGTGGCTTTTCTTCTGAAAGACTACAAAAAGAGTTTGGATGGTTTAGGAATGCATAAAGGTTGTGAATTCTGTGCTATTTCCAGCAACTCATCTGCTGGAGGCCAGCAGACACAACAGTCCCCAATGAAAGCAGATCCTGTCATTCCCTCTCTGCTTCTCCTTGATCAGCTCCAAGAAGAAACCTCATCCTCTTTCCTCCCAGATCCACCACAAAAGGTCAGAAGGGCTATTTTGCACCAGGCAGTGAACACCTTTTCTCTTGTTGTCCCTTTTATAACTGCAGAGGATCAGTAATTTCCTGTGTCTGGTTCCATGCCATCACATTTTCCCTCTTCATGGAAATCTAGCTCAAAACTGAGGTTACATATGGAAAATCTCCACTGTCCCTTACATCTATAAAGTAAAAACGTTTATAAAGACATTGGTGATGCAGAGAGTTTGCAGACTCCAAGCTCATTTCCACCAGCTGAGGGGATGCAGGGAGCAGCACAGACCCCCAGGAGGAAGGGGAGCTGCAGGGATAGACATTGCATCACAGCATCTGCTGTCTTCTGAGGGCAGAACAGACTGTTGAACCCTGGGTTTACTACAGTCATCTGAAAATCTGCAGAACAGTAATTTTTTCTGTAAAACTCCTTTGGTCAGATAGAATTTGAATTTTCTATATGTACGAGATTATTTTTTCAGTTTTAGAGAAACAGTGAATGTATGGTTTGCACAGGAAAATGTGCTGAGGCTTGCCCTAAAAATAGTCTAAGGCTCACCAGAAAAAAATAAAGAACAGTTATAGTTTTAAGAAAAGAGTTAAAATAAGATAACAACACAACAGTGCAATCTGTTTTACGGTATTTCACATATCTCACATTTTCACATAACGGATCACCAAAGACTTCAATGCCATCTATGGAGCACCCTGCTAAGGACTGGAAGTATAAATATTACATTTATATGTAATAGAAATGGCCCACTAATTTGAGTATTGGATCTTAAATTGATGAAAATTCTAAATTCAAACCCTTAATTCAGTAACAATTGCTTTTCAAAAATGTTTTAGAAGTCTGAATCTGGATTTGGATCTGAAGTACATACCCATACCACCAGAGGGGACTTGCCTCAACTCCCAGCATAAATGCCCCATACACTTTGGAACACATTGTGATTTAAGTCACCAACTAGAAAGCAAACCAATATGTATTTCTTAAATGACTGCTGTAAAAAAAATTTGATGCATTTTATATGTAAAGATAAATAATTTAAGTCTTTTTGGCAGTATTTTATTTATTTAACAAGTAAAAAGCTATTTTGCATCATAAAAGAAAGCAAAAAAGAAAAAAACTGACCAAAGCTGAAAAACAGGAAAGCCATAGGGGAAGGAAAAAAGGGGAATTCTAGTTATTTTACATAACAGATGGCAGCATAACAGAGAACAGCTGATGCTGGTAGCCTAAGGGAATTTTCCTGTGTCAGAAGAAAAATAAAATTTAGGATATACAGAACCCCCCTTTAAATGAGTTTCATAAAAAGTGTCATACTTAATGTACGACCTCTGGTGTCTGTGTATCTTGCCTGGGCAATTAATCCACTTTATGGCTCACTCTCAGTGACCTTTCTCCCTCATGAATGGTGAATGAAATATTCTCAGCAGTGACATGCCTCTTCCACTCTGCATCTTCCCAACTGGCTTGTCCCATTATCCCACACACACCCCCATCATAGCAGGCTTAAGTTTTATGACAGGGCTAAACTAAACTAAACTAAACCACAAAGCATCTTGGTTTGCCTGAAAAGACGGTTTTGTGGAGATAAACACCATGGAAGCTGACTAAGATACCCAAATCTGAATGCTTTATCTAAACAAGGTATACAGTGTGCAAAGGGAAAGAAGCTGCAGAGGGGAAGCCCTGAAAAAGGACAGCACTGGAGACAAAAAGGAGAACATAAATGATCTCATGCAACAGATATAATCAGAATAATTTCATGCAGCCACGTGGATCAGTGCTACATGAAGGGTGATGAGCTCAAGTCATTTTGGGCTACATGCATATGAATGTCTGTCTGTCCTTGTGTGCAAGGGATTTGTGCACTGCCATTTGGAGAACAGAGGACAAATAGAACCAGTGCCACTCGACCTAGCACTGAACATATCTGTTATAGCTGTTACTGTAATGAGTAGCAATCATTTAACCCAAGTACACCACTGCACCAAAAGAGAAAATTGATTATTGTTAATTAGAGTCATTATTCACTAAAAGCAGCGTGGAATTTTCCATGTACCAACCTCACTCAGGTCCTTTTGCATTAATGGGGTAATTTTTTCCTATGGATTCAACTAGAAGCAAGTTAACTTCTTAACTAGAAGCAAGTCAAGGCCAGAGATCTGACCCATCCAAAGAAGGAACTTTGCCCTGTTGAGTATAATTCTTCTAAGACTTTGAAAAAATATGAACTTTTACTAGCCTTAGAGTCATACAATATCCTGAATTAAAAGGAACCCTCAAGGATTATCAAAGTCCAACTTCCTTAGAAGGTAGTAGATGGGATCAGCATAAAATTCCTGATGGCAGCGCTCTTAGATGGGAACTACTTCTTCCATCCATCCATCCATCCATCCATCCATCCGTCCATCCATCTATCCCCTAAGAAGTGGCCTGATGAATGATGTGCTCAGCACCATTTTATTCCCAAGATAAGTTCAGTCATGTAACTCTCACCCCAGATCTTACCCATTACTGAGCTAGGAAAGGGCACAGGTCACTCTTGTAGCTGGCCATTTCCAGATAGAAATGCTCTTTTGTGATGAACCCTGGCTGCAGTTCTTTCCCCTTACAACTACAAAGCAACACTGGCTCAGAGCTGACCGAAAAGATTTCTGTTGAACACAGATTTCCCATGTTTAAGGCTGTTTAACAGAATCATTAGAGATAGAAGGGATCTCTGAAGACCATCTGGTTCAACATCCCTGCTCAGAGCAGGGTCAGGTTTCCTCACTGGAGATGCATGTCCAATATTTATTCACTTCAGCTGTTCATGGATGTCTACACAGGTCCCTGAGATCCTTGAGAGGGAAATGCCACAGAAGTAAAACACATGTGACAATTATCTGTATATTTATCTATGCAACTTTGGTACCTGCAGGCTCAAGAGTGTGCTTATGTGTGTGTGCATATATTTATGTATCCTGAGGATGTTGGCATGAATCAACACTTTTGTCCTAATCATAGCTTTTATTGTGGTTGCTGTTATTATTTATTTTTGCTATAACAGTAGAGCTCTATGCTATTGAGGTAAGCTCTCTTTTTAACTCCTGTCTGAATTCTCAGCAGTTGTCACTCCATATTACCTTTTGGTTTCTCAAGGTCTCTAAGCAAAACGAGCTCCTACTCCACCAGCATCCCCTCACGTTTACTGGGGAAGGATGCCATGAGTCCTTGATGCAGCCCGAGTGAATTAGGTGTAGCCCGAGAACCCTGCTGGTCTGGGCAAACAAACACATGCCGATGACAGCCCTTAATGAAAACGAGCTTAGGCAATAGCACAGCGCCTGTCGTCTCACAGCAGGGAGTGGCCGAGCAGATGAAGGACCCTTTGCTCAGGCAGCTCAGGGCTGTGGGGCTCCACCACTTTGTTAGGCTTCTTGAGCAATAATCCACAGGAACCATCCCCTGGAACAGCGATAACAAAAGAATTTCTAAGCTTGGACCCAGGTTTTGTAGGTTTAGTACCTAGAGAGAACGAGGTCCAGATTTTTATGCATGTTGACCCCCTGCAGGCAGACAGGTCCTTAAGCTTGGCCATAGGGTGCCTTTATAAGAGGCACTGTGGTGTTTGGGTCACATTTTTATTTTCCTCACACTTCTAAAAAGATCATGGGAACCAGACTTCTGTGTAGGAAGGAATCAGATGCTGATCATTTCAACAGCAAACATGCTTGGAAATGATACTCACAGACAGATCTTCAGATTTGCACACTCTGATCTGCCAAAATAAACCCTGGTGAAGAGCACAGACCTTTACAGAACGCAACAGTAAGCTAGGATGTACTTTTCTTTTTCCACTCACTCTTCTTTTCCCGTGAAAAAAAGTTTGAAACACACAAATATATCCTTATACATATCTGACCAGAGTGAATCAGGCCAGCTGAACAAGTTTAGTATAGCAAACACCACTCGATGTGGATCCTAAAGAAGATCTGTAAAGTATCCCAGAGAGCTGCAGAAATAAATGTTGTGTAGGCTGCCACCTGGCCATAGTGTCCCCATTCATGTATTTGAATGGAATGAGAGGCAAATGAATATTATTTTTCTGAGTTACTGCAGAAGATTTAAACAGAATTTCAGTTCTCACATTGTGTGCTCCAGCTGCCATCACCGCTCCAGTGCAACATTTGTAACACTATCAGTCACAAGAAATCACAAGTAATCCTTGAAACGAGGAGCCCTGTAAATAAAACCAGCACTAGAAAACATTCAAAACATCATAATCCTGCCTACTCTCCACAGATATTAGTGACCCCTTGGGACAGCAATCTGTGCAACTGCAGAGGAGCTGCTGTCTGTGATACTGTTGGATATATGGGTGAAAACAGAGCAAGAATCCAAGGAAAAGGGCAAACAAGTGAGGAAAACCTTACAACCCGGAAGGTGAGGGTGATGGCCTGCAAATCCAGTCAGCACATTGCTGGCAGTTAACAGAGCTATCACAAGTGGTTTTGATTTTGTTTCTAGTGAAAGACTTGATGAGAAGGTAGTTGTGAAATAGGATGGCTGACTTTGCTAAGTCAATGCACTACAGCTGGAGTCTGTTCTAGGGGTAATGAGCTAATAAATGGCAAAGACAGAAACCATGCCTGATTCTGAAGGAGCAACAGCCCATTCTCTTCTTCTGTGGTATCATCTTCCTGACTTCTCAGTTTCCTTTCTCTTTGCTCAGCTTTAATGGGTGGTGTTGAATTATTTCCACTATGTCACAACTGTCACAGGTGTTGTCTTCCAGTTTGCTTTGCATTTTTGTTATTACACCCAAAATTAACATGCATTAGAATGTCTGCTCCAATAAATCTCTTACAATGTTCTGTATAAATTGGATACCAAAACCCTTGCTTTATTATACATGTTTAGACATATCATAATTTAACATAGTTCCTTCAATATATTTTATCTGCTTCCTGATGAATCATGTTACAACATTTTAATTTCCTAATAAAAGATCTGTTCCATCAGATTAAGCAAATAACACTGAAAGCATTGAAAAATTGAGGGAATTAATTTGTCCTGCATGGAAAGTGGAGAGGTGAGCTAACTGTCGTTCCTAATTTCTGATTCTAGTGTGAAATCTGAATTCTCATTTCACATCTCATTTCCAGTGCTCCCCATCTGGGCACTGTTCTCAGAAACAGAAGCTGCACTGGCAGAAAATCAGAGAAGACAGAAACTTCTTGATTTTAAAATTTTATTAAAAAATCACCCAGCACAGATGAGCAAAAAATAGGCATTGTTCCCCCTGTGACCACAATTTCTCTGCTCTGATATTGCCATAATAGAGCCTGGGCATTGACAGACACTGGTGATGCCAAAATCCCTCAGGGATGGCCAACTCTGTCTGGCAGCTTTTTCTGCTGTCATTTGAGGTTATCTCCTTGGTCGTCCCATGCTGGCCCTCCCTGCGGACAATGACTTCTTGCCAAAATCCACAAACTGATAGTTTAAGTCTCTATTTCAGCCTACACTACAGTCACTTGAGACATCCTGTGGGGTTTAAGCCAGGATGAGTAACTTGCATGTCTCTGCATCCTGCCTCTGCTCTGGCACAGCGTCTATGAAAACATCCCTCCTTTCAGAAGATGTGGCCCGGGGGCACGTACAGCCCGAGGACATCAGCTCTGGCATGCTGGCAGGATGAAGGGAGCTCCTCCACGCTGAGTCACATTCCCCCTTCTCCAAACAGCAGGGCTTTGGTTTATTCCCAGCCAGGGGCACAGGGCAGGCAGTTACATCTCTGAACACATCCACTCTGTATTTGGAGGCAAACACATCCAGTCATACTGGTACCAGACAGGTAAACAGCACTGCATTTTAGCTTTCTCCAGAGATCCCAGATTCCCAGAGCTCCTCTTGACAAGCATCTCCATTCCTCTCTCCCCTGCTCCTCATTTCTCACTCACTGCTCCGCTATTCCAAGGCCTCGTGTGCAGGTTTGCTTTTGAGCAGCTGTACTTTGTTACTGATTTTGTTGTGATAGCACCCAAAGCCCTGGCCGCAGACAAGGTCTCTGTGGCCACAAACTGCTTCACTGGGCTTTCATTTCCAGAACTCATCTGGGTACTGGGGGGCTGAGTGATCTGTGGGATTTTGGAAAGAAACACAGTCATAAACCCCAGGACAACACCAGCCTTTTCTGCGTTTTACACAAGCTTCACAAAAGCTGTGTCAGATGAAACTGTTTATAGTCCTGGGCACTGCTCACTTCTGGTTTGGACCTAGTCCTTCCCATTTTCCTCTGCCCTGACGTTTTGTGGTTTGAGCACAGTTTAAGGGCCAGAGCTTTCTGATCTAACTGTGCCACTCACCCCTTGTGTGGCCCTGTGCAAAGCCACAGACCTCTCCTGTGTCATTCTCCTCATCTGCAAAAGGAGTACAGCCTCTGCTCATCTCCATCCTCTGAGAGTGAAAAAATCAATAATTTACATTTGTGAGACACTTTTGATGCTTCACAGAGCATGGAGCACAGAGTGCTAAATGTGCTAAATATGACTGGGATGATTAGGAGCATCTACAGAGCTCATGCATGGGGTTGTTACTTGAAAGTCTTTGGGAAAGAGGAAAAGGTGATAAGCATGCACCAAAAACAACTTCTTCTTGGAAAGAAAACAGCAGACTGAGTGAAGGACAATTTCCCCAGGGCAGCAACTGAGCTGGAAATGCTATTTTTGGGGCATTTTAGCCAAAAAAGCTGCCTGACTCTCAGATTGTAGACATAAACAGGGAGCTTGCTTACAAATTTCTCCTGTGATTTGAGGCCTGAGGAGGAACTGAAGGGGATCTGGGGCTGGCCCAAGAGATCCTGAGTGTACCTGGAATGGTGATGGAGTGCACTCCTCACCCATGGCAGAGCAGCAGACTCAGATTTCATGCAGGCTATAGTTTTGCCTGCTGCTGCTGCTAGATCCTAATAACCAAACCAAGAAGGGAATTTTTACACCATCTGAGGCATTCCCAATCCCCCTCTGCATCTATTGAAAACTTAATAGCGTGAGAAAATGCCTTCCTGTAGCATATTGTAAACCACATGCAGAACAGGAGCAGATGGAGGGGCCTGTCCTCACCCCATGGAGGGGCCCTGCCAGGATGCTCCCTGCCAAGGGATGGGAGCAGCAAGGAATGGCACCTTTGCAGAGTGCAGTATTCAATCAATGAGGATGAAGCTAGCAGAAATGACAGAGGCTCTGGAATAGTAGCTCTTGCTTCTTGGAGGAATGTAAGTAAAAGGAGAGGGAGAGCTGCTTTTCCAAAGTCTTTCCCCCATACAGATGGAAGCAGTTAAGATTCCTGCAGGAGCCAGGAGCGGCAAAGTTAACACATCTGGAAGTTTCCTGATGCCTGAAGTCAGGCTGTGGTGAACAATGCTCACTGGGCTGAGCAGGATCTGCTGGGCTGCTTTTATTGCACTTGGACTCATTTCAACCTCTGCTCCATGATTAATTGCACTTTTAAAAATAAAGTTCCAAACACTTCCCAGGAAGCTTGGGGAAGGCAGAGCACTTCAGTGGCACCAGGAGCTCAGTGCAGTTTCAATACAGCAGCCCCAGATACAGCTTGCATTAGCCATGGGAATGGCTTCATTTAACATGGGATCTTGTAACTCCATTCCATCATGGAGAGGGTGTCTGACCTCCCAAGCCTCTCCAACATCTGCCACATGTGGTAGGGTTGCAGCAGGTGTTAGCCTGGCCCTCCACCCATCTTGTTTTAGCCCCTAGCCTGGGGCCAGGCTAGGACTGTAGATGTCCTCTGCCCCACAAAAATTATGGAAAGGAAGAGCCTTGCCCCTTCCCAGGTTGTTTCTGCCTGTTTGCCCCAAGGCCTCACTCTAACACAATTAAAAAAAGAAAAAAATACATATATATATTTAATGTTTTGGGGACAGGGGGAAGGGCATAATTAGAAAAGCACATTCTTGGGATGCAAAAGACATTTCAGAGGATGGAAGCTGGGTCCTTATGGCCATATAATGATGGTGGAGAGGTCAAAGGCAAGACTGAAAAGAGGAAAAGAGTAGGTACTTTTCATTTCATACTAGAATGGAAGTAGGCTCAATTTCTTTGGTATAAAAACAAGTGTATATATGTGATAGTGGTGACAGTGACAGATAGTGGTGACTGTGTTACAGTGGTAGTGGCAGTGACAGCTGCTGCAGCGTTAGGGGAGCAGAACTGACACTGCCTGAGAGGAACTGAGGTGAATTGAATGGAGACCTGGAAGCCAGAGTCCAGGTAACTCATTAATACCTAACCAAAGGGTCTGTGAAGGGCTGTTGCACATGTCTTACAGCCCCTCCTGGGTACCTGTATGAGATGAACTAAAACTCACACATCCACAACAAGATTACCTTGGAGCCACTCACAGGCACAAGGGATGCCCAAGGCTGTTTAGCACTCTGTTAGCAGCCAAAGCTGCTCCAGGAGCCAGTGAATACCTGCAAGCTCTTTCCAAGTGTCCTCTTCACTGCAAAAGACAGAGGTTATTTTTTGTACAAAGGTCAGCAAAATAAACAACAAAAGACGTGCTAAACTGCTGGAAAATTTTGCAGGCAGGCAGCAAGAAGGGGAGCAGGGAGCTGCAGGCACCATGGGCTTGCCTTGGCAGCCTCTGCCAGCAACAGAGCTCTGCACATTTGGGCTTTCAGGTTGGGTCATGCCCACACCACACAAATCCCAGGGAGCCCTGCAACCACGAGGCATCGCTGCACATCATACACTGAGGGGAACAGAGGCTGCAGAGGTACGTGAACCACACAGGAGATGGGTCATCCTGTGGTGGGCTCTCGGTATGCCTGGCCTTCTGGCATTTACCTCCCATGACCAGGTGTGCCTGAAGAAAACACCCAGATCGGTAGCCATCACGGCGGGCGCGCTGTTGGTTTATATTACAGCATGTCTGCAGTGCTCCTCCTTTTCTCCTCCACCCCCTTCATTTCCTCTATTAAACTGTCTTTGCATCTTGTCTCATGTTAGGACCTGATTTGGAAAATGATTTAACTGCTTGCTTAATTTTAATACACTGCAAGTCATTGTGTTGCAATCACAGCTGGCTGCATGGAAAGCTCACCCATGTGCCGGTACTGGCAGAAGGAGCTGCTCTGGAATGATGAGCTGGGGGCTGAGCCTCCCCTGCAGGAGCTGGGCCAGGGTGGTCTCTCTTTTCCAGGCTGCTGCCCCCAGTGCTTTTTGGCTGCACCAACACCCACTGAGTGGTTTGGCTGGGGGAGTTCTGGGCCACTGTTTGCCATGCTGCTGTAGTAACTCGGGGTTCCTTTGCACCTCAGGTCTCTTTTGTAATCTCGGTTTGGCTCATTCTCGAGCTCTGCTCGGTTGTTGCAGGGCACGGAGCACCCCGGGGCTGGGTGTGGGGTCGGTGTCCCGGCAGGTACCTGCATGTCAGTGCAGCTGACTGAAATACCATGGGGAGCACATGGCAGGCTGTGAGGTCACTGCTTGAAACAATACTTCCCTCATTACAGAGCGGGGTTTTTTTCACCTATTTACCCATCATGTACAGATGCCTTCTGTGGTGAGGTCTGGAGTGTACAGACCCTTAGACAGGCATCACTCCTTCAGAAATGCTTTTCGCTGCAAAGGGGTCTGATGCAGGGACTCATGGGGGGGGAACTTCTAGAATTATAGAACCACAGAATTTTTGAGATTGGGAGGAACCTTAAAGATTATTCAGTTCCAGGTCCCCTGCCATGGGCAGGAACACCTGCCACTACATCAGTTTGCTCAAAGCCCTACTCAACCTGACCTTGCACATTTCCAGTTAAAAGACTTAACCAGTTCAGCATCACCAAAGTGTTGGTCTCCCATTACCCCAAAAATCCCTAGGATGGGGATTTGTGTTTGTCCAGCATCAGGGTTGCACTGCTGAAGAATGCCCACAGATAGGTATCTGCTGCGTGTAACTACAGCACCATGCACTGCTGTGGGTGCTACTACAATGCTGGTAATCATGACAAAAAGAACACCAGGGGCTGCTCTGAACCCAGGGAGCTCAGCTGTTAGCTTAGTTCTCTCCCTGGTTTATCTCTTGTGTACTCTTTCCTTTACCCACAACCCTGAAGGCATGAGTCTCTGTGGATTGAGGCTATATTGTATGCTGTTTTACATATATATCAAATAATAAATTAACAAGAAAGGGATTTTCCTGAGACAGATCAAGCTTCTTACCAGAGGCATGTATCAGAAATCACTGTACACATGTAAAATTGCAGGTGGAGCAAGCCCGCACATGGAAATACCGCTCTTCACAAGCCAGAAATTACCATCCTGTTTTGTTTTTTCTGTTTTGCTTTCCTCCTAGGAATTTCTTTCTGCTCCCATGCCTTATCTTCTGACCGAATTTCACAGTGCGTGGAGCAGAGGAATGTGCGTGGGAACCCTTGGCTGGGCGCGCTGTGTCTCCACGCACGCCCTCGGCTCCCGCCGCCCAGGCGCGAAGCCCTTCCCAGCGCTCGCCAAAGTCATTGTCACACATTTCACCCGTGACTCACTGATGTGCCTGATGTTCATGCTGCGGCTTGTAAGCGATTAGTGCTTGTTCACATAGCTTTTTTTTTCCCCTTGCTCCTTCTGATTCAGCTGGTTTAGGTGGCCCATGGCCTCCTGGCTTGCTCACGCTGCTGCTCGTCACAGAGCAGCTCGGGGTTCACCAGCCTCCCAGGGGTGGGGAAAGGACAGGCGGATGGAGGCCAGGGTCTGGGAATCAGGGATGGGCAGGTGATTTCATGGCACCTCAAAAGAAAGCTTAAGCCTTGCTGGTACAATCTGCCTAAGCATTTTACACAGGAGGTGCTAAAAAGGCATCCTGGAGCCTTAGGGATAAGTGTAAACTGGAAGTGAGCACCAGTGAACCAGAGAAACAGGCTCTGCTGCCTGTGTTGGCAGGTGAGCAGCTACTGAGCAGATGTTCCTTCAAATCTTTGAGAAATAAAGTTCTGCTGCTTGGGCTGACTGGAGAGAGCTGCTACCTCTCCAGTTATCTTGTGGTCTTCAGATGTATGAGACTGACATGACTGGATATCCATGGAATGGAAATACAGCATTCCAGATCTTTGTTCTGTGGGCTGTCTGCTTCAGTGGAGAGAAGACAGGCAGCAGAGCTTGTTTGGTCTCTCACTGGGGCAGAAATGGTTATTGAATGACTGCATAGGGCAAGGTGGCATCCCCTTCTCCAGCAGGGACCAGAGGAGAGTCCTGGAATGGATGGAGCAAACTGGCAGCATTGCCCTTTGCGATGGTTTGTACCTCTGGGACTCTCTGTTCCATGGGGGAGTTTCTCTGCGTTTAACCAAGTTCAGGGAACCTTGAGTCAGCAGCAGGGGCTGCCTGCATGCACAAAAGGTTATGCTGGGAGGGCTCCATGTCGGTCACTGACGACCTTAAAATCCCTCCCTGACATCTGCTAAAGTTTTTTCTTGTTTTCAGGAAGGTCTGCAGCCTTCTTACCGACAGCAGTGAGAGGCTTTCCACCACAGCATGCAGAAATGAGATACCCTGACCACACGTTTGCTTTTTTTCTTTCTTCATGTTTACCTGGGATCGCAGCCAGATGGGCACTCGAAACTGGTTTCTGGGAGCAGAATTTTGGACAGTGATAATCTAATCTGACCTCCTGTGTAACCCAGGTCAGGGAGTTTAACATGGTAATTCCTGCATGGGAAGGAATTATTCTTTCTGGCTGTGCCATGAAGCCTGCTCAGCCCAACAATTTGTGGTTGAATTAGGTATATCCACTCTTGGGTCTGAGAAAACAATAAGTTTTCAAGTTTTCATCTCCCTTAGTGGATAAAGATCTGGTTTATTCCACTAGATTTTCTTCCCAGACCCATTCAAGAGATGTTTGACAGTTGAATGAGATTAGAGGTATGGGACTCCCCTCTGTGACAGAGGTGTAATTTGGATGTGTACAAATACATTATGCCACTAATACTTTAACCTTGAAAATTCTAGAGTAAAAAGGGTGATGATTACAATTGTGGTGATCTCCTGCAGATGACTGTGATTTATTTGTGCACGTAGTTGTGATTCAGAGGCTGTAGGATCTGGGTGCAAATAATACAGAAGGAAGTTTATGACTTCCTCCTCCACTTCACCCCCATGACCCTGCTTCTCTACTCCACTTCTGATATTATTTTTGTTATATGAAGACTTGTGAGGGAATGATGGCTATGTTTCTTGGGGATCCACTTGTGAAAACTGAGTCATGTTCTCTCACAAGAAGAGTTTTTATCAGAGCGTCTCATCTCTTGCATAATACAAGAAAGAAAGACAAATAGGTTGGAGAAAGAAGGCTAAATGTTGAAAGCCTCAGAGATCTTAATCTGCCCTCACCACTCATTAAATGACCAAAGGGAGATCACTCTTAGTCAGTTTTTGCAGCAGAAAGCTGCTCCAGAAACTGCTCCTTGCCTGCCTCTCAAGATAAATGAGTTCATATGGAAATACATCACTTGGAGTACGCAGCCATATGTGCAATTTTTTTTTATATATGTCTACACACATACTTACTTGAATAATATTTACAAACAGATCCCTACATACACCTGAGCTACTTCAATTTGAACTAAGAGCTGTCACTGCTCATGGCTTCCAGAAGAGGTGATATATATATATATAAAAAAATATATATAAATATATATATGTTTACCCATACACATGCATCAGCTTTCCCTGTTTTCCCTGCCAAAGACAGGAATCCCTGTGCCTTTGAGCAGCATGGAACAGGCATTTGCATCATGTTGGGGCTGGCTAGAGCAGAGAGAGGTGCAGACATAAAACAAAGCAATCCTGGTTGGGAAGGAGGAAAAATAATTAACCAAATGTACATGCAGGGCCCAATACTGCCCTTACTACAGCTCTGCTCCCTTTTTGTGCCATGGGCAGAATTTAATCCATAGAGTGAGCTGACTTATTTTCTTCTGATCTTTTCTAGCAGCAGATTCAGTCACTTACCTGCATAAAACGACTTCTTTCCCATAAAACTCTGTTTTCATTTTACCTTGTGTATTAACAGTGCTCGGTCTGTGGCCTTTGCATCTGTGCAGCCATCTGACAAAAAAGCCTTTTGCCAGATAGCTTAAATTAATAAAGTTGAATTTTTCCCTCCACCAAGGCCAGCAAACTGAAAAAGGCAGAAGCCCTCCAGAGTGGTTTTAAACATACAGGTCAAAGGGAGAGAAATACAGAAGAGAAAGAGCCTGTACAAAAGTCAGGTGAGGAATGAATGGCAAACATATTTGCATTTATTATCTTGTTCCTTCTTCTAATTCTTCATCCCATTTCCTTTTCCATGGGTGAACAGGGTAAGTGGGTCTCAGGTTGTTCGTGTTTAGCGGAGTACAAGGAAATCCTGTTGCAATGCACATCACTTGTGGCACAGTTTGGTGGTGTAGGTTTTGTGACATTCGGGAAAGGAAGATCTTTTCATTGCCAGCTGAAACATCCTACATAAAACTAGGCTGTGCTTTCTACCTGCAGTCACTGCTTGTGGCTCACTGAATAAGAAGTTCTCTTTAAAAAGATAAGCTCAGGCTGGAGACTAGGGATCAGCTGGAATGGGTGGAAATCAAAACAAGGCTGTCGGGTTTTTCTTTTTCTCTTGGCACCTGATGAATTTTCCCCATGTAGAATAATTTGGAGCCAAGATTTTTTCCAGAGCTCCAAGATTGTTGCTTTGCCTGTTCACACGCTTTCTTTTCCTAACAGGGTTTTATTTGTCAAACCAATTTTTCATCAGACCAGTAAGTGAGGAGCTTGTGGAGACCTGCTCACATGTGAACCTGGAGAGTGGAGGGGAAAACCCAAACCAGTATTGCTGCATGGCTAATGGTGCAGAGGCTCAGATAACAATTATGGCTGCTGGATATTTAGGCTCTGCATTTAACCCACCTCTCCTGGCTATCTTTACAGCTCACGTTTAAACAACAGGAACTTTCTCTTTCCCAAGGCTTTTCCTTAATTGGATTTCTGTTATGCTTTTTTCCCCCCCTTCTCATCTGTGGCTTAAGAAACTGTAAAAAAATAGCTTGGAGGAACCAAAAAGAACCAGTGCTTTGACTTCAGGCAGGAATTACACATCTTTCCTAAAAAGTAATTTTGCCTCTTGCTTACAGGACGGAAAGGGAAGGCATTTTGCTCTGCACAAGTTGGTGATGATCCTGAGATGCAAGCTGAAATCAGCAATTGCATCTAAATCAGCATTTATGGTAAAAGGAAGGGTTTTGGGAAGATGATGACTTTCATGCTCTCTTTGCCCTATATGTTTTCCTGTGGTCTCGCTGGTCCCACAGAGTAGCAGAGTTGGGAATGGCACAGAGGCTGCTTAACCCCTGTTCCAGTTGTCAGTGGCTGAACCATCCCTGTCCACAGTAACTCCACTGCTGTGGGTTAAACTGAGGACTTCACACCAGGCTGTGTGTGCATTATCTCATGGACAGCCATGTCACCTGGGGCAGAGGGCACAGCCCTGCCCAGGAGAGGAGGGGGAGCACACTGGTGACTGAAGCCCCCTTACCCACAGCATCTTTGAAAGCATCCCCACTGGAAATAAAAACATTCTCTTGTGCCCCAGCACAGCTGAGGGGGTGGTGAGCTGCAGCAGAAGCTGAGAGCCAACAGGCTTGGATGCCCACCAAGAGCCCTTTGGAAGCCAAACAAGTGGTGCAGAGGCACTCACTGCTTTTTCAGTAGATCCCTGCAATAACCTTTCAGTCAGGAAACGTATTTCAAATATTATGGTGGGCAACTGGATATTGGCAATGAGGGAATAAGGAGATACTTTGCACCTCACTACATAGCTAGGTTTCTCAGTACAGAGCTATAAAATGCCCATGTTGTGCTCTGGAGCTAACAGTCTCCACTGCAGTATTTCCTGCAGAGGTCCTTCAATAAAATTAAGCATTCAACCTTCTTCAAGAGAACTACTGACACATTTCTGTCCCTCCAAGATTTTCATGGTCCTGCATCCCATAGACTCACGAATGTATATAAACATTGATCCTCAGAGCACAAATGCTTCTAAAAATTCAAGAACAATTCTAGTTCTGCCCTCATATCATTTTGCCAATTTTCAAAATGCCCTGGACACCAACTGCTGTCTTTTTTGAAGAAGCATTCACTCACAGGCCTTGAGTCAGAATTGCTGCAGACTTGGTGATAAAGGGATGGTGAGATTTTTCTGAATCCACACCAGTCACTCTGATGGCAGCTGAATTCAGGCCTGAACTCCCAATTTAGGGGATGCAGCAGTACCCTTCTGAATAAATAACAGCACTCAGTGGGCATCCTGAAGTGAAGTCACTGAGTGCTAGAATGCTTTCCTCTTCTCTCCAGAAGATTGCAGCATCAGGTTGTGTCAGAGCTGCAGCTGCTGCCAGGGATAGGACTGCTGCCAGAGATCTGGGGACCTGCTGATTTCCATTCTACTTTTCTGGACTTTATTGGCTTATGAAAGAGGCAATCAACTGTCTTTCATAAGGACAGGGCTTTGCATTGTTGCAGTGTTTTTCACTTCCAAATCACTTTACAAGCATTCAGCGGTGCATCTCACAACACACCTCTGGTGAGCTGTAGATATGTTTTATCTTAATTTTATAGTTGTATTTAATCAAGCAAACAGGAAACTAGTTTCTTGTCAAATCTTCATTTTGTGACCCTCAGGCTAGACCCACAGCCACAGTCCTGTCCTCTGTCTGGCTTGGGGTTAGTTTATAATCAGCCTGGAATGGCATTGCTACAGAAAAACAGCCCAGAGAATGATCTGAGGGCGAGGTGCCAACGCCAACACCAGGCCCAGAGTGACTGAATGTCACTGTTTTACCTCCAAGTGTAAATGTTTAAGCTCTTGGGCATTTGCAGTCTTCTCTTCTCAGCCTGTTCTAGACAGTGAGTGGCATTTTGCAGCCACAGCTCATCCTCTCTTACCAAAGGGCTTATTTTAAAGTAATCTATTCCCTCCAGTTTATAGCCACGCAGGCCAACAGAAAATGACCCAGCGATAAAATGTGGTTGTATAAATCTCTCCCAGAGCATATTTTCATTATCCATTAACTCTATGTAGTATAACTTCTATAACTTCTATGTAGTTAACAGTGAAGGACAGGTAATAGACATCAGGGAAGCAGCAGGATGGTTGAACACTGATCCTGGAGGAGACCAAAACATCCCATGAGCTGCCAGGCTGCTGCTGGGAGCCTCGTGCTCTTGTCCCTTCACCCAGGACAGATTTTACACTCCCCAGAGGACCTAAATAGTTTTTAGTGGCTACACTGTGTGTCCTTAATTTTCTGTCCTGCATCAGCATATTTACACATCCATATGATAAGCTTTTCAAATTTTAGTTGTTGTAATTTTAGTGAATAAAATTTATACAATTATCTATAAAATATATACAGGCTGCCAAGAGAAGATGTGAATGCCCCATCTCTGGCAGTGTTCAAGGCCAGGTTGGATGGGTCTTTGAGCAACCTGGTCTAGTGAAAGTTTTTCCTGCCTGTGGCAGGGATGTTGGAACTGGATAATCTTTAAAGCCCCTTTCAACCCAAACCCTTCTAGAATTCTGTGATTCTGTGACAACCATCAGACCACTGTCTGAAGCTTCCAAATAACCTTATTTTTGATCAAGTGCACTCACTTTTTACATGATGATGCACTGAGATTTTAATTGTGGCTAGAAAGCTAAATAAGTCACCAAGGACACAGGTTTGAGCCTCATCTCTGTTGCTCAGAGCTCCCAGTCAGGATACAATTCAGCAAACCATGCCAGGCTCATTTTCAAACTGCATTTTCCAAAGGCTCCTTGTAAATAAAAAGGCTGTAAAACCCCCCCTGACTGTTCAATGAGGGCAAACTCCAGGAAGCTGGAGTACTTGGTCATTGTGCCTCACATGTTGATAGCCTTTTAACACGAGAGTTTGGAAAAGGCCAATGACTCACTTGAGAGGAAAATCCCACCATGGGACGGTAGTTCCTCATCCCCAGAGACTTTAATCTGAGCATCAGGGTGCATCTGCTGAGAGGTCAAATCCGTGAATACTGTTCAGATTTCTATTTAACATTTTGAGGCCAAACACCACATCTGAAAACATGACTCTGCTCCTGTCCTTGCCCCTGTATCAGACTCCACAATTAACCCATCCATATGTGTCTGTAAAGCACAGTAAGACAAATAAAGGCTGAATTTCCCAAATCGTGGCCACAGCATATGAACTTATAGACATAAGCAGAAAACTTCTCCACATCAATGGGTTTCTTGCTTGTCTGGATCACTTGCATGTCTGTATTTCCTGCCACTATTAAGAATTATAGCTGTAATCCTACAGGAATGGTTCTTCAGTTTTTAAAGAGCAGCTAACCATCAGGCAGGCAAGATAGCGCAAGCCACAGGGGCTGAGCTCGTCTGTGATCTCACCCCATTACACAATACTGTGAGGAGCCTCAGCGGTGTAACATTGCACAGAACAAGCTCCCAGGAGTTCGGGGCTTATAGACAGTCCTGAGGAATTATTTTATGTCATGGGAGAGAGGAATGGGAATGAACGGGAGTTCAAAGTCCGGATTACCATTAGGATACACATTCCTATAGTCTGCAAGGATACAAAGACATCATAGTTGGCTCATTTCCTTTCCTCTTGCCTGTAGCAGCCACAGCTCCAGCCCTACTCTATTTGCACTACATCAGTGTGTCAATAAAGTGTGGCTGTGGGGCCTCATCCTCACCCAGTAGGTGTGAGGTAGCTCTGTGTGAGTGCCAGCCAGGGCTCAGGCTGGCAGCTCTGTCCTGGGCAGGGAAACATTATTTCCATTACATTATCTCTTTTGTTTATTGGCTTTTCTTTTTCCCCTTGAAGGGATTTATATTTAACCATAAAATATGATCAGATTCAAACTTGTTCTGGACTAGCTCTCCTCAAAAGGGTTCGTATTTTAAGTTTGTTCTCAATTTTCCCATAACATTGATATGTCTGTTTGTAGGGAAGCAGAGTGATAGGCAGGCTGGGCTTAAATCCACCAAATTCAGTTTGGATTTATATTATCACTGAACTCCTGCCAGGGGGTGAGGCAATGGCAGACTGAAGGCTGAGGGAAGAGCTGAGGACCCAGGGGAGATGGGATCACTCTGGAAGAGCAAGAGAGAAAACAGAGGTCTGCAAAATAAGGGTCCCACCCTAAAACCTGGAAGGTGCAGAAAGAAAAAAACCTTTTAACCTAACCCCTAATGCAAACCTACCCCTTGCAGAGATTGCTGCCAGAGGTTCACAGGAGATATTTTGCTCTCCAAGCCTTTGCTGGTCCTTGTGTTTTAAAGCATATCTGCTTTTTCAGGGCTGACCCCTGGATGTCTCCCTGCTGCTGAGGGTGGAGCAAACTTGGATGCCCTGGATGTCTGCACTTGCTTCTGCTGCCCCTGTGTAACACTGCAGGGGAGGGGGATTACGCCATTTTGCTGGATTTTGGATGATACCTTATATGTTTACCGGGCTTTGCCCTCAGGTGTGGTGAACACAGTCTTTAAAAGAAACCTCAAACCTCAGATGTGTGTGCTCAGTGCTGCTGCAGAATTTTCAGGTTTCCCAAAATGCATCCTAACATCCCTTCTGTTCCTTCCTGGGAGCCTTCGTGCAGCAACCTCCTGTGGTTGTTTTAGTTATCTGTATACTTTTCTCCCTGAATCATATGACTTCTCCCTTCCTAGACAGATTACACAAAGTATTCCTCACCCAGACACCATGAGTCTTTCCGCCCCCAGCAATTGCCACACAGCTCCTCAGTGAGTCTCTCTTTCCATAAATAATACATGCCCAGATTTCTTAAATTCTTGGTCATCCTCCTTGATTCAGCTACATGTCAATGACCTCTCTTATGACAAACAAGTACATCTGCAGCTGGAATCCCATTTAATAACTTATTTCCCTTATTATATAAATAGAAATATATACTGCAGTCCTTTATGTGTGGAGCAGCATGGAAATGACCGTGATGGTTTCTGCACCCTGTTAGCAGCTCTGACCTGATTTAACACAGGCTGGCTCACATCACCTCTTACTCAATGTTTTCCATGGATGAGGTGCAGACAAGCCACATACGAGGAGCTCGTGGATTTGTGTCACGTGTGATGAGACAGGAGAGGATGGAGGGAACTCATGCCAGCTGACTGAGATGCTGTAGCTAAAATCCAAATTACCCAGTCTCTCTCACTATCCACTTGGTTTAATCCTTATCTCTGTTAGAGTGACACGTTTGTTTTTCCCACATTGCTCCCTACAAATGCTGGCACAAGAACAGCTTCACCATAAATGTGTGAGTGGAGAGAAGGCATCATCTTCTCAGTATGGATCATCTTTATGGGTGTGGTACCAGAAGTGAGATTCCCACGCTCAGGCCAAAGAAATCCAGTGGAAACAATGAGATCAGAAGCAGAACCACATGAGATTCATTCCAGTTTAACCAGCAAAGCATCAATTACCAAGTTAACAGTTCATTTTTCTCTATAGAACACTTTTCTGCAGAAGAGGATCTTCTTTATGTCCATATTGACTTTATCTCCAAAATGTCTCTCTGCCCGTGAAAAGGCAACCTGTCTCATGCTGCTTTTTATGGCCAATAATACACACCATCCTTGGGAAGGAATGGATGCTTTCCACACCTTTTTGACCCTTACAGCGTCTGAGGACTAAAGCCTCCTCCCTGAGCTCTCACATTTGCCATGCAGCATTGCTGTGTTGCTAAGCAGGGGGAGTGCTTTTCCAAATTTCTCCATTCCAGAGTTTTGCTGTTTTCTCATGCCCTGACCTGCTCTATTTCCACACACATGAGCATCCTCCTTCCCCCACATTCTCTGTGTGTGTAGCTCATGGCCCTGCCACACTCATGTGTTTCTCCTGTGAGGAGACACTCTCCATCTTCTTCAAAGCCACCCCATAACTACTGGAACACTGCGATGAGATCTCCCCTAGGCCTTCTCTTCTCCGAGGAGAAGGGACTTAACTCCTTCAGCCTTTCTGCCAAACCCCTGTGCTCAGGCATGTCCTGCTAGCCATACCATGTTTACACAGGATCTCCTTGCTCAGCCCATGTTTACTGCTGTGACCCTGCCATTCTGCCGTGTTTATGTTCCGTATTTACACGCTCTGACATCCGAGGCCCTGCTGCCTGTCCTTGTTTGAGCCTCCCAACATCTGTCGCTCACTGCACCTTTGCTCTTGGGTTCAAAGCTCAGAATGAAACGCAGTCATAAGCAGAAGATTAAAAAGCCACAAGCGAAACAAGACACCTAAATCCTTACGTACTTCTGCTGATGTCCTTGATAGGAATTGATCCCTCCACCCCCCTTGATATGCAGCCAGTGGACCCTTTGTACTGTGTGGGATGCAGAGATCAAAACATGCACATTTAATGAGCTCATTTCTGACAATATTTTGAAGTTGTCTTTTTCTAGTGTGTCTCCTAAATTCTCTCTGGCTATATTTTGCATTTCTCTCATTAGAAACATGCTCTTCCAGTCAGGCTGCTGACATTGCAGAGAAAGTTGCTGTCCTCGATTGGAAGCTGAAACATAATTTGGGGTGCCTAAACTCACATTCAAACACACACACACACACACACACATGAAATATAGAGAGAGTTAAAACTCTCAAACATCCACTGAACCTTTTAACCCAAGTACCTCACTAAAATTCAGGATTTTGTAAAAGAAATCCAGTTACAAAAAGAAAGCTGAAGATGGGCTCAAACGTTTTTATACAGCTGCTTTGTCAAGAAAATACAAAGTCCTACTTCCCTGAAGACAGGAGCAGCAAATTATTATTCATGCAGAACTGGCTTTTTTTGAATCACAGTTCCCAAACTATGTGAGCTTTTCCCAGGTTTTCTCTCCTGCCCACTTTGCCCAGCAACACATGTCTTTGATTTCACAGGCTGTCTGCCTGGCTCTCTTGCAGCTTCTCTCTGCTCCTCAGCCACGGGCTCACCCATTGCTCTGTTGCACATCCAGACTCCATATGATCCACAGAAAAATGTCCTCACTGGGATCTATCAAATTCCTATGTTATCAGTGCCTGTCTCTGTGCTTACTTTGGGCCTTTGAGACTTCTGTTTTCCGAAAAGACCTCTCACAGTTAAATTAAACAAAGTCTGGGGAAGACATGCTGGCCAGGAGCTTTTGCACAACCTCTATCACAGCTTTTTGGTTTCACAGCCAGGCTGACCTCCCTTTCCCTGTGCTGGGAACCCACTGGAGAGGTTTCAGCTAAGCGCCCTCCAATATCCTGTCACCCTGTGGTCATTGCCAACCCTTCCAGAGATGCCAGAGCAGGCTCTCCCATACCTGCTTCTCTGCTCTCAGACTGACTATTTTGGAGCTACTCACCCACCCACTCAAGAGGCAGATCTCACACAAGCCTCCCATAAAAGGGATGGACCAGGATGGGACCAAGCAGTTCCTGCTGGCAGTGTGGTGGCTGAGAGGGATGCCCATAGCCCCAAGCACTCCAGGAGCACAAAACGTCAGATTTCAATCAGCACTGAGCTCTGGCTGTAATGGGGATGTTGGCCTGCACTTTGAAAAGCTTGAACTCATCAGCATTTGGAGTGTTGTGTTGTCAGGGTCAATTATTATCATTGTGCCTTGTCCTGCTATGTGACCCAACTCACAAATGGTTTCTTTCCACCCCAAAGTGGATTGCAGACAGAAATAAGCCCAATTTCTTGAGTGTATGAAGGGCATGTGCTCAGTGGCTTCATGCACACCATGGGTCACCCATATCCCATGCTGTCCAGCAGTCCAGTGGAAGCTCCTGTCCCATTATACACAGCAACAGCACTCTCCAAACTGCAGTAGAGAATTAGAACTTACACATTTCCCCTCCTCAGAGCTGTGCAGCTCACCTGTGGCTGCCAAGGTGAGCAATGCTCCCTGGGTGCACACACCACAGGTTGTGGTTTCTGATACTGCAGCACATGTGCTGTTAGAAAAGTGCCTTTTTTCCCTCAAAATTCACCTGGCTACAGTGTGCAACCATGGCTTTTATTATCGCTTTCTTTTTTTTCAGGTTTCAGTTTTGCAAAACAAATGCATATACTGTAGTCAAACTCCCTTCACTCTTTGATAATTTGAGGAGGCTGAGTCTGTATTTCTCATTAGAAGTGTTTTATTTAACTAATTCCCATGACACGTTTTTTGACTTCTCCTGTTTGCCAGAGTATTTTTAAAAGGGTACTAGAACTGCAAGAATTTTTTTTTCAGGATCAGCTTTAGACAATTAGAGAGGCAAAATATGTTCTCTGCTGCTACTAAACAACTTCCTTGCTTGTACAGACAGAAATTGCTTTATCCTCTTCTGTCACTGTGGGAGTTCATATTGTGTTGCTTGACAGATAAGATCCCTCAATCCTTCCAGTGTAATGGCTTTTCAGAGGCAGCCTCACTCTGCAGATGGTCAGCTGTCTTTGCTATGAAATCTGTCATTTTCCAGCCCTCTAATTTAAAATACAGGTTGTTTGAATCAGCTCAATTTAGCTCTCTCTCCAGCTGATTCTGGATGACAGCCTTATCTTCATCATTATTTATCATCCTGTCAAACTTTGTGTCACCTACAGCAAGTTATCTCAGCAATGTTCCTTATATTTGCTCCCAGAACAGTGCAGAAAATTTTGAGCAGCACTGATTAAACACTGATCACTGCAGTTCATCACTAGATGATTCCCCATTGACAGTCACTGTTTGGGACCTATCAATTAACAAGTTCACAGTCCAATTAATGTGTGCTTTACTGGCAATATATGCTGCTCTTTGTTATTGCAATGCTACAGGAGTACCAGGCTCTGAGAAGCCCTATTTACCACTCAGCTGTTCAGTCCCCCCAATAATTAAATCAAACTAGTCTGAAGAAGACAGTGAACCATGAAATATGTTCTTATTGGTGCCTTCTTTGTGAAACAGATCTTGCTAATGGAATTATTCCCATTACCTTGTCTGAATGGTGGGATACCTGGCCTGTAGTTATGCAAATAATCTTGATTTCCACGTGTGACTGTCTTAACATTGGACCATTTCTTCCCTCTTAAACTTTCCAGCTTTTCCAATGTTTATCCTCAGTGCCACAAGTCTCCCTCCCCTAATTCCTTTGTGGCTCTGGAGTTTGAGTTACCTGGACCTGCTGGTTCTCCACCATGTTCACCACTGTGCTATTAATGGACTGGGAAGCCATAGAAACCCTGTTCTCTTTCTTGCCAATACAGAAATACTTACTGAATGGTTTTGCTTTCTTCAGTGGATGTCCCAAAAGGAGGTGTCTGACTGCAGTTTTGCAAGGAAGTTTTGCAGTCTGGTCCCTGTGCCAAGTTCATGTAGGCTGTTTTTGTCTGGCTCAGCTCTATCTGGGTATGAGGATGTTGGCAAATAGGACTGGCAGAGACTTGCTGTGATATAATCTTGTGGCCTTATGATATAATCCCTTTCACAAACTGTTTAAGCTTAGAAGTAACTGGATTGTTTGTTTCTCTGGGAAAGGCTCAGAGAGAGACATTCTTCCGGAAGAAACTTATTTCCAATTTCCAGCCTAACCTTGTTCATAGCTAACTTATAAATAATTTGCTCCACCAACATTTTCCTTTTCCTTAAGCATCTTTTCTACATCTCACAGGTACCCTCATATTGTATAACAGCCATATTATACAACACAATCTTGGATGGGATTGGTTAAGGAGCTAAAGTGTTTTTGTTTCTCCATGTCTGATAGACTCCCACTTCTTCCAGCCATTCAAGCTGCTCTCCTCTGAGCTTGCTCCAGTTTGAATCCTTCTTTCCTTACCTTAGGATGACTAAATGAGGTCTCACTGAGGCTTTGCTCAACAATACTGATATTTCCTTTTTTTTTTTTTTTTTTTTTTTTGCTGGCTATACTTCACTTGATGTGAACTCTCTTGAATTCCTTATTTCATGCATTTTTTGGTTCCTCTTATGGGATGAAGACACTGAGGAAATGGAAAGAAAAGTAAAGTAAAAATACCAATAAAATAAATAATAGGCTGTGATTTCCAAGTTCTCCACAGTATCTTAGGGTTGTAATGTGACTTTAATGGATGTTTCAGCTCTAGTGCAGTTTTCTGTAGTGCTTAGGTGTGTGATGTACATGTGGCCCTTACATTCAAATTCTGGGAAACTCCTACCTGCACATTTAAGTCCTTAAAATATCTGACCTTAAGCACATGGAGTACCTCTTTAAAAGGATTCACCTAAATACATTTTAAACAATTCCCTTAGAGGTCCTACAGTGGGCATGGTGTGCAGCTCTGAGAGCAGTGTAAATGGGATGTGTCAGTAGTGACTAATCATGACTATATGGAAAGTATTCAAAGTATTTGGTTAATAAAAGGAACAGTAGAATTTTCCTTAAATAGTCTTATACCAGGAAAAAGCTAATATAAGTATTTCCTAGAAGATTGAAGGGTAGTTCACTGAGAGACCTTGATACAGAAAAGAAACATGTAGGATCCCTGGCCTTCTCACTTTTATCTCCTCTGGGAGTGCAGTGACCAGTATTTTTATGGTATTGCCTCTCCTCTTTTTATATCCTGGTTGTCACCTCACACCTTCAGAATATTGTCCTTTGTCCCATCCATCAAGGATCCAGCTTCCCACACACAGAAAGGGAATACCCAAAAAGGCCAGCAGGGAGGAGGCAGAGGATGGTCACTACACGAGACGGACCCATGTGTGCCTCAACCCATCTGCCACAAGAGGCAGCTGAGGACTGTGAGATACATGTCTGTAAAATCATGAAGATGGCCAGCTGAGAAGAACTGTCTGCTTTTACTGTCACTACAAGATGAAAACAAAGATAAGAGATGCAAATTCAAAACTCACAGAATGAAATGCTTCCTTAGACAGTGCCTGAGCCCATAAGCTATGGGCACGTGTAGACTGGCAGAGTACATGGGGCAAATGTCATGCTACATTTGCATTTTCCTTATATATTTCTGTAGGTGCCTGCTTTTGATCCCTGTTGGCAACACAGGATGGGCTGCCTAAGCCTTTGTTTGGAGCTGGCACAAATGTTTTCTATCTTTGTGCAGAGTAGGTGCAGGTCTGCTCAGTTGTGTCAGCACTGTATCAGACACAGCCTACTGACCCACTTCCATGGTACTGCATGGATGGGGAAGCAGGAGAAAGGTTTTGGTGGAACTGTTCTTGTTCCTGGCTCCTGTCCTTGGCAAATCCATATTGCAGCAGGCCTGAGGTCAGCTGCATCTCTGATCAGAACTGGTGTGCATCGCTGTTAATTGTTTTCTCCTTGCTTGGCAGGAGCGTGCCAGGGTGGCCCCTCATTCAATAGCATGGCTTTGTGTTACAAATAAAGCCATTTTGAAAGGAGCTGCTACTGCTTTGCTTCCTCCTCCATCCTTGGCTGTACAGTCTCTTGCCACCTCTCCTCTCCTCTGCCACTTGTCTTACCCTACAGTAAGTTGATTCAGGAATTCAGTCCCCCAGAAATTGTTTCATGCATTGTGGGGTTATGGTTCCCAAGGGTTAGCACCACAACGTGGTTCACAATGAGGTCAGAGTACTCTTACTGGTCCAAGGGAACAGTGGGAGGGGATGGGAAAGGGGAACAAGAGTACATTTTTCAGAGCCAGTTTGACTCTGCATAATGAACTCTTTATCCCAGAAAACTCTGAATCTGCCTGGATGGAGAGTTTACACCTCTGTCCATAGCACTTCATTGTGGAGCCAGATTTGCATATTATAGTCCTTTGAAAGTAGATTTTGAGAAAAAAAAAATGGACCTTTTCCTGTGTTTTCAGCTCAGGCATTAATTTCTTAGAAACAAAACCCATTGTTAGTTACATCTGCATGAAAGACATAGAGAAGCCAACATTATTTTAACATGTGACTATTGTTAATGGGGATAAAATAATTAACCACTCCGTTATTAAATTTATGGCAGTATTTTTCAAAACAGAAAATCAAAACTATGCTTGCATAACATTATTGATTTAAAGCCTCTGCTCTAATAATATTAGTTATCTAATAGCAATTTCAAGCATTTAATTAAACTAATTCTTCAGGTTAATACATCATCTTGCACTTCAAATTATCTTTATGCTCTTTACAAATAGCTACTAATTAAGACTTATGCTACTCCTGCCAGGTCAATTAATAGCATTATGCCAGGGATGTGAGGTCCAAAGGGGTTTGACTATTTCCTCTCCTGTCATGCTTCCCAGAGGAGGCAAAGGTCTGCTCCAACCTTATGCTCCTCTGCCTGGTGCTGAAGTTAGATGACAGGGACCTGAGCCCTGGAGGAAAGTGACCAAATTATGCCAAAAAAAGTCAATAGTGACAAGCTGGGAGTGCTTGGACTCAAGTGAGAAATAGTTTGGAACAGTTGATATTTGGGATTCTGGTCACCTGGAGGTGGGCACTGCTGGGACTCAATGCATTTCAGAAACACTTGGGTACTTTTAGCTGGTGTAAGACAGAAAAGAGGAGAGGGAGAAAGAGCAAACAGCACAGAGCAAGGTCAGGACTGCTGGTGATGGTGTCTGTGATGGACAGAACCAGGGTGTGATGAACTGGCAGGTCATGGCAAATTCTGCCAGCTGGGCATGGGCACCAGCTTGGTGATATGCTCCAGGATATACCTGTTCCCTGCCAGCCAGGAAAAGCTTTCCATGGGACCATGAATATGGTTCTCTACATGGATTGTTTCTTATCATCAACCATTTCTCACATTTCTCCTGGTTTCCCTCCTCTTGCCCAGTAGCCTCCTCTCAAGCCATGCTCTGCTTGAGGGATGGTCATTTTCCTGCCCCTAACACAGGGCACAAGGGCCAGAGAGGTCCAGAGAAGCCACAGTGGCTTCCTCAGCAGCTGAGTGCATGCAGAAACACCACAGCTGTGGGGAGCATTCCCAGCAAGGGGTAACCAGTGTGGGTCTGACCTTGTCCCCACCATAGGCAGATGGAAACTCTTGTATTCTTCTTGCCAGGAGCATTTTGTGTCATTGCAGCATTGGGCAAAACAAAGCTAGACCAGGAGAGAGGAGGATTGAGCCCCAGTCTTTCAGCTTGTTACAGCCAAGCAAAACACCTCTCACTCCTGTTTCACCACCACCTACATTTTAAGCAGCATTTCCCCTGTTCTGCTACGTATCCTTGTCCAGGGAAGTGCCCTGCTCTGAATGCACAAAAGTTTTTGAAGGCCAAAGCTCAATATCTTCTATTCTCCCAGCTCTGTGTTGGTTTGGGATAGGGCTAAAGGAGCCTGAATTATGCAGTTTTGTGCCCCCACAAACAATCTTGATCTCTTCCAGCACCTGCAGGTGTTTGACTCTGAACTGCCAAATCAATTTGACTGTGACACTGCTGCCATACCTTGCTGGGCTGGCACAGGATATAATGAATGCTTACCAAAAGTACAAAGATGATTTGATGGAGGGTACTTGTGAAGTATAAAGTGATATGTAACCTACAAAACAAGTTTAATGAAATGCTTTTAATTGCTGTAAGTTATGTAACCACATTAAAACAGTGGCATCAACACCAAAACACTGAAGATAAGCTATGATTTTTCAAGGTGGAATAGTCAAAAAGTGCTAAGAATTCAACTTACTCACATTACTGCACATGCGGACAATTAATCAATTGCTGACTTTTATGGTAAAACAATCACTACAGTTTGATAATTACTCCGTGTATTGTTATTCAGAACACAATTCTCCACTTTTTCTGCATCACAGAGAGGAAGAGGATGGAGAAAAGTACTGTCCTTTGTTCCACCAACCTGCCTGAGCCAGAACTTTCCCTCTTCCCATAAATGAGGGACTAAATGACCCCATATTGTTAAACAGCAATCCCTGATGACCTACACTTCCCTCCTTCTTAGAAATCCTCACATCTAGACAAGTCTTTTTGCAATCTGTTCATCTCAGTGGTAAAACTTTTCCATATTTGGATTAGATTGATTTGCTTTGATAAGATATGCGATGATGGGGCGTTTTAAAATTTCTTTTTGGGAAGTAACTTTCTCAGACAAAATTTTGGTCTCATTGTCTAAATCCACATTCTTTAGTCTGTTCAAAGCCTAACACTGTGTTGGTTATGTGAACATCTTCTAACAAAAAGCTGCTGATCTTCATTATTACTACTAGGAAGTAATGTCCACATAAAATCACTTTGCCATCTAGTGAGATATGGAAGGAGTCCTCATGTGCTGAAGCTGTGGTTAGAGATGAGCCCTCTCTGCCCTGTGACAGTCTAATTTAAAAGCAGGAAATTCCTCAGAATAACCAGCTCCTAGTCCCAGCTGAGAGCAGGCTGATAAAACCACTGTGAAATATTTAACTGTGCTCTCATAGTAGCAGAAGATTAAGAACAGATGTGATCTAGAAAATCAGCTACACCTAGAGCAAAACAGAAACCCCTGCCCAGCATCCCTGGCTCCAGCAACATCTGGCACACTATGCCTGGCTGGCAAGGGCTCTGCCTGGCACCTCTGCCCCTTGTCCTGCTGCTGCTGTCTCCCTGCTGGCACATGGGAGAACTGATTTTTTCCCTTTTCTCAGGAGCTGCCTTTATATCTGATTGAATCATGTAACCATGGAATGGTTTGTGTTGGGAGGGACATTAGAGATCATCCAGTTTCAACCCCCTCACCACAGGCAGGGACAGCTTCCACTGTCATGGATGTGCCTATGATAAATAGTGTTCCTGGTGCCTGGGAACACAGAGGTCACAATGCTGCTGTTCTCACCCAGGGGCACAGGAAGGGCTTTGTATGGAGTGGTAATACACCTTCTTAGGCAAACAGAAAGAGCTGGGAAAAGCAGACAGACAGTGCAGTCTCAGACCCCCTTTGTTACACATCTCAGGGACCTTCTGAGACCAAAATTTGCCATTCTTCCTTAGAAGTTAGACTTGATGACCCTTCCAACTCAGCAGATTACATGGTTCCGTGATTAAAAGGGGCTATTTAAAAGGCAGTGACCACAGAGTGGCTCAGCTGACAGGTACAGTGTGGCATTTTCAAAGTGGCCAAGGCATGTTTGGACTCCAGACTTAGCTTGGGTATTTGCTGCCCATAGCTGAGCACTTGGATTATCCTTCTCTCCATGTGATCTACAGCACTGTGAAGCAAAATGCTTTTTATTGGGGCCATTTTGGTGCTAACTGGAGCTGCTGGGGGCCTTCCAGGAATGTATTTCCTGTGTGCAGTGGTGACCTGGGCTGCTGCATCCCAGGATGGGTCTGAGCCCTGAGTGTGAGTTGGGGCAGGGTGTGGGGGACAGCCAGCCCTCTGGGTCAGACCATGGCTGGCTGCAGGACGTGGGTGTCTGACCCACTGGAGACCAGCCTTGGTTAGATGTGAATATGAACTGCCTCAAAACAGGGAAGTGTTTGGAATTGAAACATCATTTTAGGATCATTACAGGAACTGGGCAGAATCTGGATGCACAAACTCACATTTCAGTTTCTCAAAAGACATGACTCCACTTTCCAAGTGGCCAATTACCAGAGTTTTCCAGGTACTGACAACTCAGAGCTTTCAGTGACTCCACCTGCAACATTTCTCTGACAGTATAATTTACTTTTACCTGGGTGCCTTGTAAAGGGGTTCAGGAGTGTGAATTTTGGTCCTGGGCTTTGAAACTTCATCCAGTCACAATATTTCTCTGCTCCTTGGCTCTAATTCCATGGCCTTGTGCTTTGGATTTACATTAGTCACCTTCTCTACATTTTGTTATCTTTTTGGTGTTACCCAGTAGATATTTTCATATTTACTTGTAAGTGTCAAGTGTTTTCACAATAAATCCAAGGGGAAAAAAGTGAGAGTAATTCCTTTGCACAGAGACTACAGTCACTCAGGTAATTCTTTCCCTTCTTAGGACCAAGTGAATGGGAATGAGATGTTTTTGGTTGCTGTCCAGAGGTGGCTGGCTGGCTCTGACTCACTGCATGCAGTTTTACCTGCAGCCACTGAAACATTCTGAGTCACAAGGAGAGGCACAGCAGCTGACAGTGAAAGGTGATCACACAAAGGATATTACAGCCATGGAGGCACTTCAGGCACTGCTCCTGGTGGACAGCAGCAGCAGGGCACAAATATATCCATGTAGTTCTTAATTAACTACAAAAAAATGCCTGGGTCCCTTTTTCCCCCTCTCTCTCTTATTTCCCAGACCATAAACCAAATCTTCAGCAGGTATAAACTGGCACAGGCTTTCTGACTTCAAAGGAGCTAAGTCGGTTTGAACCAACAAAGATTCTGGTGCCATATGGCCCTAATTATGTTAATGTGAGGCCCAAAGGATGCAGTGCAATAATAAAAAGGAAATACTATGTGATCCATCATCACTTTGGCACTCAAGGCAGGACTTTCAAAGGTATTTAGGCACCAAAAGAAGCAGACAGGTGCGTCGAAGATTTTCTGTGTTCTATTTCCCCACGATAAAAATTTATTTCCTTTCTATCCTAAGCCAGGCTTGAGAACCCCTGAAAAGAGGGTAGAAACATTTTATTTTTATCACCATGGAAATAAGAGGGGTCTTTCCAAGGTGGACTTCTAACTACTTTGTTTCTAGACCTCTCTGAGTGCCTGGCAGGGTCCCAGTGCTGGCAGTGCCTGCAGACACTCCAAGGGTCCAGGTGAGGCGGCTGCCAGGCGCCACTGGAGCGAAACTTTGGCCCCAGGTAAGGATCACCACAGGGGGAATGATTCCAACCAGGCTCACTCACCCCTAGGGAGTGTCAGCTAAGCCATGCTGCCCCATCAGCACAGCTCCTTGCAGTGCTATCCCAGCATATGGGGCTGCAGGAGGATATGGGGAGGACAAGTGCAACTTATTCCTGTCCTTGGTGGATGGAAGTCGACTGCACGCTGAGCTGCCCCAGGCCCATGGGTATGGAAACCTTCTACAGCATGGAAACCGCCTTTGATTTTAAATCCAAACAACTAACCGCTGTTATTCTTGGACATTTATATTACATTTTCTTCATATTTTCCATCTCATGGATGATTAAAAACAAATTATTGCATTAAGGTGTTTGAAGTTAGGATGCTCTGTGCAGCAGTTGTTTGTTTCTAAGTCCTTGACAAGAATTTCCTGTTGATCTGGTTTTACGTTGTCTTTACCTAAAACAAATTTTCTCCAGGGATTGAACTAGTCCCTAAATAGTTTTAAAAGGGTTCTCCCATCTCAGGCTCTTTTCTAAAAGCCTTGTAATCTTTGGCCTGCCAGGGAATGAAGCAAGATTGCTGAAAGCATATTCAGGTTGCCCTAAGGGAGTGGGAAACAGATTGCTTAATAAGGCAAGAGCTGCATCCCACATATAATTGTCACAGTCATCTTTCATTGTTCTGATGCCTTTATATTGGTGCTGTCTGTAGTGTACTTGGGAGTGATGCAATGCTGATGCTGTAATAACCTGGTAAGCAGTTGGATACATTCCCTTTAGAAAACAAGAGGTCACCATTTCACAGAGTTCCCAGCATGAAAATGTTTTTATTGATGGCTTGCATTTTGTATAATTTTGATCTTTAGCTACTTTACTGTTCAGTTTACTCAGTCCCAGGGCATGGATGTACTCATGGTGTGGTGCTGCTGCCCTTCTAAAAAGCTTGCAGTAGTTGATACTTTTGCTGTAATTCCCAGGACTGGCCAGGAAATGCAGAAAGTGAAGAGTAAGGTAAACCAAACACCAGGCTGCCTGTGTGTGGGAACAAGGTTTAAGTCTCTACTCTGCCTGACCCAAACCAGTTAATAGATACAGGGCTCCTGAAAGCTTGTAGATGTTTCTCTGCTCTGTTAGTCTGCAATGGGCCTCTCTAAGTTTAATCAGAATTTTTTATTTTCTTTTTTTTTTACTCTTAAAAGCAACTCTTAAAGTGGATTTGATCAAACCCAACATATTTCTGAAAAAAAACCCTGGATTTTGCATTTTTGATATATCCTGGTGAAAAGACTTTTGCTGCTGAGCTCCCAGATCAGCTCTGGGCAGCTGCAGTGAAACACAAGGGACACTGAGTCAGAAGAGTGATCCCATATTCCTGCATGTAGGAGGTACAAACAGTCCTATTGCTATAGAGCCACTCCAATAATAAACCAAAAAAATTGTGGATGGCGCCCTAGGAGATAAAATATCCAAAAGATATTATCAAAATGTATCCTGCTTAAAATTACATGACTGCTTATGATTTTCATTTCAGCAAATGGAGGTTTACAAGATGAAACCCCAGTCCTGCACATTTTTGTGATTGTAACTAATGTCACACATGTAAGCAATGCTTCCCCTTTGACTCAAGTTATTTATTGGCATAAATACTTGCGAGATCAGAACATTAACACCTCACTAACATGTTTTAGCATAAAATAGCAACAACTCATATGAAAGTCTCAATAGTTTCTGTATTTTTCTATAAAATAACTGGAGTTCCTATATACTGTGCAACAGGGAGCAACACAAATCCGCCTTTAAAAATTCACAGGACTTGGTGATTCATACACAACTGAAAAAAAAATGTGGAAAAAAATATTTATTGCGAATTCCTCAAATATTTACCAGGTGAAACATCAATAGCAAGACCTTAAATAGACTCTTAATTCTGCAGTGAGGTATTTAAACAGTGTTCTGAATTTCAAACATGCTGGGAAACAACACTGCTTATTGACACCTTTTCTGAAGACCAAACAGACTTTCACTCTTTTTGCAGAAGAAAAACCTATATTTAGGCATTAATTTTCATTGCTACTTCTCTAATGTGACATTTCATCCTTGTATTTAGGTAAAGGATGTTCATCTAATTAGTACAAATGCTTGCAGCACCCAGGTGTTGTGTTGTCATTAACTCACAAGCTTTCTTGTGTTTATAAAATGTTCTGAATATTTACTGGGGACCTGGACAACACTGGTTCATTGTTACAGAGTATAAGTGTATGCAAAAGTCTCTTTTGCATTTCCCATATTTTGCAACCATTTTCTTTCCCTCTTCTTAAGTCATAATCTCTGCAGAGAGCTCTGTGATGAAATCCTTAGTACAATCAGGATAAAGGATTGACTATGGTTCATCCAGAATATGGGTAACTGTGTGAACTTCAACTAAAACATGAAGGTTTTTCCCCGGCATATACTTTTGTCAAAAATCTGACACTGCTTTCCCACTTCCCTCAGAGCTCCTGAGATTTTTAAACCATGTGGACTAAATTCCAGGTATCTCTAATATCAGCAAGAAACTGGGGTTGAATCCAGACAAAACAAAGGAATTTCACTTTCACCCCTGCTCCTGGAAAACCAGGGGATTTGATCTTTTGTTTGATATAACATGGATCAGGCCTTCAAATCAGACACTTGGAAGTGGCCGTGACTGAAGTGAGAAGGTAAAGGCTGTAGGGAGTCTAAAAGATGAGGAGGCTTCACTGTGGCCCCCACATTATGCCATTTCCCTTACAAATATGTTAATCATCGTGTAAAATCAGCTGAAAGTTTTGCCCCTGCAGTCTTACTGCTCACTACAAGAGAGCACAGGGATGGTTGCACACAACCAGGTGGGATCAGACACTTGTCCAGCCCTGGGTCCCATCCCTGTCTCTGTCCCATCTGGTCCAGGCAGGCCACAGGAATGGGGCAAACAGATGTCCAGCCTACCCACAGTGCTCTCCCAGCCTCTCTCACTCAAAGCACAGGGCTTTCTGCACCACAGGGAGGGATTTTGCATTTCATACCCACATGGGCTTTTGTCTGGTATGAATTGATTCATTTGTTTGAAATCACATGAAGGCTTACCATCCATATGGTTCCATGGAAATGGTGGGGGTTTTTTGGCTTAAAGGCACCTTATTCAAGTTCTTGCTGAGTGGCCCCTTCCACTTCTACAGCATTCATGGAAAAAATTGGCAAACTCCTCTTTGTAGATACCAAAGGTTAGCTTTTAAGGGATCAAGACACGATTTCTACATTTACAAACCCAAAGGAAAAAAGTAAAAAATATTCCAAGGAGTATTGAGGGAACACTGCAGAGCACTGAGAGGAGCCCACTCGATGCCATCCCATGGAACTGCCAGGAGGCCATGGAAGGGCAGACACTGCACAGGTCACTTGCTCCAGGTGAACTGGCGTGGGCAGAGAGAGGTGAGACATGCTGGGGGGGACAGCAGGAGCAGAGCTCCTCCAAGAGAGCAAATCAAAGGCCTGGAGAAGTCAGGAGGAGTTATTTATGTGGAGGGGTAGTGTTAGCTGCAGTGTAATTGCTTTTGGGCTGCTCTTAAACCGTTGCTTTCAGGTTGACCTCTCCTGGTTCATCTGGAGCTGCTCTGCTGCTTTATTAGTTGCTATTAGTAATTGTAGCCTGCAGCTATGGGGCAAAGGAGCATGGGGAGAAATAAAACTCAGGAAGAGGCAGGGATGGGACGGAGGGCTCT
>VZSR01003806.1:13306883-13357417 GCA_013398615.1 Brachypodius melanocephalos
GGAGGGGTTAAGGTGGTGCAGGCTCACCATAAGCCACCGTGTGTAAACAGAGGTGGTGGAGGGAGTTTAGGAGAGTAAATGTCAATTTTGAAGAGCTCAGAGGACTCAGAGCTGTGGGAGTAGCAGCTGGGACCTTTCAGTGGTTGTTTCTGTGGCAGAGGTAAGGCCCTGGTACCACGCTGGGGCCAGGCAGTGGCTGAACATTCCCCAGTAAATTGCAGCTTGTTTTCAACCTTCAGGAGCATGGGTGATAGTAAGTGCCAGTTGCCTCCAAGCTGGGAGATGTCATCTGGATTCCCAGGTGTCTGAATTCTTGTGTGAGGAACCTCCAGGGGCTGAGTCTGGCCTGGCTGGATTGAGGAAGAGCTCTTCCAGGAGGATTTCACCGTTTTGTGTTAGTTTGATGTGCTGATGTGCCATGTGGCTTTATGGAGAGGCTTGAAACAGAGCTTTACCAAACAGACTCAGAAAATCCCTGATTTTGGAGTAGCTGGAGGCTGGAAAATACTTGGAGACACACTGTGTACACTCAATGAGTTTTTGCTCTTCCCTGCTTAATACAACTATTTGATTTTTTAATTTAAGAGAACAGAAAAGGGAAGAGGGAGGAAGGAGGGGGACAGCACCAGTCTGCCCCCATATCCACCCCCAAAGTTCTCCACCATGAAACACACAGTGATGTGTGATGGAAAACCAGCAGACAGCCTTCACCCCAGTGTCCTTGGGCAGGCTGTGCTGGGAGGGACAGGGTGACATCTCCACAGTGACAGCAAAGCAGGTGCAAAAGCAGCAGCACTTCAGGCAGTGGTGTCAAGTCCTAGATGGACATAGAAAACCCCTGTGATCAATTGAAAGGTAGTAAGGATGTCTCAGCATGCTCCTTCATTGCCAGCTGGAGGGGGAATCGGATTTGCCTCTGGATGGGAAAAAAAAAATGGAGTGAAATTCCCAAGGAGGACTCTCTTCTCATTAGTTCTACCAGTTACCTGAAAAAACCCAGAGTCTCTAATGCGAGCAGCAGGCACTGCCATTATAAATAAAGTGGCACTAGTTCTACTACAGGAAAGTGCCTTAGCACTATATTGCTCCAACATGCAACTCAGATGCTCTTTAACACTTTCCCAAAGTGCTTTCCATATCTCTTAAGCAAAACAGACTCTCCAATTTCCAAATGCATCTCCCTACAGCTAAAGCAGTAGCAGTTTAATTGGGAAGTGTAAGCACGTGTGTTCTTCTGTGCATGTATACGTGATCTGCTAATATTTATTTTTAAATCTTCTTAAATGAAAAAAAAAATTTTGTGCCTATATAAGGTGGGGGGGGAAAGAAAATAATTTATTTACTGAACTTGTAAAGCTGTAGTTCCCAGGGAGAGGAGCACAGAGTCTTCAGAGGCTTCACAAATCAAATTGTTTTAATTTTCATGCCTGCTAATTGCTCTGTGCAGCTGGTTTTATTTTAGAGGTTAGTATTTTAAAGTTGAAATGAGGACATATTGCAAACTTCACCCCACTGTTCACTGTGCTGTGTAGTCTGCACAGCAGCTCAGACTGTTAATCATAGGTGAGGGTTAACAAAGCCAAACTGATGCAAGTGCAGGGAGACACGGGGATACAGCCAGGCAGAGCAGCTCTGAGCTGTAAACAGAGACACTGCCCCAGTGAAGGACAGGCATATTGCAAAATGGGTTAGCTCAGGGTGTCCCTTGGCACTGCAGTGTGAGGAATACATGCAGAAGTCCTGCTGCAGGTAAGGAAAGCCTCCAGTGCCATCAGGATCACGGGCCTGACCTATTTGCTCTGTCTGGAGGAAGATGTGGACAGGCTCTTCAGGCAGGGTCAGGGGGTCCCCACTCACGGGTCTGTTTTGGTGCCACAGGAGTGTGACTGGGACAGACACTGAACACACAACCCTCGACCTTCTCCAGGCTGTTCCCAGGCACGGATCCTGCCCCCAGTCCATGCCCTGCATGTGCAGGTGCTCCCTGCAGTACAGAGGGGTCTGAACAGGTTGGTGTCAGCTAGAGCTGCTCTGTGCTTCCCAGACCAGATGCTTAATGATCCAAACATTATCCAAACAACCTGAACACATACACCACCTTGAGAGAAAACTAGGGAAGCGCCTTTCCACCTTCATCTTATGCATCAGATGGCACCAAATGTCAGATATTTTGGCTTTTGTTTTCGTATGACTCCTGTAATTTCTGGTAAATAGGCTCAACAAACAACCCAGTCAGCAGCGGCAAAGTTCACACAGAGCTTTCCCTTCATACATTCCCTCCTTCCCACCCACTGCTCGAAATTGTGCAAACACACAGACCGATTACAGGGTTAAAACAAAAATAAACCATTTGTCCTTCATCAAGACAGTTCATATTGCACATGACCTAGGTGTGGCGTAATGAGGCTGCTGCAAGGCAACCCGAACCCAAAACCATTTCACCAGTCCAGCCAGTCGTGCTTGCTCAGGTTGAAGGTGGCAGTGCTGCTCCCACTTCCAACAGGCTGCTTCTCCCTTGGGAAAATGTTAGATTAGGAGGACCAAGGGTGTGGAGCAGCATTCCCAGCTCTGCTTAGCATTGTCCAAGGAATGGGTAATGTAAAAGGAATGAAAGGAATCATATCTTCTGGTGGAATTAATCCCTTGAGGATTTGCAGTCTGTAAGCAAGGTCTGGCTGGGCTGTATAGAAAGCAAAAGCAAGCATTTGGCTGGGAGAGCTGAAACTTTTCATTTTTTAAAAAAAAGTTTCTTTCATTCTGTTTGCTTGTAAACAGGGGAAAATAAAAGAAGCAAAAAAAAAAATAACCCAAACCCCAAAGGTTACCTTGGGAATTTAGAAGAGGAAATAGCTATCAATTGAAGTATGCCATTTTTTTTTTCAAGCCTCAAGGGCCTGAAAGGCTAAATGTTTTCAGTATCTAGACCCCCTTCACTAAATACATCTCCCACTGTTTTCATGGCAAATGCAATGTAATCAAATTCTGGGCTTTAAAAAACAACCCAAGAATAATTGAGTTAAAAATCCAAATTGCTACCTGAGGGGAAGTTTTTGAGGGGTAGTTTGTTGCTCTTGAACTTGCTAGTAAATTACATTGTCCATTGTCAAAAAAGGTTGTTAGCAGCCACAGGGTAGGTGGATTACATATCTTTAGTATCTAGCCTGTAAAATAATTTGTTATCAAAAAGGCTGATATTTTTCTCTCCTGCCCAAAGCTGCAAGGAGAAATGAAGGGACATGGAATAAGGGACCCTGGAAAGTCTCTTGCTGCCTTCTCAGCAGGGAAATGAGCTTCCCAATTCTGATACATGTTAAGGGACAGCCAAGGAGGAGCTGTTGCCCTCTTAACCTTTTCTTGTATTAAACATATTTTTTTGACTTAACACCATTATCATCTTCCACCGGGGGCCACTTGACACGTGCTCCTGCAGAAAAAGCTGGCTTCTGCTAACGGCTTCTGCCCTGTGGAGAAAATCAGAAAATGATTGAACCTTCCATCTAGACCTTCTTTGAGTTTTCCCACTGTGCTTCCTGCCTTGCTGACACCAACAATCCCAGCAGAGACAATCCTGCACCACCTGTTGGGGTGGCAGTACCACCCCATCTTCACAAAGGGTTGATGTGAGACAAACCTCTATTTTCTGATTGTACCAGTGTGAGAGTTAGAGGTGATGTCTGAGAGGCTGGAGGGAGAGAGAGTTGGGGTCATGTTATTACTAATTCCCCCCTGGGCCATGTGTAGAACTTGGAGTGGGTTTCTGCTCCACCCTGCACTTGCTTTCCTTTAACACTCACTAATCTCTCATTAACCTGCCTCTGCACAGTGGCTTTCTATGGGGATTTTCCCACTCTGGATATCCATGAAGATCATTAATAAATTGTCATATCTTGGATGCTGGCTCCAGACTCCAGTACAAACTCAAAGTGATTTATGCTCATGACCATTAAAAGGAAAAAAGTTATCATAGGCATTATGTTTTTTTCTATAACATATTTGGGAGTGCAATAAGTGTTAGATCAGCTGCAGGATTGCTCTCTTCCACCAGTGAAAACTCTTCTAGTAAAACATTAATTTGAGAAATCAAAAGCAAGGGTTCAAACAGAGCCCGCTTCCTGGTTCAAAGCCTGCTTCAGACCTTGATCTATAAACCTCCAGAATTTGTTACAAGGGAAGACCTAAATTTCTCAGTTACACCTGGATGTTACAGTAAAGAAAATGTTAGTGGACCATTTTATATAAATATTGAGCATGTCCAGGAAGTGAAAGTGTTTGTTGCTAAATTGCAGTGATCTCTCTAACATACACCAGAAGATTTTCTAAATAAAATACAATATTGAGCAAGCAAAATACTGTTTCTTTATAATATATAATTTATCTTGGTGAAGATTAAAAAAACCCAACAAATCTGCCACAGAATATGACTGGCAAGGGTTAAATTCTCCTCTCAGATATATCAGTGCAAATCTGATTATAATACTGGTAACATTACTCCAGATCTGGACTGGTACAGCTTGAGACTGATGTCTTGAAGTAAACATGTCCCTGTGATTTCAAACACCCTGTACCACTCCCTGAGGTATGCAAACTACCATCAGCAGAACACAGGCATGCTTCTTTGGGATGAGAAAAGGCCTGTTATACGAAAATAATAAAACCAAGATATAAGTGAAAAGGAATTTAGTTGGAGGGCAGGTAAAGGTTCTTGGTGTTCCCCCCAATCAGCAGATATAAATCTCTTCCTGTACCTCAGACTTCATGTTCTCCAAGCTTTCTTCTGAGAAGTAAGGAGAGTTTTCTATCATTATACTCATTAGTAGCTGTCTTAAAAAAATGTTTCCATCTCTTAGATGAAAAACATAAGCCATGACTTCTATTATGAAATTCCTATCATGAAATCTTCATTAATAACCTGTCTAATCAAGTACTGAGTTATTCAGTAAACAACTGCTTTGAATGGTGATGACTTTATGGTTTATACAGATGTTTAGCAGAAAAAGGCATAATTACTATATAATATAATATAATATAATATAATATAATATAATATAGAAAATACACAAGAGAAAGGTCTGTCCACACCCTGGTGTCAGTAATGAAAACGAAGGGGTTCTGCAGATGAGTTGGTGTATCTGGGGTTTATGGGAAGAAGGCATTTTAAGCTAGCTGTAAAAGCGGATGATGTGTCAGATAAATGGACTAAGTGATTAGCCATGTGAAAAAGCTAAGCAGAAAGAGCAAAGTCTGTGCCCTAACTCTGGTGTAAGATGCAAACTTGGCCAGTCGGTACTTTAGAGCAACAGTGGAGCTCTTTGTCTGGCTTAGCTGAGTCACACAATTATCTCAATAACAGTAAGTACCTAGCAACAGCCTCAATAAACACCCATTTATTTGATTAATCAGCCATTTTGAAACAGGTTTGGTAAATATTACCCTTTCACTTTTGGCTTACATTATTAAAAAGGTGCCCACTGAAGCGGCACCCCACGCTATGAATAACCACGCGAAACCACCACTGTCCTGCCCAGCTCAGGCAGGTGGGCTGAGCTCAACCTGACACTTCTTGCCCATGTCAAAGCACAGGAGGCAGTAGGGATCAGTGTAGGATTTATCATGGCTTTTCTAGCCTTGGACTCAAAATAAAACTGCTGATGTTAATGAGCACTATCAAAAACTGCTCAAGAATTTGGTCGTTGTGAGAACAAGATAGGCAGAAAGAAAAAGCAGAAACTTAAGTTTCAATGAATGCAAACATTTGCATGGGATATTTGAGGATAACTTACAGTGGCTGGAATGTACTTTAAGTACCAAAAAGGTTTTGAGTACTCAGAGATTGTGAGAAGTGTTTGCAGCGGATTGGCATCTGGGAACAAAATGGAATTTTTTGTTATCATGGAAAATATCAAGATTATTTCCAACCCTTAGTGGGCTCTTGTGAAAGGGAGGCTGTGAAGTCTGGTTACAGAACATACAAATATATATGTAAACACATCTATTTATAGATTTTTTTTTTTTATATATATGTATGTATATATGGATTAGAGGTGCACTCTTCATGGGAATGCTGAGGTGGCAGCACCTTACTGCTTTTCCCAAGATCTCCAAACAGTGCTGTGCCTGTCTCTTGTGCAGTGACGAGGTAAGTTTTCCTCTTCAAGGAACAGGAAAATATTTCTCAGGTAAATGGCTTTGTTCAGCTGAACCCCTATTCTCTTCCCCTCAGGTAAACGCACCATCAGCCTGTACAGCTGGAATGACATTCCCTTCACCTTTCTGTCTGAAACTATTCTCTTGACCATGGAATAATTAAGTGTACATATCTGCTTGCATTGCTACAATAAATAATTATAAATCTGCATTCTCCTCCAGCATCTCTTTTCATAATGCTGCCATAATGCTATTTACATTTGGATTATTTTTCATCAATATACCATTATTATCCCCAGTATTAAATGATCATGTAGCAGCAGAGGCTACTCCCTTTCCTGCTGATTTTTAATGCACAAAGAAATGAATCCTTTTTGTAATTGTGCTGAGAACCCAGTGTCATTAAGGCCATACAGAGCCTGCACTTAGGTAAGACCTAAAACCAACCTTGCTCAGCAGAGAGGAAAGGAAGAAACAGAGATCTCTCCTGTAAAACATCACCCATCTGCTGGGTAGGAGTGAAGTTCACAGGTGGCCCCTGTTCTCCCAGCTTATCTCAACCACACATCACAGCTCTTCATGTTTTTTTTTTTTGTGCATTTACCTTTATGAGCACCAACAGATTGTAATTCAACACATTTCTTTGAAAAACTAGACATTATGCCATAGTTAATATGCAGTACACATGAGGATTAATTCATTATATATTTTTCCAAATATTTCTCTGGAATAATCTCAGGATTTTTTGTCTCCAGAACTTAAAACGTGGTTAATGTGAAGGTTCTGTGGAGTCTATATCCTTAGAGAGTTTTGAAAACCTGTCTGGAAAAATCCTGTAAGCAATCTCATCTAGCTCTGGAGCTGGCCCTGATCTTTGCAGGGTTCAGGCTGAAATCCCCAGTCCTTGTTGCCAAGTGTTTTTTTCAATAATTCTCTGATTCCAAAATTGACATCTGAAGACAACAATCATGCCTCAATATAAAGCATGCTCTGTTATACCACAAAGACCTTGGAATACCTTTGATTGGTTTATTTTCCCAAAAAGGGGGGGAAAGCCCCTTTTTGGGAATGTGAATTGTGGCCTTTGCATCTGTATTCTTGTAAAGGCCATTGTAACACATGAGGAAGGACAAACAGTAGCATTTTACCAGATGTGATTACACATCACAATTTTATTATTTGCAGTTAACTGTACAGGAAAGATGAATGTAATTATTCATCCCTTATGAGGTTTCTTTTGCTTTTTATATTTTTTTACACATAAGGTCTGTCAAGTTGTAAGTAGCACCAATTTTCCAACCTCTTCCATGCTTCCAAGTTAAGGTTCTTCACTCCTCCATTCACAAAGAATTCAAGGGGTGTTACTCAAGATTGACTGGCAGAGAAAGGGAGAATAAATGCAACAGCTTTTACAGGTGCACACAGGTAATCCAAGAGTTGTTTTCCCCTGAAGAGTGAAAAATTTCCCCTGGGAAGGGTTTTTCTGTGGGTGACATACCAGTAACTGAATAAACACACAGAGTACCACAGCACATGCAGGAAAATAAATGTGGTGGAAATACTCTGGATGGGAGAAACCTCTGACCAAAAGTGACCATGGTGCAGGAATCTGCTTGCTTCTCTTCTTCCCTCCCTACAGAAGATGTTTGTAAACAGGCAGTCATAGGGATATGTGGAAATAAAATGACAGGGATTGGGCATGTGAGCTGTTTTCCTAAAAGAAGCCAAAGTAATTCATTATATGAAATTTAAAAGACAAAAAAAGACAGTAAGTCAGAGGAAGCCAGAGTTCTCTTAACGGCAATTGAAAATCTTTTCTTTCCTTGCCCGTGTGTCTCAGTACAGAACAGAGCACATTTTAACAGCTCCCTCATTAAAGGTGCTTGTTCAATGAAGAGAGAAGGTTATGCAAGTCAGGGCAGATGTGAAGCGCTGTGCAGCTCTGAGAAGTAACAATTTGGAGCTACACTTTCATTGTGTGATTTGTTCATGAAAAAAAAACCAAAAGCAAAACTTCAGAACATTGAAATAAAACATCTGATTTTGTTCTACCTGAAAAAACTATAATAGAGAGTCAAAATTTAAATTAAATTCTCCCAAGGAGCTTGGAAATAGAACATCAAAATTGCAAGGTGAAAAGTTTCTAAACCACAGGAGCTAGCCAGAACTTGTTACGTTCCTGAGTGATAAACACAAAGTTCAGCTGATCTTTCATGGAAAAAATACAGTAAATTTCCCTTCTGGGGGTTGTATTTACCCAGCCTTTTCAGGCTGCATTATCACCCACTGTAATCTATTTAACTTCCATTCCTGAGTCACTCTGACACTACACTGCTTTTCAGCTCTGCAAACAATACAAAAATTGAGCTCCTAGCTACAAATAAGGAAGGAATTTTGAATATAATGTTTTTTATCGATGAAACATATTGACATATGACTATACTGTTGTCAGTCACACTTCCATTGAAGTTAAAAGGAATAAGAGCAAGCCAATATTTGATAATCATTTCACAAATGTACTGCATAATCTCTGAAGACTAAGTCCTAACAGATATTGAACACAAGTGATTCTACCAGTTAGTAGCAGCTATGGATTTGCATCACATTTAATAATTTGCCATGATAAAACTTCCAATGAGAGAATGTGTACAGCAACATAACAAAACACACTTTAAAGGTAAGCATAGTGTATATAACATATGGGCATGGAATATATACTTTATTAAAAAGGTTTCACCATTATTTAAAGTCGGGAATAAAACAGTCATGTAATTCTCATTTATGTTACAGATTCAGTATTATAAGCAATAAATGCTTTATTAAAGTTGAGGCAACAAGGAAGCACAACACATTAAACTAAGAATTAAACAGAGGCACATTTATATAATATAAATTCAGAATGTGCATTTGAGAGTGGCAAGCTGCCATCCTGGAGTTCCTACCCCAGTAGGTAGGCAGTGAAGTCTTTTTAAAAGATGTAGTTCAGATCCCCAGTCATGGGGTGTGAGACTTACAGATATAAACAAAACTGTCCAAAAGCAGATCTCGTCTGAATTCAGATTCTGATCTCCAGGTCTGAGCTGTGGTGTCACCCATGCTCCTTCAAGAGATCCCAGCCTCTCCCTGCACTCTAAAAGGCAAGCAGGCACATGCATCACGTGGCTCCTTCCACACCTGGACTCAGCACAACTCTTCTTGGTGCACAATTCCTGGGAAAATATCTGCTCGATTGGAAAATATCTGCTTGATTTCAGCAAAATTTACCCAAATAACCCTGGCTTCACAGAATGCTTAGGGATAGATGAATGGGGGTGATTTGGCTGGTAATGATTTGTCTGTGTCAGTAACAAAGTGATGAATCATGAAAGTGTATTATTTTGCTGAAAGGAAAGGTTTAGGAAAAAAAAAAAAAAAAGAAATTTTTGCCCAGGTGCTGTGTCCATAGGAGAACCCAAGCCTATTTTTTGCACCAGGAGAACTCACTTGAGCTTCCTTCCTGGTGCCTAGATGGGTCCTTTTGCTGGGCTCCTCCTGCAGTTCCAGGTAAGCAAGTTATTTATTACTTCCTCTCCTGAGCTACTGGGAGCCTGTTTATACACTGCTGATGTTTGCTTTCTCAGTTCAGGACTTGGCTGCACTTCCAAAAGAGGTGCTGTTTGTGAATGGCCAAAATGATCTCTGGTGTCAATCTCTATGCACAGCTAGAAACAATGCAGCAGTGGGGTAGAGATTTCTTGATGTGGAAATGTGACAGAGAGCTTGGAAGACCTGCCTTAATCCTGCCTCCACACATGCCATAAAATGCAGTATCTTTCATATTCTTTTACACCATATATAAAATAATGCAGTCTATACATTGTCACCTTTACTCTCTGACGTCTTAAAAAACGCCACTGTGCAAACCTGTGCTGAGCATCACTAACCAAGACCATCAGCAGGTGATTATCCCACCAACCCAGACAAACAGCAGGTTACATATAAATAATAAATAGTAGGCTGTTATTTGCTGTTTTGAGAGCAGATGTCATTTCTAGAGGAGTTCACCCCTTGCCATGCTCAGTGTGTTACATGAAAGGAGGAGGTGAAGGACACAGAGCTCCCAAGCCCTGCTTCCAGGGCTGAGGCAAGGAGCCCTCCAGGGAACCATGAGGCTTCTCCAGGCTGCAGGAAGATTTGGGCCACACAATAACAGCTCATAGGCCATGAAGTTTTACACATGTGGTGTGTGTGATTCACTCCTGGTATTGCCATACCCTCAGTGAAATATCACCAGTGACTGCAAAAGGAGAAGGCTCAGGGATGGAGATGAGCACTTCATAAAATCCCATGTGTGACAACACTCATGGATCAGTTCCAGAAGCCTTTTAAGGAAGCACTTGGGCTGCCTGGAGCCTGGTTACTTGCCTGTCTTCCCAGGCAGGTTTTGCAACTTCCCGGGAACAAAGCTCCGCCAAGGCTGGATGGTTACTGACATCCACTCTGGAAGCCCTTTGGGCTGTGTTTTTGCAAACTGGCCTGGCTGCAGCACAAGCACCCCAGGGGCCTGAACCCCACTGGGATTAGACAAAGATTCATGATTTGGCGCAGGAAATAGCTTAAGCTGTGATCTCGGGTTTGCCATCTCCCTCCTTTCTTCTGCGTGGTCGTTTGGAACCCCAGGCTGGACTGAGGCTCCTGTGTATTGACACCCTTCTGTCCCAAATTCCCACAGCTTCACATGCAGCAACCCACAGGGCCCATTGCCTGCCCAAGCCTTCCTGTTGCTCACTCCTTGGACCACAGAAACTCCACTGGGGAACCAGCTCCTGCCCTGGGGAGGAGGGGGACCACCCATCCTCATGGCTGAGATCCCAGCATGGGGGTTGGGGTGGAGTGCTGGTCCCAGAAAACTGTACCTCACTGGGTACCTGCACAGGACCAACACAAGATTCACACAATGTGCCTGAGAGAGTTGTCCAAACACTCCTTGAACTCTAGAAGTTCAAGTCCCTCTGAATTGTGAAGGGATGGAAGAGCACCAAAAAAAGAATAAATTATTTTCTTTCCTCTTTGCTGCCTTGCTGAAAATGTCTGGGCAAACATTTTACTCCTCAGGCTTGCTGTCACTCTTTTATGAAGTTCTGAGCCTTCCCACCTGCTAGACACCCATCTATCTGCTGGAACAGCACAGACTGAAGGCACATCTTTTTCTACTTGCACACATTGAGGGGAAAAACTCAGTTTGTTGAAAGATGCTTTGTTGAAAGATGTTTAACTGAGTTTTGTGAAAGAAAAACCTCTTCCAAACAATGCTGCTGGAAAGGTGAGGCTTGCATGTATTGTGGAAGATACGAGAGCAGATAAGCAAGCCCAGCATGTGTTTTGCAGTCTGGCTGCTGGAGTAAAGTATGAATAAAAAGTCCCTCAACAGCCACCACAGAAGCCAGTGGACTGCCTTTTTAAAAAAGGAAGATCTATCTTTGCTTTAAAATTCACGCAATGCTCCTTTGATCACTCTGGCTGCAGGTAGCTGGCAATGCTCCTGAACTCCTGGGCTAGGATGGATGTGTCCTGGCTCCTAGGGGAAGGAAATGGGGACTCCAGTGGGAAACTGTGCCACCATCCAGCTGCTGCCTCATCATCACAGCAAGGGACAGGACACTGCAGTGCTCCATGACCTGCTCTGTCATGGACTCAGCCTTCACAAACCCAGGCACTAAATGAAAGGATGGCTCCAGATGTTCTCAGCATTTACCCCTGGTGTGTTTGTCCTCTACCAAAACATGGTACAAGTGTGCTCCAATTTTCCAGTACAAATGAACCCCAGATTCTTTATCATGTCTGTATCTTGGAAATAATCTGCACTTAATATTCTTTAAATTCCCAGTTTCACATTATCCTAGTTTTGGCCAAGGCCGTGAGGAGGGTGGAGCTGTGTGGGCATGACTGGGTTGTTATTCCACACCACTCACATCACTGAAGGGGGTAGAACTATGGAATTCTCACTTCCAAAGGGAAAGGGGGATGGCTTGCCGTCAGGAAGGAAAAGGTGCATGCAGAGGGTCTGGGGGACGATTTTTGTTGTTGTTTCAGGAGCTGTGTGGCACCAGCTCAGATCTGTGAGTCAGTGAGAATGTTTTTTGTATTTAAATTGCCCTCTTTTTGTATATTTTTGTTATTAATATTGTTGCTAGTGCTGTCACTCTTTGTTTTCTTATCTGATTGCTCTTTCTAATAAATTCACCTCAGCTCAGCTCAGGATTTCTGCCTTTTGTCTCTCTCAAGAAATGGGATGTGGGGAAGGGAGAGCCTCTGTGGGGCTCAATTTCCAGCTTAAACCATGATGCACAATAATTTACAAGTTACTTCGATTTTAAAATCACTTAACAGAATATATCCAGGTTTTTCTTCTCTCTTCAGTCTTTATTAATAAATAAAGTAAGCCAGGGACCATTTGCTTGCTCTGGGGCACAGCAGCACAGTGCAGCTCCCATCCACATGCCTGAGCTCTGTTCCTGCTCCTGTGAACTCCAGCTGAGGGTAAACCAACCATAGGGAAAAGTCATTATCCTGTGGTTCCCTGACTGGTTCAGGGTGCTGTTGGAACAGTGCTGGGCAGTACAAGCCAGCAGGGATGGGGTCTATGTTAGCAGCTGGACATGCTTGTTATGTGTGCCTGTGGCTGAACCCCCACTCCAGCCTCATTTTATTGACCAGTATAGATGTAGCTGGGGAGAATTAATCCATCCCAATTTAGTTCTCTAAATCCTGATGCCTTCTAGATATTCGTAGCATATGTTTCTAAATAGCATGGATGGAAAAAAGTTGATATTTTAATTTAATTTATGTCATGATTTATCTCATTAATTTTCAACTCAGGAACTTCATGGCTATGGCCAAGCAGGGTGTCAAGCTGTGCAAACGTGGCTGGTAGAAGCTTAAAAACTGCATCTGCAAAGGTGAGAAAGTCAGAAGAAATACACAGGCAGATGGCTCAGGGGACAGAGTACACTCAGAGAACAAGGTCTAGGAAAACCTGACAAAACAAAAACCATTCTCAAATGTAACACCCACACAGCCACTCATGCTTTCACCATAGAGAATCATAGACAATTATTTAAAATTTTTCCTAAATGATCCTACCAACATCCTGGAGAACAAGAAAGTGAATCTGCATCCTCCAGTAGTCAAGGACCACAAGGGTTTCTTTAACAGGACTAGATAAACTTGATACATTTTCAGGAAGAAATAAATCCCACAAAGACCTTTACTTTGGTATTTATTCTTCACTGAACACCTTCATGTCTTGGATACCTTCACCCACTGTGTGAATGGGAGTGTGGGCAGGTGGCTTTCCAGGCAACCCCTGCACAGCCAAAGCCCAAGGGCAGGTTCCTATGGTGACTGAGCACTGTAAAGCTTTTTGCTTGGCTCTTGGGAAGCTTTGCAAAGCAGGAATGAAACTACTCTGCTTAAAACCTTTTCCACGGGATTTATTCACCTGTGGCAAGCAATTAACCGGCTGCATTGCTCCTGAGGCAAGTGATAGGCACTTGAAGCCTTGAGTGTGTCTCTATTAGTTCTTAGGTGCAACCATTTTCAGGATTCAGTAACTGCTGGGGCTGAAAGCTTGGAGATGTATTATCTGTCATTATCTGCATAATTCTTTTTCACAAAAAAGATGGCCTTACTGAACTTACACAATCGTGTTATGGATGGCATCTCACACAGCAGATACATTGTACACTGGTGGCAAAATGGGTATTAATGTAGTTTATTTCATTTTCTAGCAAAAACAATGAAGAGTCAGATTACACTGCATGTAATTCACAGCTTATGCCATTGAATTCTGAGCCTGTCAGCCCTGTGCCAGTGAAGAAAATTACCAAATCTAGCCTGGTCATACTCGTTTGAACTTGCAGGATGTCAAAATTTTAGCCCAGGATTCAACTTTGAACTTTTCATTTATTCGCTCAAACCAGGCCTACCACACGTGCCAGGGGAGGTGGGAGATGGACGAGCTGCCCCTCTGTTTCCCACGTGCCTTCCCCAGGGATCGCATTCCCCGTCAAACTGCCGCTTTCCAGGCAGATGGTCAAGAAACATCTGGAGACTGCAGGAGCTCCGTGTGCTGCCATAACCTGCTCCAAACACATCCCTCACCTGGCTCACTGGTGCCCAAGGTGACACCCCAGTGTCACCTCTGGGCTGGGAGCAGGGGGCAGAACCCACCCGGGACCGTGGCCAGGGGCGCTGCCCCTCCGCTCTGCCGGGGCTGCTGCTGGAGCCGAGCACGCCCGCGGGTTTGATCTGACCTTTACAATTCGCTCCTGTCACTCCCTGTTAGGAGTCCTCTGAGCACGGACAGGAAAAACGAGTCACCCTGTGAGCAGCGGGACTAATTGGTCGTTTCCTGTGCTTGAAGCGCTCATTACGAAGCTCTTTCTCTCTTCATTCAGTTATCTAACGCGGGCTGAGCTCTGCAGCCTCTCCCTTAGTCAGCCACTAATGGAGTCTGCTTTCTCTTCCTATTTCTGTGAAACCAGTGGAAAATAAAGACCTTTGCAAGGACTCCCTGCTGTCCTGACTGTCCTGTGAGTGCAGGGTTTTGTGTAGGTGTTGTGCTTGACTCAGCTTATCAGCACTGGGTTATCACAAATGTCAGGGTCTCTTCCCTAGGAAGGGAGTATAGCTTAACCATGTTAATTTAATCCATTTTACCATATTTCTAATCTTGGTCAGTGTGGGAGGACCTCTCAAAGCGCTCCTGTACCTAACGAGCATCTGCAGGATTCATCTGATGTCAGCAGCCAGGAGTGCATAGAAGAGGTGCTAAATGTACTAGAATCCTAAAATGGTTACAGATGTCCTGCAAATTATTGCTGCTGAAATTTGGTTGCATGTAAATCTATTCTGCACACAGGATCACAGGATGGTTTGTGTTGGAAGGGGCCTTAAATACATCTAGTTACATACAGTTACTCCGCTGTCATGGGCAGGGGCACCTTCCACTATCCCAGGTTGCTCAAAGCCCCATCCAGCCTGGCCTTGAACACTTCCAGGGATGGGGCATCCACAGCTTCTCTGCACAACCTGTTCCAGGGTTTCACCATCCTCACAGGAAAGAATTTCTTCTTCACATCTAACCTAAACCTACTCCCTCTCAGTTTAAAGCCATTCCCCCTTTTCCAATCACTCCACACCCTTGTAAAAGGTCCCTCTTCAGCTCTCTTGAAGCCCCTTTTGGTACTGGAAGGTGCTATAAGATCTCCCCAGAGTCTTCTCTTTCCTGGTTATTTTGACATGCTTACAGTCCAGCTGGCTTTTCCCCCTGGACTGCCTTTCCATCAGGAAGGCAGGCACACATGAAGCTCCATCAGCCAGCTTTTGCCTCCTGAATTCTCTTCCCTGGGAAGCATACAAAGGCCCAGGTTTCACCAATTAAGACTTTCAGAGCTGGTGTTGTATTTCACCAGGATTCTTGCTCCTGGAGGATTTTGGGCAAGCCTTTGTCCTTCCTCCCTTGCATAAGCAGAACCATGCAAGAACAACAGGAACATGAGAACCTGCACAGGACAGGCTCCTTCAGTCTGAGCTCTCCAGACTTCAAAAGCCACACGGTGACATTGACCACAGGCCGGACAGACAGACAGGAAATTCCACCAACCACAGTGGCTGCTGGCATGAGGCTGCACTCCTGCCCCCTCAGCAGATTCCTTCCTGCCTGTTTCTGATTCACCACCACCAGCTGCTCACATCTTCGTGCACTGTCCTGCCTGGTGGCCCTGGTAAGCTGTTCCAGAGAAGGAGTTCCATTCTGAACTTCAATTAATGTTTTTTCTTTTTCTTTTAGTCAGATACACTTTGTTTTGCAAAGATTATTGTAAAACTACTTCATTTTTTAGCAACAAAGTCAGCAAGCACTGGCAGATCCTGGTGGTGTGTGATTTTTCCCAAGAAGTGAGCATTAGCTATGTCTGAATGGGGTCAGATCTCACACCACAGGTGATGCTCACTGGGTACATGGAACAGCACAAGGCTTCAACCAAAGAAGCCAAAGGAAATGCAGTGCAAGAAGAGTATGAGGGATCTCAGGTGTTGAATTTATTTCTCTTGGTTATGGCCTATCACAATTGATATTTGGTAATTTCTCAAGAAAAGAAAATTATGTTTGATTCAGGTTTAGTAAGCTCCATGAAACTTTTGTCCTGGTGTGTATACCTAAATCTGTGTATTTATAAGATCTTCCTTGCTATCTATGTGCCTTGTGTAAGCACCGGTTAAGGTTTGGATGAACTTCTTTTTCAACATAAATATGATTTTCAAACCTCTCACAAACTTTCATGGTCTGAGGTCACACAGGATGGGTCACCTGAGAGATGCCTCATTCTGGTCAAAGCCACCCATCCCTAGGGATGACCAAGAACCTCAGTGGTGTTGTAGGCAGGAGATAGGGCAGGAAGATAACTCCACCAAAACCCAGCTGCTGGCTTCACACCCACCACAGATGTGGGACTGGTAACTGAGGAATAATCCTTGTAGAAACGGGCACTCACAACATTTCTTACTTCAGCAGTGGTGTCAGCTGCTGTAATTGTATTTAAGACTGAGCACAGATTCTTTCAAACAAATTTATTTTATCAATTATATGCATGTATACAGACTTTTGCTGTGGGATTGTAAAAACTTGTCAGCCTTCTCTCTATTAACTTTTCAATCAGTACTTTAAGGAAAAGGGGTTTTTTTCCCTTAATAGAGAAAGATATTAAAACACAGATGATGAGCTTGGTGGAGAACATCATTACCACATACAAGATCCAAAGTGGATTAGTTGTGTATCAGAGAATCAGGTTGGGAGGGACCTCAAGATTCATCTGGTCCAACCTTTCTTGGCAAAAGCATGGTCTAAGCAAGATGGGCCTCCACCCTGTTGAGCTGAATCTCAGAAGTGTCCAGTACACTTCTTCCCTGTGGAGATTATTCCAATGGCTTGTCTAGACTGTAACACATCAGCTTCTCTAGGAGGAAGCTGTGGGAAACTCTATCAATGATAAAGTCTCTGAGAAATCTAGGTAAACAATGTCACAATGTCCACTGCTCGCCCTACATCAACCAAGCAGGTTACTTTATTGTAGAAGGCAATCAGGTTTGTCAAGTGCAGTCTGCCTGTGGTGAATCTGTGCTGGCTTTTCCCAATAATATGTTTCATCTGACTTGTGATAGCCCCCCAGGAGGATTTCACTCCACAACTTTCCCAGGGACTGAAGTAAGACTGATGTGCCTATAGTCTCCTGGGTCCTTCTTTAAGTCTTTCTCAAAGATGAGGGTGACCTTAACCTTCTTCCAATCTTCTGGGATGTCCTTCAGTCTTTATGACTTCTCTAAAATTACAGACAGTGTAATTTTACACTCGACCATGACATCAGCCAATTCTCCTGAGACACCCTTGGGTGGGTGTTGTCAGAGTCCATCAATGTGCAGGGGCCAAGCTCCTGTAACAGTTCACAGAGCAACTCTTCCTTCACCAACTGTGGGTCTTGTTTGCCTCAGTCTGGACTTTTGTTCTGAAGGACAGAGGGTCCAGCAGTGCTGGTAAATACAGGAGTGAAGAAAGTGTTGAGAACCTCTGCCTTTCCAGTGTTACTGGTGACTAATTCAGCTCTCCTGTTGGACAGCAGGCCATTATTTTCTTTCTGTTTCCTCTTGTTGTTTACATACCTGGAAAACCCTTTCTGGCAGGTTTTAACAGCAGCTTCTCTTGCCCATGGGTAGTCTGTCCCCATGCTGCTAGTTGGGAGTGCAGAGAGCAGCCCAGCCCTTGGAACATGGCTCTGCTCTTCCTCCTGCAGGGCCAAGAGGGGTGTGTGGTTTAGAGACCCTCAGCTTCGCCACCACCTCCAGACTGCAGGCACCAGCCTTCAGATGCCTTTCTTTACTATGTAGTGGAAGAACTCCTGGAAACATATATTTGTTCTCTGTAATAAACAAGAGAATATTTGGGTCCAATACGGTCATTAGTCTTAAAGTGGGTGAGGGAAGGCAGGGGGACAGGAAAAAGTTTAAACACTTATTCCTGAAACTTCAGCATACTTTTCAGCCCCCCTTCAGTCCTTGTGTACTTGAAGAAGAGCTGCAGCACAGGAGGTTGTGTAGCTGCCTCTGGAAGGGAAATGCCAGCAGTGCCCTGTGAAGATTGTACCAGGTTGTTTCTCATTGCTCATACCTCGTTTAACATGGATGAATGCAATGGGAAGGAGCTCAAGGATTGATGAAAAGACAAGGAAACTTCTCAAGAAGCAGTGCTGAAATAACGTCCAAAGTGCCCTAACTGGCCAGAGAATTGTGTTGTGCAGGATTTCCCCATTTATGAAACTAGGGATCAGTGTAGGAAGCCTTTGCATGGAATAATTTCAGGTCTTATTTTTCTGTCCTAGATCAATAGCAATGTCTCCATGCTCAAGGCAAATTTAGGGTTTGTGCTGCCTCATTCAGAGAAAACTTGAGGAGCCCCAGGTAACCTTCTATTACTGCAGGTAGGGAAGGGGAGGCACGGTGTGAAATGTGCTATGGGGTAACAGGAAAACAAGCTGGAGCAGGCTTTAGAGGCAGTGGTACTTGGTAAGGAGGGAAACGAGCTCAATGCAGAAAACACACATTTTCTCAGAACAATACAACTTGTCACATTATGGTATCATGTAAGTTCCTACCCAAGCCTAAATTCTCTTTCCAGGAAGGAGCCAGGGTGAAGACATGGCTTCAGAAATCCTAATGGAACCACAGAAACTGGCTGAGGATTCCCAGCTTCAGTTCCCAAATGCAGGGACATCACTTTCAGAAACAGCAGGACTGCTTTGTTCCCAGTGCCCAGTTCTCCTGGAATAGGAATCTAAAGGAACCTCATTTATTTGTGTGAAAGGGACTTTGTTGGTTGCTGACTTGCAATGGGATATGTGACACAGGCCTGAAGCAAATCAGTAAATACAGAAATTTTCTTTTGAGAAGGCAAGGGTGGGGCAGAGGACATGGTAATTACATGTTCTCCATGAGTGCTGCTTTTCTTTGTTTGCCCAAAGCATCTTTGGAGAGAGCATTCCTAATTGCATATTTCTCATTTGCACTGCATTTTTTGTTCTCCTAAAAAAATATTCCCGTTAAGAAGGTTTGTCATTCTTTCCATGGAATCCAAGAGCAGTGAGGGCATAACAGAATCCATGGTTGGTGGATGATGATCTGGGATGCTCTGCTGGAAACCTTGACTTGTGTAGTGTGACACCAGCAGAGGCCAAAGTGTGGCAGAGTGGCTCTAACACGTCACATGTTGCTAGGGGGTATGCTGCTGTCCTCTTTCTCCTTCTTCTCTAAAGTCTCCAGTTTTACTTCCTCTGAGAAGATGTGAAGAAGAGGACTTGGAAACTGAGTGCAGGATCTATACTTTGCTGAGAACTGTGCAGAATGGGACATTTTGAGAGGACAACAGTGATTAATGGGGATTTCCCATTGAGCAAAAAGCAAGAGAACTTGCCACAGTGTTTAGTTGTCATCTTGGAATGGGCAAGGGTGCTCTTGTTCCTCCCAGACCAAAAGTCTCTAGCCCTAAGTCATCTTTTGACATCATCTTCTTTGCCTCAGGTAGCACTGGAATCATGTGCCTTAACACTGGAACAGTGTGAGTACCCCTTCCCCTGCCAGGACCTGCTGGTTTAGGGACATTGGCTGACTCAGCTCTACCTGTAAGACCTCTGTCCACCATGATCCATGGAAATGGAGAAGGTAGAGGAGTGCCAGAGGAAAAGCTACAATGCACCTCAACAGGAAAGTGAACATGCCAGTGGACATGCTGTTGCACAATGCTGGAGCAAAATGGAACAGAAACCCACCTCTTTGGAAACGAGCTGCAGCCTCAAAGGCCTCAGTGTTTGGCTGTGATTTTCCCATAGATGTGTTTTTACAGCTGTGGTTAATGTGTGACTAATCCTCACTGTGCAGTAACCACACAACCACTCCTTAGAGCGGTGCAAGCGCACGGCGGGTTTGGGTTGGAAGTAGAGATGGTAACATCTGAAAGGAATATTTAAAACTGACAACACTTCTGAGCAGGGCTCTAATCATTTATGTCATGCCTGAGAAACTTGCAGCCAGGCTCCAGTGTATATATATATATACATATATATATATGTATAACAAAAAAAGACAAAACCACCTCTGAGAACAATAAACAGTTCAAAGGCTTGTGTTCTCAGGCAGCTGCTATCAAACATTAACAGCACTATTTGAGCAGGAAGAGCAGACTCAACCAGCACTTTCAAGAGCATTTGCAAACTCTCTTTTCCTCCAGTAGTACACTAATAGCAATACTAATAATACTAATACTAATACTAATACTAATAATAATAATACCACATTTTCAGTCTGAATAAAAGGCAGGTAATGTTGCTCCAAAACAGCCATATTTTTCTCTGTGCCACTCTGAGAACAATAAAATTCCTAAAAGTTCTTGAGTCATTACTCTGTGTTATGAAGACTGAGCAATCAACTGTTCAAGTTATTCATAAAGGCAACTTCAGGCCTGGATGTACCGAATGAGAAATGACACCGAGGCTGTGTGCTGCATGTAGCTGCGTGTACAGTCCTGCTCTCTGTGTGACAGTCCTTGAAGGGCTGGCTCTGGTGTCCAGAGGTGGGCCTTGAAGGCCTCTGATCATGACTGAGACGATTTTTGATTCCCAGCAAATTCAGCTTTTCAGATCTTCTCCAGGTATGGGCAGATAAGTAACTAGATAGGCCATCTGCTCCCTTGTTTAGGCACATGCCAGCTCTTTCTCTTTTTTTTTTTTTTCTTTATTTTTTTGCTTTATTTTTTATTTATTTTTATCTAGTCTGGTGGCGGGGGGGGGTTGGGTGTTAAAATACAACTATATTCTTTAATGGCCTTTTGAAATTATTTCAGCCTCAATTCCGATTGGTTTGATTTTGTTCTGCACAGACATCCTAAGCTTCAACACTTTCAAGCTTTCCTCAGCTAAGGTTTTGTGTAAGGCAGTCTGTGTGTGCCTGTGAGAATAACAAACTGAGTGATTCCTTGTGGTCACACACTGGCACCCAGCACATCCCCTAAGCACAGCAGCAGGTTCAGGCACAGCATGTGCTCATGTTTAGGGAGCATCTCCAAAGAAGCATCTCCTTGCTCTCAGCATATGCTACTTCCAAATCTGATGGGAGTGAGGTGGCAGAACAGAGAGGTATCGTATGCACAACCTGCATTTCTCAGCTCTTGTTGAGTTTCTGCTGGCACTCAAACCCTCTCCTTTCAGAAGAGATGCAACCTGGTTTGCCACATGAAGGAAACAGCTGTCCAGTCTCCTAAGGCACAGGTTCTCAGCTTTGTTTAGAGGGAGAAATGCACTGGTGGCATCAGCATAAGTTTCTTCCAGGCTGCCTCACTCCTTTCCTCAATGTCCCTGCCCTCATCTCAGTCACCTGCAGCAGCCCCAGCTGTGTACAGGAGGAATCCAGCTGGCTCCTGCCTGTGACTTCCAGAGGTGAGATAGGTTTTGGTGGCGGATTTTTTGAGGCTTGAGGGTTTGTGATTGTTTTTCTCTGCACACAAGTTTCAAATGCATTGCATATCAGAGGGGTACCACAGTTTGGGGACCCCTGGCCTTGTGGCACATGTTGAGCATACCACTCTCTCCCACACAGGTTCTCAGGGGCTAGGAATGCTTTGATGGTTGGCTCAGACAAGCAAGGGTTCATGCTGAGGACATTTTTATGCAACAGCATCACATGGCTTTGGTTAAACTGGAACAGCTGTGTGCTGGGGTCCAGGATCTATCCAAATCCTAATCTTTATTTTTAAATCACACCTATTTATCCCTTGCTCTATGCCATTTTGAAGTAGGGTTTTCTACTTTTAAAAGCATTTAATATTTTTTGACTTTTTAAAAGTTTAGTGATTTAATGATTGCCCTTCTCTTGTTTCTATTTTAACTTCTCATTAGCACATAGTTGTGTGTCCATGCAGATACATACACATAAACACATGTATACATGTGTGTGTGCACAGAGTACATTGGTCCAAATCACCTTTTTTCATCTCAGAGAATGCTCCAGAAGGCTGCTCATCTGCTTTTCCATGCTAAAGGAGTAGAGTAATAAATTAGAGCAAATAAAAAAAACCCCAAAAAACAACAACAGCAACAAAACAACAACAAAAACAAACAAACAAACAAAAAAAAAAAAAAAACAAAAAACCCACCAGCAACTGGGTTAAGAAACAGGAAGGGTTTTTAGCTGGTCTCCGTGTTCTTTGCACAGACTATTGGCTGAAAGACATCTCACTGGCTCAGGAACATTTTATACTGTAATCTTCCTGAGCATCCAGCTTTGTATTCAGTACATTTGGATCTTTTCCCCTCACCATTAACGAAATGATTCTCAAAGTTTTTAATTTTTTAAATGTTTACACTTGCCAATTTCTCTTTTCTTTTTTTTTTTTTTTTCCTAGTTCCCACATTATTCTTTTGCCTAAATTGCTCATCCCCATCCTTGGTACTGTCCTGTACCACGACAAGCATGCAGACAGCAACTGCAGGACCTGTCAGGCTGTTTTCCTGAGCTGGAGAAACCAAATACCATTAGTTTACTGTGAGAAAAGACTCTGTTCTCCCACATAATTTTAATGTTTTTCCTCTGTTCCTTCCCAACATGAATTAACCCTAGACCATGTAGGTGATGGTAAGCAAAGGGCTCACTAGTTCTTTGTATAATGATACCCATGATGCCAACAATTCCCTCTACTTGCTGGAAATATTTACTGTCTGCTACATCCTGTATTGACTTATTTTTAACTTTCTTACAACTGCATCACACATAATTATTCTAAAACTGACTAATTCACCTAGCCTTTTCTTCCCCGTTTATTCCTGGGTTAGAGCAGAAATTCCTTTTGTTATCCCCTTCACGCCTGACCTTGTTGGGTTCAAGTTGACCCCAAATGTTAATTGTCAGAATACTAACATATCCTTCACACCCTAAAATGTCTAGGGTGCCCGAATTCCCAACAGCAAATGCAATCTTGTGTATTTCCTTCTATGTCAGACAGCATTTAGAAAGATGTTCCCAAAATGAGGTCTTTTCTCCCTACTAACTCTCTGCCTTGCAGAGCCTGCTGCTCCTCAGCTCCCTCCTCACCACTTTACAATTCTTCCACTAATCCCTAGCTTCCTCCTTTTGACTGTTCATTTTCTGTGTGGCACTGATAACTTGTTTTAGTGAAGTTCAATTAGGAAAGATTGCCTTTGACTGAAAAAACCCCTGCTATCAAAAAGCAAGATTCTGATTAGTCAGGCACAATCTAATTTTGGTGAATCTATTTTGTGCGGTATTATCACCATCCTACCTTTTAATTTCTCTATCCATCAGATCCTTTTGTGAGACCCTGCCTACTGCTGAGGCTGCACATTTTCCTTTCCTCTTTCCTTAGTGAAGACACTGCATTTCATTTTCTACAGTAAAACTGCTGTCCTCTAACTTGACAAACTTATTAGAAATTCTGTCCATCAGGCTTGCAGTTTTATGACCTAAACACTACCCCAGAATGCTAAGCAACTATCTGGTTTTGAGCCTCTACCTCAGCTCTTGCATTTTTAAAAGCTTGGGGTTGGTTGTTTGTTTTTTTTTTTTTGTTTTGGTTTGGTTTGCAGCTATCTCAAAGGGAGCAAATTTCACCCTGCCCCTTCATTCCACTACTCATTTTCATCAATACACACATTAGTCCTGATGAAGACTCAGATAAGGCATTTATGAAATGCCTGACATAGTTTTTCTTCTCAGCACCCTGCAGAGTGGCCCTCTTTTTTCTCCTGTTCTCTATTTCAATTACAAGATTATACAGCCTTTTAGATTTGCTTTAGCTTCCTTTATAGGCTCTAATACAACCTGACAAAGTGAGAATTGTGAAAAGTCTTCCTTCTCTCATAGTTTGCCTTCTTTGACATTCAGTGCATTTATACCCTCCAGCTCATTTTTCCAGAACAAAGAAGGGGTCAAATTTTTCTGCCAGCGACATTCTTTGCATCTCACTTGTGAACAGGAGCAAATGTGATAATTGCTCCAGCATGGATGAAGAAGGAAGTCAGGAAGCATAGTGAACAGCAATGTGACTCAGGAAAACCCAGGCCAACCTGTGCCAAAGTACAGAAGCACACCAGCCCTCCTGTAAATAATTCTCTCTTGGTAGATCAAAATTTCTCTCAAGTGCACACTGAGGATAAGACAAGTGTTGCACTTGCAAGGATTTTCACACAGGAATTTCCCACTTCCCTTCCCACTTCATTTCATTCCCTCCCTGCTGCCTTAACTTCACACATTATCACTGACTGGAAAAGGGGAAGCAAAAGCCTTGGTAGCCCCTGAGGAAGTGAGTGCACAGCTGGGAAGGGATGCAATGCAAACCAGCCAGCTCTGATCTTACACATCTCTTTTTACCTGGTTTAAGGGACTGGCAAAAATGGCATGGAGTTAAAAAGCATTTTTCAGCTGTATTTAGAGATGGAAACAAGTCTTCTGAATTCAATCCTTCAATCCTGTGGCCTGATCTCAAAACTTTCTGATTACCAAGATTCCTCCAAATGTTTGTGGTTTTTTGTAATCATAGCCCCCCATGGTTCCAGTGTAAGCAAACTCAAAATACAGTGGCCAGTTTACAGAACAAAAAAAAAAAAAAAAAAAAAAAAAAAAAAAAAAAAAAAAAAGAAAAAGGTTTTTTGCAGTTCAAAACCTTACAAAAGAAAAGAATTGTATAGCTGCATTAAGACCCTCCCAGACAGCCAGCAGCTCCTGACTTCCCTGTTTTGTGAAGGACATGTTCTTTCACTCCTGTAGAGGAAAAGCCCACACAAGCTGTAGCACCCCAGAGTAATTGATGTTGCGCAGCAGAATACTGAGGACAGGCCTGCTCTGTTCTCCTTCCTTGGGGCTACAATCTCCAATTCACCTTGGAAAGCAGGTTTTAATAGAAGGCTTGGGGCTGCCCTCCTACAGCCCCTCTGCTCTCCAACTCCTGAGGGCAGAAGACAAGGAGCAAAAGGAAGCTCTGCAGAATATTTGCAACTTTTATCACCGTTTTGGGGATGGTGACACTCTGCACAAGGAGACGTCCCAAAATCAGCATGAAATGTTGCAGGGCTCTAACAAAGGTATTTCATTCAAATCTCCCCTGGAGCCCATTTGTATCCCACACCAGTGCCTCCAGCAAAGGCAGCTCAGTGCAACCAGGACACACAAGGCAGGGTGGGAGGGAAGGCAGTCCACACTCTTAACCCTTCAAATGCTGAACTGAATCTCTGTGGTTTTAGCCCCAAAATTCACACTTCTGTAACCCAAATTCCTTAAAGACCTAGGCAGTCTTAAAAACAACATCTACTTTTTGAAGTGTTATACACATCAGTGTTCACAGACAGATTGTGTCAGACACATTCTTGCCAAAATGCCATTTATTGCAGTATACCTTTACACGGCATACAGATAACCCAATGCTGCATCTTCTGTCAGAACTCGTATTTCATTTGTACCACTTAAATAACACAGAATGTCATGTTTGTTTCACAAACTGTCAGTTTAGACTACCAAAATATACAGTTTTTTCCTTTTCCCCTAACAAGGTTGTGAGGTACAACTGAATTTTACTACTTTATCTTCCTGTGCTTTACAAGAACCTTTCCATAGTTAGACCTATCAAACATTTCTACATTCCTATACAAAGCAAAGAATTACAGCTGAAATTAACACCATCTGGTCATTGCATTAACCTATAAAAATTCATTCAGTAAAAAAAAAACCAAAAACAAAAAAACAAAAAAAAAACCAACTGAAAACAAAACAATCCTTTAAAAAAACCCATAATGGTTGTTGCAGCTTTACTTAAAACAGCTGGCTACACATATGCACAAGTTCTCCATGTGCATAAAGAAGAGTTTGGAATCAAGACATTTTGGGGTTTTTTTCTTGTGTTTGCAGAGAAGGCACCAATTTTAGCTGCATGGCAGCTCAGGAGTGTTTTATACTTCATTTAAATTACACAGGTTTTTAAGTTTGTCTGTTAACGTGCAACATTTGTACCAACTGTTGCAATATTGTCCAATATACTGTGATCATTCCCTCTGGCTCAACAGTACAAATATTTACATCAGCTGTAAACACTCCTCCACCCACCCCATACCTTCTGCACTGAGTGACGAGGAACTGAAGTGGCAAGAAGCTACCCAAAGGCAGAGCAGAATAAGGCTTGCACAGAACACCACGCTTGTGTTCACTCGGTTTGAGACAGTCTGGAGGACTCTAGACCCCCAGTGAGGACCCAGTGCCTGACATCTGACAGCACACTGACCACACGCAGCTCCAGGCATCCTGATTTTGCTCAGGAGGTGCTTTTCCGCCCTTACTAGACTGGCACTCCTGGAGTGGCTTCTCTCCAAAGTGCAGGAACAGCTTCCAAGGAGCCGCTCCGGAGTAGCGAGAGTCAAGCACACCGACTGCTGCATCTGTTTAAGGCCACCTACACTCAGCCTTCCCCAGGCTCATTTGATGCTCCTCTACTCCTTAGCTGCACTCATGACATGCTGCTCCCCACCTCCCACCACTGTGTGCCACGGCACCCTGTGGCACAGAGGGCAGACCACGCTCCCAGACAGCCGCGGTGACCGGAGGTGCTACAACACCACCCTGGTCACCTGGTGCTGCACGGGGTAAGATCATCTACAGCAGGACAGCCAACCTCCATCAGCACCTAGGAAAGGGAATGTCTGAGATGAGACTGCTCAGAAAAATCTACTTCTTACCTAAGCCGAGAGAGAGACACAGAGAGAGAGAGGGTAGTGGGACAGCCCAACACTATTGGTAAAGTTAACTCTCTGCTTAGCTTTGGGGTTCTTGGGGTTTGTTTTTTGCTAGTGTATGTACCAACTGCTTAGGAGCTGGTTCTGAGTATGGGACAATGTTTCCAAAATATAAATTATTTTAAACCACGTGACAGTCATTTGTTTACCCTGCCCCTCACATCTCCTTTTGGCAGAGATCAAGTTCAGGTTGATGTTTCATAGGCATTAAGTGCTCCAAATACAGCTGTCAGAAAGAGCTAGAGGATAGCAGTGTACCAAATGTCTGCCCAGCACAGCCACTTGTTACACTCAAAACACATCTACAAGTTAAATAGGAAGGATCCCTGCTATACAGAATTTGAGCACTGAAAATTGGTTATTCTTGCTAGCCCTTTCCCTAAATATCAAGAGTTTTATACATACAGTGCTCCCTTATCTTCTCCCCACCGCCTGTCCCAGCAGTCTTTAGATAAACCCAAGTGAGTTAAGGAACTTGCAGTTCCAATTCTGTTAAAAAAAGTTGTGCAAGAAAGCAGGGAATGTTCAATGAATCCAGATCTACTTTGTAGTTATAAAATTTCCAATGACAAAGTGGTAAGGGCAAATAACCCAATGATCATATGGCTTAACTTTAATGCAAAGCACACTAGGAGGTCCACGTGCAGGGAGAGAAGAGTCCAAGAAAGATGGAATAAGAAGTGTCCTGAAGATCAGTGTTTATGCATAGAATTCCTCTTGTTTGTGTGGTTTTTGGTATCCTCCATTAGACTGTTTTGGTTCATCCAGTGAATAGCTGCCTTCATCTTTTTTCTTCATTCTGTACAGCATAAATGCAACTAGAAACACTGCAAACACCAAGCCTACAAGTCCTCCAGCAATAACACCTGGAAAGGGGAAAAAAGACACAGATTACTCTAGAGGCCATACCACACAGTGCTACTATGATTTTAAGTTCCAGATTGTTTGTTACCTGTCCTTGGCTTAATGACTTTAAATTAATTTGTCCTTCTGTCCCCTCCCAAACCAAGCACCATTACCAAGCACCTGCTCAGATACAGCAGCCAGTCCTAGGGACACGGATCTCCCACTGGGTCATGCTGCAAAGCACACAAGGCTATGGTGTTCAACCCTGGTAACTCGACTGAGGCAGCAACAGACAAATTTTACTGTAATTTTTCAGAGGAGTGAAGGAAGAGGTTTAAACAAAGTTGCAGCTAAAGCAGCCACTGCTAGCTTCTATTAGCAGACTAATATTTGCCCCGTTAGGGTTTTGACAACACAGAATCATCACCCTCATTTCAGAGGTCTAACATAAAAGGTTGGTTTCCTTGTTCAGAGATGTATTTGCACAACTGCAGCTTCTGCTGCCTGGAGACTCCTACAGGAATCTTCTTTCACCAACTAGAAATCCAAAATATCTGGTACCTCCAAGAACTTCTTTTCTGTCCATAATTCCTGAGGCTCCTGCTGCTTTGGCATTCCTCTCAGAGTCAGCCAGAACTTCTGAGTTCTGGGTGGGGACCGAATCCTCATCTTTAGTCAAGATGAAGTCTCCCTGTTGGGACATACAAGGCAGGTTATTCACGTTTCTCATCATGTCTGTTTCTGGAAACTTTCTAGCACATTTTCTCACCTAAAACTCTCCACCATCATAACCTATTAAACCAATCACTGTTTTTGACAAATTAACACCTGTTCCCACCAAACCAACTTACTACATGCTACTAAATCATCTCCCTGGAAAGGATGTGATAACTGTTAGTCCTCACCGGGTCTCCAGAGCCATCTTCAGAAACCTCCTCCTGTGTGGGAATGACATCCTCTGGAGCTGTGGCCGCAGGGGTGGCAGCGACATCTCCCTCACCATGGACAGTAGAGTGGGGCTCGGGCACGTCCTTGGTGTCTGGCACATCAGAGCTGGGGATTTTAGGTTCAAGCTCATGGACCACAGCAGAGGCTTCTGAAGGAGTCACATGAACCACAGAAGGCAAGTGAGCAGTGGGGCTTCTCACTGTCGTTGTGACTACGTGGCTTGTTGGTTTCCCATCAGATGAGCCCAGGATGGGTATGTCATCCTTCACAGCTACAAATGGTTCCTCTGTCACGAGATTACTGGTTGCAGAAGGAGATATTACTTCCTTTTCAGTTCTGCTCTCAATCCCAGGAAACGGCTGTTCACTGAAATCCACTGGTGCTGCCAGTACTGAGGAATTAGCTGATTCTCCTGGGATTCTCCAGGTGCGAGACTTGTCAGTCAGGGGACCTGCAAAACAAACAAACGAGTAAATATTATCCTTGGTCAGTTTAGAGGCCTATTAATTATATCTTCAGGACACTGGTCTAAGGAGGATGCTTAACCTTCACAGCCAATTTTCATAATAACAGCAGTTCAGTTTGTAATTCCTCATCCTTTTCAGTGGAACAAGGAAGGGACAGACCAGTGTGCTATTCAGCAATACTTTGTTAGTCATCTGCTTCTCCCCAGGGCAAAAGTGCCTGTCTGTGGTGAGGTTGACAAGGGAAATCTGCTTTCAGTACACTGGCTCCTCAGGGTGGTTATCTGAGTCTTTTTCCATAAACACTTTTATTTGATTTAGAGCAGTCACACCTTCAGTCTCTACCACATTTGGCACTGATTTCAGGGTCTTAAGTTCTGTAGTTTAATCTAAAACACAAGGTTGTGGCTGGGAGGAAGCAGAAGGATAGCATGCTTCAGCTTCCAATAGCTTGCTCTTTTCTCACTAGCATCCCCTCAACTTCAGTACTGAACACCTAGAGTCTCTCTCATGCAGTCTAGCAATCATTCGTATAGACTTCTCCCCCTACCCTAAATCCCCTTTATCACTTTTAAAAAACTATGGCCCATGGGAACATGGCACATCTGATGACAGATAAAGTTTGCACTTGATATATGTTGGTAGGCTGGGGTGTACACACCCTCAAACATTATCTCCTACCTGCTCACAAAGGGCCTTGCTATGATCTCTTTTCCCCACTCTTTTCATGAGTGAAGAATCACAGCATGCTTCACACATCTCACATTAGCAGTCACATGGAGTCTACCTCTGCTTCTGGTCTCTTTTAAGTCTCCTACAGCTCATTTCTACTAATTATTAGTATCTCAATGAATACAAGATTAATAGATTAGGCCCCTTCTCTGTTCCCAGCTCTCACATTCTGGGGCAGGGGGGTGTGTGTGTGGATTCCTCCCTCTACCCCCGCTTCACTTGTGTGCTTACTGAGATCTCAGTTGCCACATCCTAGAAGGATCAAGCACCACCAGCACAAGTGCCAATAACTCACCTGCACCAGAACCTGAGAACGTGTCATCTTCATCACCAGATGAATCAAGGTCTTCAGGGGGAAGGTTCAGATTTGTAGTTTGCTTTAAAGAGAAGAGCAAAAAGATGTGTCAGTGATGATATTGAAGTGATCAGGTTGCTTGCACAGAGTCCTCCAGGGGTTCCTAGAGGTCACAAATTTTTTTTGTTCAGATTGCATTTTTTCGTCTTCCCTCATTCCAGCTCGCCTCCCTGAAAGAGTAGCTCTGGTTAGTATGTTCGGTGTTGCAAAGGTCAGTCTTGCTGTCTCCCTTCTCTACACTGCTTCCAGGCTGCAGCTACTTTGGGAAAGAAGAAAGCAAGGGATCCATCCAGTGCTGCGTCCTGGCAGATGGCAATGCTCAGTCTTTACCAGCCTGTTTCAGGTGCTCTTTGTGTCTTCTCTACCTGCTAACCACTCCATCTGCAAATCACTGCATTCATTCTAAGGAGCAGAAGTGAAGGGGAAGTAAAATAGTTTGTCTTCTTCCCCTTTCTGACTCAAATACTGTTCATGTATCTGAAACTACAGCACCTAGCTGGAAGGAGAATCAAAGTCCCTTTTTAGTAAGTGTGGGCACTCAAAATAAGTCCAGAGACAGAAGTCAGTCTTCATTGCTGGAGAATAAGCCCTGAGCTTTCTCCATTTACACTCCAAGGAGAGCACTAACCAGCACTGAATTCAGCTGCTGAAACAAGAGGCCAAACCCCTGTTCTATAGCACTTGTTTGTCAGCACATACAACACTCAAAGCTATTCAGGCTCTCCAAACATGACAAAATTCTTCCAGTGCTTACTAATTTACTAATTACAGAATGATTACTTCATGCATCTCATTGGCCTGTGTTGTATACACTTACTGCTCCTATCACTACAACATGACTCCCAGTTCATGACTAGCCTCAGGTTTATTTCTGCAGGGCTACCATTACCTAGCCAGACATTTTCCCTTCTCAGATTTCAAACCAAAGCCCTGTAAGTCACTTCTTCCAAATTTCATCTTTTTGACATTCAACTACATTCCCTGTTTTCACAAATTTTGACTTCTATCCCATCCTCAAGTCACCTTTGTCACCCCTTTCCAGCACTGCCACCTGCAAGTTTAGAGGCTACATTGAATCATCCAAGCTGTGGGATTCCTATGATCCCAAGAAATGCAAAATCTCATTTTATTATGTAAAAAAAGGACATATATTCTCACCAGACTTGCAGCCAGGCCCACTGTATTTTCTCTAGCTTGCATTAACATAGTGTCACTTAAAAATGAGTATAACATTCATCCTCATCCCAGGAAGAAGTTAGCCAGCACCAGCATATGCTGTCAAAACAATCCAGTTCTGTAGTTGTCACTTTATTACCTACAATTGATATGTTTATTGGCCCTATCTCATTCTTAAGATACCAGGTTTATCCAGTTTTCTCTTCCATCCTTAATACCTTATCCATTCCCCACATTTCCACAGAACTAGTCTCCGAGGTGGTTAAACTAGATTCCACCTCTCCGAAGACAAGTAACCAAGTTGCCACCAGCCTATTCAGCCCCAAGATCTTACACCTTCTAGGCAATTATTGTAGTTATACGATCTTTTTAAAATAACAAGAAACTAGGAACAAAACTTCCTCAAACAGACATAAATTTTTTTAGCTCTTTTCTTGCCTACTGAAAATAAACTCCCAAAGTACTATTCCTTAAGCTTCTGCAAGCATATTTCTAGAGCGAATTGCCCTTCGATCTCTTGCTTAACCGCAAGTCATGAGGTAATCTCAAATTTTAGATTTGTCCCTGCTTGTTTGCACTGTGCTTTTGCACCTTTCCACAGAAAGTAGGTCAGATAAGTACTTCCCATGTGTTTTCCTCCTTGTGTGGAAGGGTGGTGACTCACACAGGCTGATCTCACTACACTTCAAATATTAAAGAGTACGAACTGTTGGTGCATAAAGAATAAAGAAAGAACTGCCGGGCTGCCCCAACTCAGCTCCCTCGCATGCCCTTTCCAGTACACTCAGAAGATAAGTGAGGCCTTAGAAACTGCACTGGTTTTATTGATGGGGGGGTTGGGGAACATTTTTCTCCCTCACTTCTCGCACCAGCAGTGGCAAGCATAACCCTTTGTTCTTTCACTCATCCTGGCTGAGTGCAAAAGGGGAACGTGTTGCTAAAGGTGGGGGTTGCATTCTCCTCCCAGTGGGAAGACTTCCTTTAAGCAGCTAGAAAGCAAACTCTCCAGCTTTTTATTGAAGTAAAGGACTGTCAGTACAGCGACAGACTGATCATCTGCAGACCTTAACAATCCCCCTAGAAGGATCATAGACTGTCAAGAAATAAAATGGCAACTCTTGATCTTGACTACTGAGCCTGCACCCTTCCCCTTGAGGGGTTAATAAGTGAGGCTTGTTCAGTTGTGCCACACTTCCTTGGTTCTTATGGAGTGTGTCCAGCCACCCTACCCTAAAACCTCACACCTGAGCTCTGAGCCTCTTCCCAGGCTGCTGCATGCTCTGCTGCACCACAGCCTTTGTTATGTACCTGTTTGATCTCTAGTTTGATTTCTGTATCTGAGCAGGGATAGTGAGGTCCTCCTCAGAGGAGGGAAGTCCAGTGCAGCCCAGTCTAAACCAATGGACACGCAATGGTGTTCCAGTGCAGAGCTGTCCAGCAGCTGCCCAGCACCCACCCTCCAAACACAGCCAGTGAGAGTCCCCTGAGGTTTGGCTGCTGAACTTAGGAGAATAATAGAAAACATGAATCAGAATCAGTAAAGCTTGCTTTCCACAGTTTTATATGAGAACTTAGTGAAGTTACATGTCCCAAAGGGTCTTGTCGCCAGCTGCTCCTCTGGGCATTGTGGCACCTCCCTTTGACCAGGCAGTTTGAGGCTTGAGATCTGAGAGGGACTTTCTTTGGTCCAAATACTCAAGTGACAGTATAGGATTATGCACATGTGGATAGCAGTCAGAATAGCCACAGAGTGCTGTAATTTCATGACATCATCCAATTTCATGACACACAAGCATTAAGGAACATTTGCCCAATTTATGTAACTGTATATAAAGACTACATTTCTTGCTCCATAAATTACAGTTTCAGTGGGCATAAAAGATGGTAACCTCCCCACAAAATACAAGTACTGCAGAAAGGCCATGCTTCTATAATGATCTGTTGCTGAAGGATTTCAGACACAGCAAGGTTAGAAAACACTGACTCAGGACAGTGTTGGAAGGGACTGAACTAATTTGGGTTTGCATTAGGAAGACAAACCATGCTGTTCAAACAACAAACACCTCATGGTCAAGGTTCTTCCATGACCTTTTATTGAAGCTGACTTACACCAATGGGAAAGGTTTTGATTAGCCAAGAGGATTAGGGGCACAGAACACTGGGTTATGCTACCATACTCAAGAGCTGAAAATAATTCCAGCTTAAAACAAGCTAACTCTACCTTTCAGACAGTGGATCCTTTGAAGGATCTCTTACGGTATCTCACGTACTTCAGTCAAAAAATCTTGACATTCTTATCAAGTACCTACAACATGTTGCTTTTTTACCATTTAACAAGCTTGAATGGTTTTGTTGGAGTTTTTTTAGCAGTTCAGACAACTGTTTGGAAATACTTGTCCAGTCCTTTTGATTTGCTGTCACTGAATTCGGCTGCATGTGAGGGGTAAAATTTTTACCCGTATTTCTGGTATGCTTTAGCCAGTTCTCATTGACCAGTGGAAGACCCTCTTCCTCAAGGATCAAAGCAGCCCATTTGGGGGAAACCCTGGGGTGACTGCTAGCTTCTGCTCTTGCTGAGCACTGTATTGTTGCAGAACAATAGTTATTCAGTTCTGCTGGGACAACCAGAAAGCTGCTTAGTGGCATCTTCAATTTAATCAACAATGGGCCAGGCTTTCACAACTCATTAGCAATATTATTGGATCCAGAAGGCTGACATCCTCCAGATCTTCTTCTTCTTTAAAGTATCATTTTTAACTATTCTTTAGTCTTCATCTTGGTCAGTCTCACAACACGAGTCTTTCTGGGCTTATCCCATCAGCTGCTACAGTGCTCCCTCCTGCTACAGCAGAGATCTGAAGCACTCTCTCATGATGAGGGGGAGATTTGTAGTTGATTAGTTGATCTAACCCTGCCCCAATTGGGAACCACATTTATTTAATTTGATACATGCAAAAGGAAAGAGCTTTTTTCAAATTGCTCTTTGAGGTAAGCAAAACCACTGGCTTTGCCACAAGCTGCTACAAGCCCTTAACTAGATTAAGGATGATTTGTATCCAACTCTTATTAATCCAGTTAGTGATCTGCAGTGTCAAAAACACTTGAAATCCTCCATTATCTGAATAAAGCTGTTAAATTTGCACATTTATTTATCCTGATAAATCCTTCTTACTCAGCTGAAAAAGAATGAACCGTAATGAGCTCTTCCACCTCAAACACCTCCCTAACCATTCTGCAAGAGCATTCCAACTGCATGGGAAGGAAAACCAACAGTTTGCTCTCGTTTAAGAGCTATACAAGAGCAAGACAAGCATTTGCCCTGCAATTTGGCTACAATAGAGCACCTAGAAGAACACCTTCACAAGGATTTGAACAATTAATTCTTAAATAAACTCAAAGGTTTGTCTTTGTCTTTTCCTATACACTGAAGAGAAGAAATGCTATCTGAGGCAGAGCAGCCTGAAGAGCTTCTAACCCCAGAGTAATATTGGTATTAGTGTGGGGGGAAGACAAAACCACCTGCTGAAGGAAACTTTAGCTTTGTCAAAACTTGATATTCTGCAGTTAATAGCCCATGCACAATTAACTCCAATGTCAGATCTTCATGGTTGGGAGACAGCTTAAGTGGTTAAGGGGGAAAAAAATTAAAAAGAAAACCATCCAACAACCAAAAAACAAAACGAAACAAAAACCCTATAAAAACCACCACCAGCATCCTCACCTATCCCCCTTCTTTCACAGGCATACAGACTCTGGAATTAAGTTGGCCATGCAGACCTTCTCTTTTAACAGTCAGCCATAAATTCTGGAATAGCAGAAAGAGAGCTGATGCTTTTATATGCCAAGTCAAGAACGAGGCTTGCATGCAAGCCTGTTACATCAGAACTCAGCAGCAGTGTGGCACCATCTCACCTAAATTCTCTTGCAGTTGTTTCTCCTGCTACTGGGTCAAAATAAACCCTGGTGCTCCTTGGTGATCCATGTAGGTTAATTAAGTATTTCCCTTCCTAGAGGAGCCAGAGATGCAGACTAGCAGCACAGTCCAAAGAGCACAAAGACAGCTACAAACCACCCCACAAACAGTCCAGGGGCTGGACAGTCTAGATTTAAGCAGTGTTTCATCCCTGGCTAGCGTACCAATCAAGGACTGCCTTGATGACAGGGGTGTTGGAACTAGGTGATCTTTATGATCCCATCCAACCTAAACCCTTCTCTGATTCTACAAACTAGAGTCACCAGCACTTCTCTCTTCCTGGTGCCTTCTCTGTTTCAGATGGTGGTGTTCCCCTGACACCCTCAATAACCTTTTGATGTGTATCAACAATCTTCACCATTCCCACCCTTCCATCCATCAATCTATGTCACCTGGAGCAAGGTTGGTTAGTGGCTCAGAGTGTGCTCCTTCCAAAGCAAAGCAGGTGGAAAGCAAAGGGTGCTCTTTTGCTCAGCAAGGAAAGCACCATTTTAGCAGAAAGGAGTAAGCAAGCCAGTTAATCTAGCTGCTTGTCTATCAGATCATTATTAGCTTAAATAATACGGAAAATCTTGGTTAACTGCATTCTTACTGGCCTCCTCTTCTATTTTTGAGAGAGGAACTATCTTTGAAGAAGTCCTGGTTGTGTTTGAACTCTCTGATCACCACACAGTAGTTTCCTCTTGGCACTCGGCTCTCAAAGGCAGCAAAACACCTTCCAGTAGCTGCTCAAAATAGGATGAGAGCTCTTAGGATCTATTCCACTATGGGCAGAACAAAACAGACTGTAGACTGCCCACTGTTCACTAGGCTTTGATCCTCCTTTTCTTTGAGCTGTAGGAGCATACCCTGATCCTTTGCACAAGATGCAGCAGCCAAGGAAGGGCACCCAGCTACTCCACAGGCAGAGCAGCCAGTGTCCCAATGCTTCTAGAGGCTCCACACTATTGCCCAATCAGATTTACATTTTCTCCTTAGAGTGACAGGGCAACTTTTTTAATTAAGTAGGGCAGAAACACAGCAATCAACATGTCAAGAGCAAAAATGAACCAGCCTGTCGCCATCAGGTTAAGTTTCACATTGTACAGCAGGGCCCTTTTAACTCCCACCTCCCACAAGAGCATGTCACTTCATGCTTCCTGGACCATCCCTGTATGTCTGTTTGTGCACTCTCGTGGTGAACCAGATCAGGGAACTGGTCTTGTTAAACTAAACAAAAGGAAAAAAAAAAAAAAGGTAAAGAAAAAGAATGAAACAAACCAACAAACTACCAAAAAACCCCAACAACAAAAAAAAACCCAAAGAAAGTAAAAAGAGGATAAAATATCATGCAAAGAATTTTCCAGCAGGACCAGTTTTCCAATCCTACCCAGTGCATGAATGCACAAGTGTTTGTGTTGGCACAGGGCAGAGCGTGGCAGTCAGAGCTGCTTAAGCATTCACACAGACTCCCAGCCTGCGTTCTGGGATGCTGACACTCATTCCCCAGCCTGCCGTGCATTATGGAAATGCACATCACCAGACTGCAGGCAACTCACAAATCAGAGGCTGACTCAGAGGGCCACACAGGTTCATACAAAAATGAGCAAGGACAGGGGCTGTAGGGAGAGTTCTCTTCTGCAGGGTTTGCTCACCGTGGATGTTTGTTCCAAGGTCTGACAGCAGTGCTTTTGAGTCCTCCCAGTCTTCCTGGGAGCAGGAATACACAGTAGCAAAGGTGAGACAGATGTTAAAACAGGAGCAGTTCTACTTTCGTCCTGGGCCACCTGAACTTTACAGGAGACCCAGTGCAATTGCCATTTATTCCTGGACAAAGAGTACATTGAACTCCATCAGACAGGGTTGAGCAAAGCTGGAGTCCCAGAGGGCCGTGGATTCCTCAGCAGGGGAAGCCCATGGCCGTGCACACGGCAGCAGGGACAGCAGCCCAGCTGTGCATGGAGTCCTCTGTGCCAGCAGTGCACAGAGCACTGTGCCAGTTCTGATGCACAAGAGCTCAGCTGCCTCTCGACTCCCTCCCAGCCAGCCCCACCAGAAGCCTGCTCAGACCCTGAGCAATACAGAGCAGCGAGTCACAGCCTGTGCTCCTGCTTTTTCACCTGGACAATGTATCAAACAAGTAATTTACTACACACTGCTTTCACTCACACCAACCTGCTCCTTCCAGTCAAGCAATGCAGCCCAGGCCAAAGACTGAATCTCACTGCAGATCAACACATCCACAGACAGGGCACACAGCAGGCACACAACTCTGTATCAGTGACAGGTTGTCACAATATGGCCAAAAGTGGGTCCCTTTTGTCTCCCACGTTCAAGGCAGCCCGTGCTTTGAAGATGCAGTCTAATGAGAAAGCTCATTTCCCTGCAGCTAATCTCATGAGAAGCAGCCAGTTCAATTTTATGTTATAAACCACTTTCCTTTAAAGATCCTTCCCCGCAGCTGTTTAACATACTTGATAGTTCAGGATTTGTTTCTTGAGCTAGCACAAGAAAGCCACAGCCAATGTACAAGCTCAAAGGGTTGTGCAAAGTAGGTGCAGCTCACTGAGGCCATCCATCCTGGGAAATTAATTTTAATCTACTTAAGCGGGTTTGAGAGATGAGCACTGAGCTGCCTAAGTCAAGACTAGGCAAACCTAGCTTGTCTTAAAACCCTCTGACTGAAAGTCACCAACACTTCTTACTGCCTGGTGTAGCAACACCAGCAGAGCAGATTCCTTCCTACAGCAACAGCCACTTCACCTGCTTGTTTAGAAAGGAACAGACCAAGAATTGCTTGGTTTCAGCAGAGGCTAGAGGTGGGCCACCAATCCCTGAAACCTGACAAAGTAAGGCTAAAGAGGAGAGCATGCTAGCAGGCAGAAAATCTTTATGAAATTGAAACCTATCCAGCAGAGGACTCCAGCAGCCCAAACCACATTACCCACACATACTGATAACTACAGCACAGATAAATGTGACCCTCCTGTGAGCAGAAGAAATTAGAAGTGATGGTATCTAAATACCTGCTGCCTCTTCCTCCTGCACCTGCTGTGGAGTTCAGGTGAGAAAGAGCAATTCAGCTCACACAAGGCACCAGCGGCCACAGCTACTTCAAATAAGAGACTGGAGTTTGCAGTGTTGCCTACAGCACACATAAACACACCGACATTATGGCTTCAGCATTCTTTGCCAAATATTCCCAACCAGCAGACCTGTGGGGGAGGCAAATTCCTTTCCTTGCCCCATCTCTTGACATCCACTCACTCTGTTCAGTGATCAGCACTGAGGAGTGTCATTGCAGTTAAACTTGCCACAGAACTAGAGTTTCTGACAAGTGCAACAGAGGGCTTCAGGTTGCCTGATTGCTCCTTAACAGCATGTGTGGGCTGGAGAAGCCAGTCTGCTCTCTCCACACACCTAAGGATCCACCCAGCTCCCAGGGAAGCAGACCAGTTGGCATTAGAGCCCTGAGGCTGCTGAATGGAGGCCAAGGCAGGGGTGGAGGGAAGAGCTGCAAGCAGTGAGTGCCCCCACTTGCTCCCTTTGGGACTGGCTTCTCCCAGCAGCCCTGGGAGCTCCAAATGGTCAGCACGGGGCTGTCAGCCACATGGCAGGACACTGAGAGGCTCAGCCCTGCACACTGCTCCTGCCAGGCTGTGACTGCAGGACAGAGCCCAAGCCTGCAGCTCACCAGGACACTGCAGAGGAGCACAACTTGCTCTTGTCACCTTCAGCTCAGAAATCAGAGGTGTGGCGATAGCAAAGCAAGATGTGGTCTGTGGCATCTCAAGTCTTCAAATTAGGGTGGTGGCATCCTGTGCATGGCTCTCAGCAGCACCAGGACACGTGTGCCTCTGGCCTAGGGAAGCCTGCTTCCTGGTGACAAATGCTGTGCAATTTGGCTGGTGGAACTACTACCCATTTCAAATGAGCTCCATGCCAGCTTTTATGTGATCAGTAAACTACCATAATCAGTGCTACAGCTGCACAAGTGCTCTGACCTGAGCAGATGTGGTCCCAGAAGTCAAAAACCACCTCGTCATTATGCTACACAGTATTCTGAGGGGGAAATAAGCTGTTCTGCTTCACCTGAGGAAGGGAAGTCAACAAGCAGTCAGGAACAATTGTCAGACAAGAGTAAATGCAAGAGCCTTTGGTGTCCAGACACACGGATAGGAAAAGAGTCAAGTTCTTATCTCAAGAGTTTCCCTCTTCTCCACCCTGAAGTCCAGCAATTACCTGAAGTGAGATATGCCAAGGAGCCAGGAGACAAAGCTCTAAGATTCTTGAAGGATCACAGAAGCATTTTCAGTCTATTACTGATACATACATGTCTCTAATTTGAGCAAATTGCTCGCAGTGCTATACTAAATTAATGAAATCCAAGTTTCAGATAAAAATCCCTAGTGTAGCAAACTAAGAGCTTGTACTTAGGGCAGGATCTGCGGTTCCTAGCAGCTAGGATGTTGTTTAAACCTCAGCAGAAAGATCAGCTTGCAACCCTGGAGTACCAAAGGTCTCAGCTAAAGCCATTGGTAAACTTGAGTGAGACTACTCAAACCTAGAAATACTTGGCCTTACAACAACAAAAAAAAAGCTGACCAGGTGTTCCAATTAGTGACACAGAGTTACAGTGGAACTGCCCAGATAATGTTTTATAAGAGGATATATCCTACAGCAACCGGATATGCACAAGACAACAAAAGTTACCTTTTATTTGCTCACACTTCAGTGACAGAAACACCTGCCAGCTGCAAGGCCTGTTGCTATCAAACTCTGCTTTATCTTCCCAGCTGATCTGCTCACAGCCTAAACCTACAGAACTTACATCAGCTCCTTCATATCATGACAACAGCTCAAGCCTCAACAACCTAAGACAAGGCCTCCTTGATTGCTTTTGTGAAAATTCCACATTTTCTTCAGAGGGATGCACAATGAAGTCTCCAAAGGTTATGAAATTATTTTTTGCTAACAATCTGTATTTCCCATACACACATCCCAGACATGTGTTCTTCCATTGCAATGCTGTATCTCACCATAAATCTCACACTCAACTTCCCAGTTGCAGCATCACCATCAGCCCTTTCAACCACGACTCCCACTGAAGAGCTGACGGATCAGGGGACTGGAAGCACCCAGAAGGAGCTTCCTGCCTTGAACAGGCACCAATGCAATCTCTCTCTCACATGTACACACCAGATGGCAGGACCAGGGACATCCCAAAACCTGATCCTTTGGTGCTGTTGTCAGTCTAGTACAGAAGACCTTGACTATTTGCAAGGGAGCTAGAGAAGCAAAACTTGGGCAGCAAAATGAACCAAGAGCTGGCATTCCACAGCACCCTTCTGATTTGGTCATAGCTAAGCTCCAACTAGTGCTAGGGGACTCTGTTCTTGCACAGCAGGGCTCATAGCAGTCAGCACTAGTCTGTTAAGAATGAACTCATGAGTCTCAATCAACAGCGAGTGGCTGGACTGACATAGACCATACAGGCAGCTTTACATTTTGGGTTTGACCCAATGCAAGGCAGTTCCTGCATCTTGGCAGAACTCACACTGAGCACACAGTGGACTCAATGATCCTTGTGGAGCTCCAATTCAGTATATTCCACGATTCTTGGTGTTCTTTTCATGTTTGTTTCTATGGCTCACCATTGCCAGCTTAGATCTAATGAAATCAAGTCTTTCCCTACATTACGAGGCATGCTATCGTATTTGTTTTATCCACAGGATCTCAGTGCTGACTAAGCCAAGGTTGTTTATAATGCAGAAGTCATCCCTGCTAACAGACGCAGTTACACCACCATGACCAAGCCATTCACTAATGACTGAAACATCTCCACCACATGCAGCAGGCACATCTCAGATCAGGAATACCCTGTTCCCCTATCCCAAGAGTCTTCTCAAAGAGGCACTTTCACCATTACCCTCTCCTTCCTCAACAGTCCTAGTAGGTCCTGAAGAAGAGCATCACGCAAGTGTTTTGGGTGCTATTGGCGTCCTTGGAATAAGCAGCAGCAGCTCCAAAGGTCTTTGGGCACAGGCTGGAGCACATTTCACAGAGTTATTCTAAGGTAGAGCACAGTTCAGACTGCATGGATTCTCTCTGAGAAACACACGTGCTCACAACCACTGGAGCACACAGCCAGGGATCTACCCAAACGAAATGGCACAGACCAAGCTCACAGCACTTCCTCCTAGGACACCAATGGTCTCTGTGCTCAGGTTTGCAGAGCAGTTGCTTACTGACAGCAGTTGCCCCATCCACAGTTAAGTTATGCAACACCTCAGTGAGATTATGAGAGCCGACGGGTGCGCTTCCATGCTGAGTCATGTGGGGTGTTGGAAGTATCATTCCAGTGATGAAGCACCAAAAGAAATCCTCCCATCAGAAACAGCCTTAAAAAACCCTGCTGCTGCAATTGTGCTCCAGTCACCTATTGTTCCAGTCATTTAATTAATGGACATTAGGCGTTTCTTGACCAAACACCTACCAGATTAACTTAACTCTGACCTAGTCACCCAGTTACACTGTTTCATACCATATCTGTACAGAAGAGCCCTGAATAAGGGACTGTTACAAAGGCAAGACAAATCAGAGCTTCCTTTTTATCTCAGCTGTTATGCACGTCTCACCTTATGCTGTCATTTTTGGGTATACAGCCTGTTCATCTGTCTTCCTCATGGCCTTCTTTCAGAGCAGCCACCAAATCAGGTGGGGAGATTTGAGTTTAGTGGGAGATGCTACCACATTTGTGCACTCTAGATGCTCTCCTGCTTCATAGGCAACTGTAAGATTTTAAGTTGCGATTTGGACATCCCCATGTTTTACACATCTATACTGTGAAAACAAGAGACACCACTAATGCCACCACTGACAGATTGACAGGCACCACGACAAGTCAATGACACAGTGATAAACTTGCAAGGCAAGGTGAATGCTTTACTATCAAGTTACTCCTAGCACAGCATGTCCCCTAGTCCAGACCAGTTTCGGTCAAGAGGGACCATCAGCATAGTCAAGATGTGACATAACAACAGATGAAACTCATAAGACACTATTCAAACATCACTAAGTTGAAGGGATTTCATATATATGAATAAACTTTTGAGTCTACTCACTGTCTACCAACTCTAGAAAGCACATTATCACTCTAAATAAAGCAGAGCACGAAATGCTGAAGGGCCATTTCATTGGCCAAGTCTAAAAGCACTGGTTGCACCACTGGCATGTACCAGCACCATCACAACAACCCTGAAAGCTGTCTCAGGTGTGTACTATTCACCTCACAATCCTCAGCTGATGGATTACACAGGACTTCTCACACAACTGTACCTGCTCATGTTTCTAACTATCCCAAACAGGTTCAGTTTCCAACAGAAGAGTTGTGAGCCTCTATTGTGAACTTTCACTTTCTTTTACTGGATACTGCAGTTTTCTTAACTTCATAATATTCTGGGCCTGAAGCCAGAGACCCACTGGCTACATCATACTAGTAAATTAAATAACATCAGAGAACATCCCCAGGCACTAGAACACAACCAATACCATCATATTATTAGAATGATTTATGGCATAGTTTTGAGCCTTGCCAACCAGTATGCCCCCAAATAAGCACGGCAAGGTTCTCAGCAGGCAGTCTGGTGAGGGGGGTGCATTATGGAATAGGCCAGAAAATTAGATTTCCTACAAAATTGTGACTCTAGCATTTAAGTTGGTCACAAGACACCTTGTGTCTAATATGCTTTACTGTACTGGGTTTGCATGGTAAGATTTTGGTAACAGTGGGACTACAGGGGTGGCTTCTGTAACAAGACAGAACTTCCCCCATGCCCAACAGAGCCAGTGCCAGCCAGGCAGGACAGACCCAGTGCTGGGCAAGGCTGAGACCATCCGTGACAGCAGCAGTGCCTCTGGGATAACACAGTCAAGGAGGGGAAAGAAGTTATTGCACAGGAGTATTCACAGCCAGGAGAGAGGAGTGAGAATATGTGAGAGTAGCAACCCTGCAGACTCCAAGGTCAGTGAAGAAGGAGGGGCAGGAGGAGCTCCAGGCCCCAGAGCAGAGATTCCCCTGCAGCCCCTGGTACAGCTGTGACCCCATGGCAAGCCCATGCTGGAAGAAGCTCCTGGCAGGACCTGTAGCCCCCATTGAGAGAGAAGCCCACAGCAGTCCAAGTTTGCTGACAGGACCTGTGACCCTGTGGGGGACCCAAGCTGGAGCAGCCTGTTCCCAAAGGACTGCACCCCATGGAAGGGATCCAGCCAGGAGCAGTCGATCTAGATCTGCAGCCCATGGGAAGGACTCACATGGGAGAAGTTTGTGGAGACTCTCTCTTGTGCAAGGGACTCCACACTGGAGCAGAGGAAGACTGTGAGGAGTCCTCCCCTTGAGGAGAAGGAGCAGCAGAGAAAACGTGTGATGAACTGACCACAGCCCCCATTCTCCATCCCCTTGAACTCCTGGGGGGAAAAGCTGGAGAATTTGGATTAAAGTTAAGCCAGAAAAGAAGGGGAAAACGAGGACAAGGTGTTTTTAAGATTTGGGTTTATTTCTCGCTATCATACTCTGTGTTGATTGGTAATAAATTCATTTCCTCAAGCCAAGTCCATTTTTCCGGTGATGGTCACTGGTGAGGGATCTCTCCCTGTCCTTTTCCTGACCCACAAAGTCTTTTGTTATATTTTCTCTCCCTGCTCAGCTGAGAAGGGCAGTGACAGAGCAACTTTGGTGGGCACCTGGTGCCCCACCAGGGTAAACCCAGCACATTTACTCACAAGCATCAGTGTAGGTTCACTTTTGGTCAATCTTTTTAACCCCTTCTGGCTGCATGCTGGGTGGGGAGAGGGCACACTGAGCATTTAGCACTTTTGAGCTACTAGAGTAATAACTTCTAATTATTCATAATCTCATCTTCCAGCTTATGTAGAAAGAAGCTCACCAGCGTTTCACAGCTCAGTGCAACTACAGATGCAGACTGGGGAACTTTTTGCAGGTTAAACACACTTCAGAGGGAGCCAGTGCCGCTGCAGGATTAAGCCAGCAGCTTTCTTCTGCAGGCCATGAGTCAGTCGATGTGAGCACACGATAGCACAGCACTCCTTGCCACTGCCCAGACATGCCAGAGTCAGCCTCTTTTGTTCCATGCTTTGTTCACTGATGGGAAAGTAGTCACGATCTAGATGATTCCTCCTCCGTTAGGACAGAAAGAGATTTAGAAGTCAAAGCTGTCTAGCTGCAGGCTGCTAGGCAAGTTTCGATGCAAGCCTCACCACCACTTTTCCACTGCTTGTGGGTGCCACTTACATGCTGCTAGAGCCAGTGAGGTGGACAAATCTCACTTGTCCATCAAATCTGCTGGTGTGAGAGTCTCTATCACAGTTTCATAAGCAACAGAGCACAGCAAGTGAGTGAAGAATACAGCATATATTAACATGTGCTAGATATGAATTCAAGCAAGCTTCGTGGTTCCTCTAGTTTGGGCTTTTACCCATCAGCTTCCTGACTAAAGAAAGCCTGGACTCTGTCCCTAAAGAAGATCCCTACTAGCTGGTCAATGGGATAACAAGTTCTCTCCTTTGCAGATGCTTTTACCAGAGACTGATGTTTTGGTAGACCAACAGGCTGCTCTGAGCTCCTGTGGCTGTGCACAGCACAATCTCCCAGATCACCATGCTGGGCCCATGGCATACACCCTCCAAACTCTGCTGTCAGCTGGATAACAAGTAGCACATGACAGGTATAGATGTCTCTCTCTATAAATATATACATACCTCTATTTGTATTTCTCCACTCTTCTGGTCTCAAAGCACAGAAAAAGGCAGCATGAGATCCTGTTCTGGGACAGGAAAGAGCCATGTAGTCCCTTCCTACAGCACTGTGGCTGCCAGCTCTGACCCCCAGAGAATACACAAAGGCTTCCTACCAGCACAGCCACAGCAGCACCACTGCTATGACATGGAACTTCACAAGAGCTCTCATCTGGAACTCGTTACATTAATCACCACTTGCTCTCTAGAAAGCAGACTGGCTCCACTCACCCCTGCCCACCGCTGGCTTCAATCTACAGTCTGCTCCTCCAGTAATCCCTGTACGCAAGGGGCTGGACCAGAGCTGCTGCCTGGCTCTGACCAGGATGTGCACAGCCACCAGCATTAGAAACTAATTAGCAAGAGCTTTCCCATGTAGAGCACAGGACAATCACGGTCTGCAGTGCTGCCCAGAAAGCATTCAGCACACTCCCCTTCCAAGTGGAATGGAGTTCAAGTTTCCTTACATTTAAAAGAGGCAATAAGCTCCTCATCACACGGCAGAGGCAGACAAAGAGCAACCCCCAATCTCCAGCTATGGTTTGTGTGTGCTCAGGTGATGGAGCCAGGGCACTCTGAGGACCCCTTGTGTGAACTGGCTGTACTTGGCAGAAGGCTGGCTGACAGGAGTGTGTGCCTGGGACTGCCCACAGCCAAAAATCAAGATTGTCAGTCTTTGCTTCTATGGCAATCAAGACATGGACATTACGGCACAGGCATTATAGAAATCTACACAGTGGAGTATGACACCATAGAGCCCCCACGCAAGGTAGGATACTCATGAGCATTTTAAGCTGGTTGGCAGGCAGTTTCCTATGTTATATCAGCACCCTTGACTTAGTCAGGATTTGTTCTGCAAGAGCAATCCAGAAGACTTTCAGTTAGAAAAGCCTGAACACCAAGACACAAAGTGAGCGGACATTAAAGAGAACCATGCGGCGAAAACACAGGCTATGCAGAACATAGCTCTGCCAGAGAGCAGAGCAGCAAGGCACAGAGGTGAACCAGCAAGAGTTCTTCAACTGATAATACCCCAAGGAGTTTCTAACTAGAAGCCTAGCAGGGAAAGCCATGACTTACAACACCTCCATGACTCAGTTGTTACTGCAGCTCCAGTGACTCAACGGGAAGTTCTATTGCCAACTCCATCCAAATCCCACTAACACACTGGTTCCCATCCAGCAAAGCAAGCCTCACTGGTGAGACTGGTCTCAGCAGCAAGATACAAACATTACAGTGGAGCATGGCAAGGAGCCCAAGCTAACAGACTCCATTGGACCTGTGCCGGTTCCACAAGACCCAGAACGCCGACTGCAGCCAAGCACTGCTTGAGAAACAGAGAGCTTGGGAAACCACCACATTAGCAGATGTTGCCCCACAAGAGCTGCTTGCAGGAGGTCCAAAGTTATCTCACCTGGAGGTGAGGCTTCACAGAGCAGTGATTTTTCCATCAGCATCCCCCACAGCAGAAAGTGCACTATCCCAGGTTTCCAGGCAGGCCAGATAAGGCTGGTTGCTGTGGTACACCAGTAGCCAGCAGCACAGCAGTTCAAGAGCAGTACACTCATCAGCCCTAACTCAGAGACCTGTTAACAAAGCTGACACTCAGCACTCCAAAGGAGGCATCACATGCCTTCTGCACTTCAGAGTATCTTCTCAGTCAGAAGTAAACCTATAAGAAACATCAGAAGTCCTTGCACTGTTGGTCAAAACAACTCCCCCACTGTAAGTTCACTAGGGAGTAACAAAAGCCCCTCATGTCTAATCCACAAATAAACCGTGTCTTTAAATATTACAACACTCTGATGCCTACTCAACAGCTCACAACCATCCCCCCCAAACACAACCACTTATGTTTCTGCTCATCTCAGAATGCTGAGACAGGATCCAGGTATAATCCCTAATTTCTTCCACAACCTTTAGCAGAGCAAGACTACAGTTACACTAGAACAGGAGAGAGCTGCTGTTCTAGCTAGCTGATGTTCCCCCACTGCTTTGCTAGTTCTCTTGGCAGGAAAAACACCTGTCCAGTCTGTTTGTTTACGGAGAGAGTTATCATAAATTTCCACAGACAAAAAGTCCATCACTTTGAGCTAAATCACTCTCAGACACAGGCACCAGAGTAAAGGCATTTGTGCTCCTCTTATAGGCAACCTGAGATGTAGCCAATAAAGCCCTGACAAAGCAACTCACCTTGGAGTAGACGTGCAGGGGCTGGTCAGATAATCGCTCTCTTTGGCTCCACTGATTACATCGCCTTGGCTCTAATGAGGCCTTAAGCACCCAGCACACACAGACACCTACATTTAGGTGCCTCAGCTGAACGCTGTCCTGAGGGACTGGTGCCATTTGAACACAGCAAGCCCATCAATCTTCAGCTGTCATGGAGTGCTGTATTAGACGTCTTATACTCTTTATTATCTCAAAACTATTAGGATGAAAACACTAACGCTGCAATGCTGAAGCACTGTAATTTTATAATTGGCAGCACCTACTCAGGAAAAGGCCCTATCTTCTCTCTCCAAGAAGCTCCTTACTCCCTGTAAGGAGGGCCTAAAATCCCAGCTCCTCAGATGCCAGAAACAAGTGTGGAATGTCCCTCTCAAGGGTATTAGTAAGGTTCTTGGACACAGGAAGCACTTCAAACAAGGTTAGGACAAAGTGTTGGTATACAGGCCACCTGGAGACATCCGAGTACAGGCCATGCAAAACACATTTAAAATGGACTGATTTTGCTGCTAAAACAGCAGCCTACATTTCAGGTTTGTGCACTAACTTAATTTTAGAGGGCTTACAGGTTTCTTGCACTTGCTGTAACTTGTCTCGGGTTGTTAGAGAGGATTGTTTGTTTCCAGAAATTTCAGAGTGCTGCCATTAAAAACGTTAGCTCTTCTCACCACTTCGAACTGAGATAAACCTGGAACAAATGCTACAAAACTGCACCAGAGCCCCCTTACACCATACAAACTCCATCCCATTTGCCACTGCTCTACTCAGAGCTGACCAGATGCAACAGTCATCGTTTCACTGGGAGCCAGCCATTAGCAAGTCAGTGTTCAGATGGAGAAACTGTTTTCAGTGCTAGATGAATATTGGGACACTGCTCTGTGCATGCTATAGAAGAAAGTGTTTCCTCCTTATCCACTGCCTGCATGTGTAACAAGCAAGATGGACTACCTAATTTCTTCTAATTAGTTTACGTTCAGATAGCAATGACATCACCCTTGGAAAAAGGCTTGGCCTGCTCTGCTAAGCTTGTAGCATGCACCTACACCAGATGAAACAATTAGAACCCTCCTTCTCTCACCATATGGGCTGGATTGCCCACTGCCCTCCTGCAGCAGGATGTGCATCTTGGCTCAGCTGGCTTCCTGGTTATCCTGTGTAAAAGTTTCCCTTTGAGAGAATAACAAGGTTAACATGGTAAGATATGTCAGCCTTCTTATTTCAAGAAGTCCATGCCCCCATCATAACAACAGAGGGCAATTACTCTCATAAAGGGTGTTTTAAGCAATAAAGTGTCACCTTGAAAGAGACCAGGAACCTCCCCAGTCACTCCTGCAGGTAAGAGGACTCAGGAAGAAAACAACTATTGTTTGGCCACTTTCTTGCCCCTGTTTATTATTCCAATGACAATATGCATAGCTGAGTCAAGTTACACAGCAAGAGCCAAGGGCCAAGCCATGTGCCAGCAGCAGTGGCATCCATCCCAACAATCAGACCACCAACACAACCGTGGCAATCCCCACAGCACTGCAGTCTGGCAGATTTAAAGTACTGTGCAAGGTCACTCTGCTTCTGTGTCCAACACAAGAGGTTTTCAGCCACTCAATGCAAAATCATAATTATTTCAGATGGGTGGGAAAGGCAGATTAGTCTCTGTCACTGACATTTTGACATGGGGAAAAAAGCCATGTGATCACTAGGAGGGAAAAAGCCTCAGTGCTGAGTCACCCTGGAGAGCCCCGAGGACTTCTGCTCCTACATGTGCTCACCCTTGAAACCCCTCGATCTGCAGTGCCACCCAGGCCCGAGTGTCTCACAGGCAAAGGAGAACTCCAAACAAGCATTTACTTCATGTCCTTATGACTTCTAGCAAGGAATATTTATCACAGGGGAATTTTATCCAAATGGAGTACAGAGGCTGCAAATTAACTGCAGTTTTCCCACTTCATTAAGCAGAAGCTTACTCAGAAGTTGAGAGCAGAGCCCTCCTCCCATGGAACAGTGCTGCCTACACTCAGATGTTTGTAATTTTTAGCCATCTCATAACGACCCACTGCCATGTGGGCTAGGAGGGTCCATGTCCAGAGCTACAGGCAAAGTTCACAGACAGAATGGTACAGCAAAACCAGAGGTATTTCGAGCAGATCAGATCCCACTGTGCACTTTGTTCTGCCACTCCTTATTCGACTGGAGTGCAGTTCATTCCTAGGCAAGTTTTAAATCAATCATTTCAGAAAGAAAAAACCCGCCAGTTTTACTTTGATGGCTCTGCCCGCTCGAACTACCTCATGCTCCACTTTTTTCTCCTAACTCATCCAAAGGGGAAGACTCCACAACCGGTGCACACTCAGGTCTGGTGGGGGGCATATGGGAAGCAAAGCAGCGCGTCCCTCATCTCAAAAGAAAGGGACGGGACTGTGGCTTTGTGCCCCTCGAGGGGTGGCCACAAGGCCTCCTGCCCCGCACCCTCCGACCGCACACGGGGCTGGACGGCGCCCAGGCTGCCAGCACAGACCTGAAGCAGCGAGCACAGCACTTCGCGGGGCTGCAGAGCCAGGTTTCCGCGGAAAGGCGCTGGCAGGCGGGGCGGGAGCGGGAGCGGGAGCAGAGCCATTCCCTGTGCGCCGATGACACCTGGCGGCTGCTGCTGCTGCGGGACCAGAGCGGCCCACGGCCCCGGGCTGCCCCGAGAACCGCTCCCAGGACACGGCAGCCGGGACAGGCCTCGCTGCCGCGGGGTCACCACGCTCCGGGGAGCGCTCCGAGCACCGGCACCGGGGCGGCCGTGCGCCCAGCCGGCAGGACCGGGACCTTTGTTTCAGCGGGCAGAAAGCAGAGCCCGGGCGTACCCTGCACTGGGCTGCGGCTCTCAGGCACAAAGGCGGCGGGGAGCCGCCGACCCGCGCTCCCCAGGGCTGTGCCGGGCACGGCAGGAGCGGCCCCACTTCAGGAGTCACCCGTGCCTTCAGCCACAGCCGAGCCACAAAGGGCCACATGCCAGCTCA
>VZSR01003806.1:13357517-13382151 GCA_013398615.1 Brachypodius melanocephalos
CGCACCCGGGCCCCGCCGCCCCACGTGCGCCGCGCCCGCCCCGCTCCGCTCGGCTCACCGGGACAGCAGCCTGGAAGCAAAGGGCCACCAGCCACACGGCCACCACGTTTATCATCCTTCCTCCTCTCCGGGCCTCGGGAGCGCGCAGCCTGCCCCTGCTTCCCGCCGTCTCTAACACCGTTCTTGGCTCTTGCTCCGCTCCTCTTAGAATTGTTTTAAGTAGCTGCGGATTTGCTCCCTTTTCTGGTTTCTTTTTTTTGTTTGTTTTTAATTTCTCTCCTTTTCCCCCTTCGCACGCAGCCGAACCAGCCTCCCAACAGATCTCTGCGATGGCGAGGAGTTGAACTCTGTCTTTTAATGAACCCACTGCAACAACCTTCACCTTACGGCCACCCCCCGGCCGGCCCCGCCTCCGCTCCGCTCCCCTCCCCTCGGCTCAGCCCGGCTCCCCGGCCCCAGCCCGGCCCGGCCGGCACGCCCTGCCCTGCCCCACCGCCCGCCCCCGCTTCCTGCCCCGAGCTACCTGCGCCGGTGCCCCCTCCCCGGCCGCTCTCCCCCGCTCCCCGGCCGCTCCTCCGGCAGCCGCCGCTTCCCTTCCACTGATTTCCCAGATTTCCTCTCTGGCAGAGGCATTGCTCCCGCCGAGCTTCCTTCCCTCACGCTAAAAATAATAATTCAAAATAATAATAATAATAATGATACTGTTAAAAGCCCTCCCTTCCCGTTTCACTGTGGGAAAAGCCCGGGGGCGCTCGGCTCTCTCCCCCCGCGCCTCTCCGGAGAGAGGGGCGGGAGCGCTCTCCGGTGGCCCCGCAGTCGGGGCAGCCCTCATAGCACCTCCAGCGGGGCCTTCTCCCCCAGAAAATACGTGTTTAGGGAAGTGAGGGGTTTTCCCTCCTGCCTGCGGGTCCCTGGGGCCGGCCCCATAGCCTCTGCCCGTGCCTTGATGCACACGTTTTTCTGTCTCTCGGAACAGGGTTTCTGACAGTGTAAAATGCTGCGAGAGGTTTGCGGCAAAAAAATGCCGCTTTGAAAGAAGCGCCCTCCTGCAACTCGCCTTTTTTTTTCCTCTGGAGTTAAAAGCGACTTCAGTGCTGCTGTGGCTTGGTCTTCACACGTCCCACTGAGGATGGGAAAAATGAGGCGACAACCATCCAGCAAAAACACACCGCGGGACAAATTGTATCATCCTGCCACAGGGTCAGGGCTGGAGTTCCTGTTCCAGTCCATTCATTTGTCTTGTTTTATTTTCTCCACTGGTGCCAGCACATGTTGAAATATTTGCTATAAACAATGCAGCTGAATGTGTGTGCAAATGTTATTAAATTTTTTTTTTTTAAGGCAGATTTTAGGAATTTTTACAGCTGCTGGAATCTGTAGCAGCACACACTGGCCACATGGTCAATGGGCACAGCACGGCCATGGGGCAGCTGGATGGATGAGGAATGTGGTTAAGGCTGCAGCCATTGGGGTCTACAGCCCTGGAGCTGCTTGGGAGAGGGGTAACCAAAAAAGAGCTTTAACTGGTGTTTCTTGGTTGCTCTGGAGGCTCTTAGTGTGGGTTGGTCAATCTGCCTCAGACCCAGGATCCCTTCCCACACCTGTGGCCCAAAGGCTGTATAGACCTAATTGGATATTCAATGTGGCTAAAACTGTTAAGATTTTATCACATCTTTAATTAGCTTGCTTTTTTTCCCTCTCAAATTACTCATGCAACTTCTACCACCCCGCCTTTCCCTCACATGAGCTGTGGCCACCATGTCCTTCTTCCTGCCGTGTCTTGAACCTGGTGCAGCCAGAACATTTGACATGAGACTTTTGGGACGGGGCTTGGGTCAGAGGTGCTTGGTGCTGGGGCCTGCAGAGCACGAGGCTGAAAACATCAACAGACTTGGTGGGCGGGTGGTGACATCCATCTGCACGTTCATCACTGGGAATCAGGAAATGCATACCAGGCACAGCCAGCCTTCTCAGCAGATTTTGGTGGAGCTGGGGGTCAGTTGGGCCAAGGCTGCATCTGGTGGGCCCTGGCAGCACGGAGGAGGGAGGGAACACTTCCACAGCACTCCTGGGAGCGGTGGCAAGGCACTGCTGGGGTTGAGTGTCACATGTTTCATGCCAGTGTGGGCTCTGTGTGTGTCTTCGATCAAACAGGGCTGTGGTGTTTCTCGTTGGATTGGCCAGAAAACATTCAGAGCTTGATCGGGATGTTCTGGTCGGGATCTGTGAATGGGGTGAGAGAAGAACAATGCAGCGTTTGGAAGCCAAGTGCTTTCAGTGACATTCCCGTGCCCTCCGCTTGATCATTGAAGCATGTTAAGTATTGTGGTTTCAGTCAAAAGAACTCCATGCTGAAAAGCCAGATGAGACTTGCATGGAGAGGAGTTTCTTGGCAGCCTGGAGCTCAGGGGATCATAGGAGCTGGTTGCCTCTGCCCAGTACAGTGGAGCTGTGGGGATTTCCCAGAATTGGATCAAGGGCTTCCAGCAGTGTAGCCCAATTGAACTCAGTCTCCTTGGGGAAAAGGAGCTGGTTTGAACTGTGTGCTGCCATGGGAAGAGGGGAGACACAGCTGCGGAAGGAATCCAGCTCACTGCTTCCGCTACCACCAGAGGCGAGCAGGGAGCAGGGATCGCAACTGTTGCTTTTGGGCAACCACCACCCTTCTCACTGGGTTCTGGAGCAGAAGCCATCGTCCCCTACCCCCGAGGAATGTGAGTGTCACACAGCAGCAGGAGCTGCCTGCCTGGCTCTCCAGGTGTCAGACCCACCACAGCAGAGTGTGAGGATGTGCCACTGTCACTCTGTGCCCTCACCTCACGGCTGCCCATCAGCAGCAGTGCAGCCTACAGAGCAGATGATTGATGACTCCTAAAGCCGGGTGCCATGTGTCCTTAAATGGTTTATTAATGGCTGTGACTAGGCGGGGTAGGGTTAGAAAAAGGGTTAGATTCTGCTTTGAGTTCCTTAACAAGGGCTGGATTGTACCTGTGGCATCGAGCTGGACAGACTAAGACATCACATCTCAATGATTGCATCAGCTGACAAACTTAAGTATGCTACAGCCTGACATCCTGGGATGGAGAAGAGAAATATATTCCCTAACACACAGTGGGAGGTTAGAGTATGTGCAAATATTGAGATTGCTCTAAGTGTCCAGGCTGCCCACCTACCAGGGTTGACAGTTCACTGCTCACATGTGCTATTTCTGTTTGGCTTCAGGTAGTTGGCTTCTGAGGTGATGATTGCCATTATCTCTGTTGTTGCTTTTGTGACAGAGAAAAAAGTCTGGTTTTCCCCCTATGTGGTAGCTCAGTCAGCTAAAGGGGATTTGTAAGAACAGGAACTCACAGCTCTTGTGTTTCACTTCTCAGGTATAATGAGTAGGAAAGGCTTTAGGTGAAACCCTGAATTTGTATGGTTATTGCTAAACAGGACAGAGAGGAAAGAGGGTGCCTCTGGACACATGGGGCAGTAGCAGGATGTTAAATATATTTAGTTGAATCCATTCAGATTCAGTCTGCCCTAGAAACTTCTTGAAGTGAGGTGGGAGATGCACCCAAAAAAAGATGTCTGGGAAGGGCGAAGTAGTCTCACTGACAGTGCTTTCGACATCAGAGTTTTTCCCACGGATGGTGCCTCAGAGTGGTGAGCTGGCAACAAGAAGCTTTGATCAGTGAGCTAAAACCTGCAGATGGAAGAGGAAGGATTGTCCTGACAGGAGTAGGTTAGGACAGTACGGCTGGTGGCCTGTTTCGAGACTGTGTAGACCAGGAAGATTTGCAAAGTTTCATTTGCTGCTAGCCTGGAGCTTCTCTCCTTCTTCCCCTTTCAAGTTCCTCAGGCCAGTGCCTCTATTATCCATGGCCCACACCACATCCTTCTCTTTCTAACTCCATGCAGTAACAAAGGAGCAATCTGCCCAGTCCTCAAACCAATACAAGCATTAAGAACAAGTCTGAAGAGGAAGCAAGCTGGACCTTCAGCCTCAGATTACCAAGAACTTGTCTGCCAGCATGCAACATTTGGCATCCAGCCATTGTGCTACTTATTTTCTGAGTCCCCAGACACAGAGCTCCTCTATTCATCAGGCCATTTCTCTTTGTTCAGGCTGGTGGCACCAAATACACTTAACTCTTCCTAACTCCTTGCATGTCTTGGTAAATCCTGTGCGGTTTGGTTTGGATGTCCTTTTGCACTGATGTAGAAATAATTGATTCTGACCCTTTCACGTGCAGCTGTGACTTGCAGCAGGATCACCTGAACGCACCCAGTTTGCTTGCACAGTGATATCTGATTTTGCTTGTTCTGTCCGGCCGCCTTTGCAGTGAGTCAGACATCTCTGAGCAACTCCATCTGCCTCCTGCCTGTCACTCCCAGGAAATGAGAGACCAAAGGAGACTCCCCTGTGGCCCACCCTAAGGTGTGGAGTGTGAAGTTAGCCTGAGGCAATGTCTGCTCTGATCTCCTTTCTTCTCCCCAATGTAATGCACTGATGGAAGGCACGGCCTTGCTTACTTGGACAAGAATAAACCTTCTTGTAAAAAATCAGAAGTTGGGGTTTTTTTCTGCTTAAACAATGCGAAGTGTAAATGGTCCAAGTGTCAGGGTAGCTGTAGTGTTGGCTTTATAGTTGCTAGCTCAATCAACTTGGCTGCCTCTCTCAAGAGTTGGGTGACCTTTTTCTTTCTCCTCTATTCCCCTTTCCCTGTGTTCTGCTAGTGACAACTTCTGTGTGGACACTGAAAACTATATATAAATATGTCTGTGCCACTAACCAAATTATTCTTGACCTAATTAAGCAGCGCTTCCTTTGGCAAAAGCTCAGCTGGCAGTGGCATGCCACTTTTGTGATAGTTTTCATAAACAGCTGTAATAAAAGCAGCTGCATTGCTTTGATGCTGCGTGTGAGGGCCTGGTAGGATCCTGCATGCTCATTACAGAGAGCCTCAGAGCTGGATTTCGGGGGCTGGTGCATGAAAACCTTCTCAGGGGTTTCCCATTAGCCAGAAGTCACACGGGAGCTGCCCACAAGAAAAGGCTGACTGGCTCTCTCTTAATGAGCCTTTTTCCTGTAGTACTGGATGCTGCTTTCACTGTTCAACAATTTTGGCCCACCACTTTCAGAGCCTGTGCACTAGGCAGGTATTTCTGAAAGCACTCACATGAATAACCACATTTTTTGTTGTTCTTTCCCTTGCCCAGGGAGCTGCTGTGCTGCCTTTCTGTGATGCATTTACCCCTGTGGTCAGCTCAGGGCAGCGCACTCACGGTGCTGGTTTGCAGTACGTGATCCCTCGACCTCCGTGACCCTAAATAATTTGAGCACAGAATGGGATTTGCCCTGGCATGAAAATGAGCATGGAGAGAAGGGTATCACGACTCCCAGGAACATACAGGCAGGCGGCTGCTGGGAGCTTTGGAGAAAAGACAAGCAGCATAGGGAGGACAGAGCTACTCTGTTTCCAGCAGCCCCTGCTTGGTACCTGCTGCCTTGCCCTCCGGCAGCTGCCCTGCTCTTCCAGAGGAGGTTTCCCTTGATCCTGTGGTCCCCCTGGGCACAGGAGCTTTCTTCAGTGCATTCAGTGGGGAAGTGCTGAGAAGAAGTTTTGCAGAGTGCCTGAGTTGCAAACCCTCTGAGCATGAGAGAAGTTTGACCCTGCAAAATAGGAACTGTGATACTTGGTGCCTTTATAGTAGTACCTCAATAAGTGCTATGACAATAAAATATGTGTGTTTTTAATCCTACAGCTGGCTCTGGCAGTGTCACAGAGACCCATTATTTGCCTGGGAGAGATGGGGACTCCAGATCAAATGAGGTATAATCTCTTGTCAAAGGCCTCTTGTATTTTCTCTGTATTCCTTTAATGCCCTGATTTGTGATAGAGGCTTATGCTCTATCTTATCATAGGTTGTGCTTGAATAACTTCTACAAAACTTTAATAAAAGATCTTATGGAATGTGGTCCCTGTTCCTCTCTGACCATACCCAATATACAACATGCCCCTGAAGTTAGCTATCAGTTTTTGCACAAATTAGAGCTGTACTGCTGGTTAAAAATTCCAGATGAAGGAGAAAATGAAAGTGTTTTAACCAAAAAGCTGAAGTATTCAGTCCACATGAAGCATGTTGACTGTAAGTTTCAAGACTGTCACCTCTAAACAGCCAAGTGTCTTGAGTTAGGTGTTTCTGCTGCATGGAGAATTTGAGTAAGCACGTCTAACTCCAGGAATTCTGCCAAAGCAGGTTTAATACTCCTATGTATGCAAAAAAGCTGGTCTTGGGAGAAGGAGAGCAGTTGTAAGAGCAGGGTTAGGCTGCATCAGACATTTTAGTTCCATTTCAGTGACAGCTGCTTAGAACAGATATTTGGAACATTGTAAAAAATACTGTTGTTTTTTAATGTATTCATGAAGCTGAGGTGATCTGGACCCCAGACTAGCTGAAGGTCTTTGAGGAATGATGGCTGTGGGGCCAGCCACAGGTTTTACCATTTCCTCTTGCTACCAATCGGGACTGTGCCATGGAATTGATGTGATATAACGTACAGGTTTTCTTCCTGATTAACCAAACGGATGCATCTTGCTGCAATTATCACTCTTCATTTAGCATTTCAAGGCCACTTACCCCTTCTGCAGACATTGGCTGTCTGAGGGCTGGGTGCAGTCATTCCTGGCCGAACCCTCCAGGCAGTGCAAGGGCTTCCCAGCCCTGGCTGTCAGAGCATTGATTCACCCAGCGATCCCACCCATCCTGTCTCATCCCTCAGCTTGGCCCTTGTCGTGAATTCATCTGGAGAATGCCTCTCCCCAGCTCCTAGGAGTGGGGATGCCCCTACCCCAGGTAGATTGGTGCTCCTGTGCTGCAGGAATGGGCAGGTGCAAGGCTGGAGCAGACCAAGCTGTGCTCCAGTGTCTGCCTGTCAGCACCTTCCTGGTGGTGACCCACCTCCATGGGAGCATCTGCCCGGTGGGGGACAGGCACAGAGCCAGGGGGAGGAGGGCAGGGGCACAGCCGGGCACATACATGGGTGACGAGCTGCAGGGAAAGAGGAGAGCAAGGGCTGTAACCCTGGCTGGGCAATGGGGAAGGTTCCTGCACTGCTGACCTAAATGTCTGTAGGGAAGAGAAAGTTGTGGGTTTACCATGGGTTTAAGCTTAGTGTGGTATATGTGCCTGATGCCTGCTCCAGTCTGACAGCACTGACTTTGCAGGGTGAACACAGATATTTTAATTGCTTCATATTTTATGCTCTTTTGTTTCCCTTTTTTTAGTTAGATTTCTTTTTAGGTGACTGTGAAATTGGCTATACTTCACCAGGAGGCTTGAAATGAAGGTTTTGCAATGCATAAAGCATCTTTTTACTGCTATTACTATGTAATGTACTTTTTTAAAACACCATTTGGTTTTCAAGGAGCTCCTTCTTCCTTTCCCTCCCCTTCTCCCATTATTTGTAATCCAAAAGGTCCTTATGTTTGTTTATTGCACTGTGGTTACTGTAGCTTTGTGAGTGTGTGTGGATGTAGATGCTTTATTTCACCACCTCTCATCCTATTCCATTCTTCAGTAAAAGTTGTTCTCACTTCCACCACCAACAAACTCTTTGGGCCTAGACTTGCCTTCTCTTCCCTCCCTCCCTTCCCTTCCTCCCCATTTTAACCACTGATTTATAAAATGTTGCTTACTGTTTTCTGGTATGTGCTAGGTGAAGAGACCCACTGTGTGTATTAAGGTGTCCAGTGCCATCTAAGACCTTCTGCTGGAAAAAAGGGTTTGGCTAAGGCAAGCTTCTAGGGAATGTTTCCCTGCCCTGCCCGGGTGTCTTGAATGCCCAAGGGGTCCCTCCAATGGCAACAGACCCCTAAGTATGCAACAGGATCTGTTCCCAGTATATGAGTCTGCCTGGAAGTGTTCACATTTAAACAGAAGTGGTTTTAAACTGGGATGGTATTACCCCCACAGCCTCACTGGTGGGGTGCAGCTGCATGGCCCTTGTGGGGGTATCCCTTCTTCAGGTGGCCAGTGGGGGCCATGCAGCACTTCACAGAAATGTGGGGTGGGTCACCTTGAATACCCTGATCAGATCTCCGGACTTTTGGTTCTCTACATGTGGAGGGGATGGCACATGGGGTAGGGCTGCATCATAGACCCTTTCCCAGCAGGATGTGAACTTGTATGACTGCCAAAATGGGGTGAGTAATCAAACCCTTAGTTCTCATGAGACACATGATGTTTCAAGGAAACAGGAGACATCATGTGAATTTTGGAGTACTTGAGATGGTGAATTTTCATACAAAAAGGCTTTTTAAGAACCAAATGACCCACTTGAAAGAGATCAGTGTATAGCTTGGACCTCTGACAGGGTTGAACTCCGCTCCATTCATCCCATCCCTCCATGCAAGGGGTTGGAATTGGTACTTTGTGATTTGTACTGAGTTTGCCCATCCTCAGCTCCTCAGCTCAGCTTCATCCCTCTGATTCTTGCTTGTCGAATGATTGCTCTGACTGTTGTATCAGCCAGTGGATCCAGTTCACACACAGGTATGGAGCAAGGAACAGCATCTAGGCAGACCCACCAAAACTGAGCCCAGGCAATAGGGCTGAATCCTTCTCCAAGATCCAGCCTGTATGAATAGAAGGCCTCCCAAAACCTTTCCTTCTGAATTGATCCTGTGTGGGGAGGAATGAAAATACTTTCTGATGTTGTATTTTAGCTCTCCTAGAGAAAGGGAGATAAGGATTATGCAGGAAGGAAAAAGAGGTCTTCATTTCCACCGGGGAGCCTCTGATTTTTGATCCTCCAGCTTAGACAAGGAATAGGGTGCTGTATTTGGGAGAAGAATATAGCTGTGAAATGTGCCATCATCATCATCTCCCTTGCTAGCCAGGATGGCTAGTGCTTTCTGCCACCACCTCTGCGTGTTCCCTTGCCATGACACTTCCCTTCTTAGCTTCCATTAGCCCTCAGTAAGCAGTTGTGTATCTTTGGGGAACTCTACTTTGGGACCTGACACCTGCAACTGTTCTGCTTCCCCAAAGCTGAGGAAAGCCCTTTGACAGGAACAGACAGTGGCCTTGCAGCCTGAGAAGGCATAGCCAACATCACCTGTAAGGAGAGGGACGTCAGCAGGCTTGGCCAGTTCATCCCCAGTGCCCAGCAGTGACATTCCTCTGTGGCAGTCAGGTACTGGGGCAGCTCTGTGTTGCTGTGGGTATGATCCACAGCCAGTATTTGGGGTGACCATTTGTGAAACTGAAGTGTGTGAACCTGTCCTGTGATCAGCAGACAAGCAGGCAGCCTTCCCCACAGCCTCCACCACCTGAGCACTGCTGTGTTGGGGAAGGGCTGCCTCGCTCCTCGAGGCTAGGCTGGGCAAAGATCCAGCAGCCAGGCTGAGGAAGGGCTGCGGTGCTGTGCAGCTGCCAGGAAATCTGAACCCTCCAGGCAGGTTTGAAGCTCAAACGAAGCTCATTAGGGCTCAGCTATGTAAGGGGTTTCTCCCTGTCCCATGGTCTTGTACACCAGCTCTGTCACCTGCAACGTGCCCCAGCTCTTGTTGGCAGATCTGGGGAGTTTAGGGTTGGGTAGGGTCTGTGCAAGCAGAAGAGGAAGAGACAGAAGGCCTCCGGTGCCCAGAGTACTGATGCTGGTGAGGCGAACGTTTTATTCTAGTATTTGTTCTTATCAATTAAAGGAAGAGGGTCTTTAGAATAGGTCTTCCTGCATTTGAGCTGCTTTTTATAAACCCTCTGGAAAGTTTCCAGTCTGATAATGATGGGGGAATGCTGCTCCCAAGATATATTTTGCATTAAGTGAGTCTGGGAGAATCGAGGTGGAGACAAGGATCTCAGGTGCAGAACCTACTAACTCCCACCTGCGTGCTTTAGGAGTCATGCTCCATCTTGTGCTCTTTGTGATGCAAAGAATGGTTCATGCTGTGCTAAAAGCCCAGCCCAAATTCAGGAGTAGAAAGTAAATCCGCCCAGCTCCTTGTGGTTAGGAAAATGCCTGTGAAGTGAGGGAGGCAGGTTCAAAACCCTGAGGCTGGTAATGGAAACTAATTCAACCATCTCGTTTGCTGGGCAAGTTCCCTAACCACAGAGCGAGCCTGCAGAGGGAGGAGGCTCCGTCCAACAGAGGAAATGCTCGTGCATAACCTCACTGAGGAGCACCAGCAGCTCAGTTAAACCCCCAAGCTTGGTCTTCCCTGCCTCGATGCTGGGGTGGTCGCTCCCCCACCCCACAGCCTCTCTGTTCTGACACCCAATGTGTGATGTTGGGATCTGGTTCATTCTCCTGGCTAAAGCAGTTATCCCCTTTCCTGCATCAGCTCAGGAAAGCCCATGTCTTGTATTGGCTACTGAGTGCTATCAACGCTGGATGGAAGAACATCTTTCCATCCTGTGTGTGACTCCTTCTGTTAAAACAGTGCTGTTTTTCACCCTGTTCTGATGATGGAGTTGGGGAGGCCTGGGCTGCCCTGTTGCACAGGAGAGCAAACACCCCAGGCTCACTCTGCAGCATCTCAGATTGTTTCTTCCTGGGTGGCAGGATCTACACTTGCCAAGTTCTCTCACACCTCCCTAGCCCAACATCAGGAACCCAGCAGAGCCCCAAAAGGAATATATCCCTGACAGGAACCACGCTTCCTCATTCCCAAGCCAAGAGGTGCTTGAATCAGTATCCTTTGGGCACAGATAGTGCCTGTGTATTGGGCTGAGTAAAGCACTGCCTGTAGCTCATCACATCAGTGCTGGCCACAGACTAATGAGACTTCAGGTGGTACCGGCAGCTTGGTACGATGTCTTAACAAACCACAGCCACTCTTGCCCTGCCGTGGGCTGCTACAACTCAGATCAGACAGCTCATGGTGTTCCCCTTTCTCTCCTCAAGCAGCAGCAGAGAGCTGTGTTACCATAAGAGCAGATCTGCCACGCTCAGGCATTGCTCCATGCAGAATTCTGCACCGGAGCACTCTGGCATCCCTGACTGCAGGGGCAAAGTGCTGCTCTGTACTTTGCCTCAGAGTTTCCCCCGCAGGTGCATGACTTATATGCAATCCATAATTTCGATGACCAGTTGCTAGACATTAAAATGCTTTTGCATTCTCCCAGCTTTACTTCCCCAAACGACATGGTGGGAGCTGCTGTCACCCCACTGTTAACCCACTTCCAGAGTTACTGGAATGCTAAGCATCAAACATTCTCATGGAGCCCAACCCCACTGCTGTGCTACTACGCTGTGGTGAGCCATAAGCATCTCTTCAAATGCATGTTCCTTAGAGAAGAGAGAACAGTGACTAAATTGGTTTCTAAATTTGCATCAGCACTTCAAAACATCTAAGAATTAGGACCCTAAAACCTCAAGTTTCTCCATGCTCTGATGGAAAAGTCAGGGATAGAGGGATGGGCATTATGACTGTTCTGTCCACAGGGGGCCCTTAGGTGAGTTATTTCCCACCAGGCTCATTTCCTGTGCTGTCAGTCCACTTCACTCCACACCTTCAGCTAAAAATGGTCTTTTGAAAAACCTCCTGGGCAGTAACAGAAACGAGTATGGATCCAGGGATGCCACAGAGAGCTAACAATTTCTTCTCTCATTTGAAAGCTAACCCTCTCAAATGCTCCAGAACTCATCCTGGATCCAGGGATGTGGGAAAAAACTGTCAGGAGGCTGTAGCCTTAACTAGTCATCAGTAAAGACATTGTATAAAACAGGAAGGTTTAACTGCTCAAAACTACCCTCTGAGAATTTAATTATCTAATCCAGAGTTCTTTAATAATTGCCCAATTCTCATCAGAACAAGTGAGCAAGCCCCTTCCCAAAGCTGAGCTCCACAGACACAGGTAAGGCATGTAACTGAGAATATGGCTGGTTTCCTACAGGAAAAACACAAGACCAGATATGTTTCACACAGTGTTATTCACACATTTTCATTTTGATTTTTACAGTATATACACGTGAACATTACATTATTCAATACGAGCCACCTGGAGTCAAACCTAATCAAACTGGTCCATAAACAATCTATATCAAAAAGCAATACTTGAGCAAAAAGTCTAGTGGTTCTACCCAAACCCTAAAATAGTTGAAAGGAAATCCAGTGATTTTCATGTTCCTGGATAGAATCTGTGCACAAATGATCTCAGGAGAGCAAGTGGAAGATTATACTTAAGATATTGAAAGCACCAAGGATGACAGTTACAGGACTGTTTAAATTCAACCATGGCATGAGTGGTGCAGGGACTAAGTACAGGGACATGATCAGTTTCTGCCTGGACATCCCTGAAAGCCTGACGTACTGTCTTACGTGTGGAAGGAATGTTGGCTCTGTGGATTATAACACACGGCACAGCTACACAGGGTAAAGAATGTCACTGAGGAGAATTCACATGTCAAAGGAAGTGGCTCAGAAGTCATCCTTAGGGTGACTGTGGGAAAGCTCTGGCTCCAATGACAGGGCTGGTACCTCTGGGGAGGAATTTTGTGAACTGCCATGCAAAAACTACTTGGCAATTAGAATTGTGCTTACTTCAAAATAATGAGGCCTACTACTTCATGCAGGCACTGGAAGTAGGCCAGAAGAAACTTTCCCATTTGCCTATTAAGGAGTTATCACTACCATTAGAAACGCAGCGCCTCAGATGTCTGCTTTAGTAACATTTATATAACCCTGGTATCAACAGTAACATGACAGAATTCCTCATACAAGTTTATACCACTACTATTTTCTTTCTCATGAACACACCCCTACCAAAACAGCCTTTTATTTGATCAATGCTCAAGACGTTGTTTCCAAACTACCACGTTGATCAAAACTTTAGGTTAAGCCATCCAAATGAACATTTTACACAAAATACTTACTTCAACAACATACAAAGCACTTTCTTTATCTTTCAGAAACTGAATATACAAAGTAAGCTTTTTCCAAAATATTTCCATAGGCAAAGGATTAAAAAGGATTTTAATTATACACATATGGTCACAATTCTGCCTTAAAAAGATCATTGGGAAATGTACATAAGGCCGCTTGTATATGTACATCATCTTTATGTTACTGTTACAATGTCATATGTCCAGAGAAAAAAATTGACAGTATCATACATATTTGCTTTACGCTGCGAGAAGGCTATTCAAAAATACAGTACTCTTCTGTACAAAAAAACTCATGCCACATTTATTAAGATGGAAGAAGCATTGGTTTCTGTGATAACCAAATATTTCAGTCCACTTCTTACTATGCTTATTTATCCTGATTTAAAATTTGAACAGATTGATTTCCCAAAATGTCCATATGAACAGATTCAACAGCTATGTTACAAACAAAACATAATGTTTCTCACAATAGATAAAAAGAAAGCCGGTTCATATTTTTGAAACCATATAAAGATAGAATTTTAAAAAAATCACTCTTGATTTGCTGAAATAAATTTACATTATACAACACTATATGCCAGGGGGGAAAGAAGGGAATGGGGATATGAATATACACTAAAATGCAAATTTTTGTCCCAAAAAGGAGTAAAACAAATTACATTTACAGCATGAAGGTTTACAAATGTACATCTGTACAACCAAGGTAAGCATCACTACTAAATTAGCAAGGCTTTGTAATAAACATCGAAACAAGAGATTTGTTTTCAAACTGTAAACTTACACCTATTAACTACACGTATACAATGCATATATTTATAGGAAGCAAAAAGCTATCTGAATATTTAATCAATCATGCTTAAATGTTGAGCTATCAAGCTTACTTTTCAGTGGCCCCATCTCTTTATCATTACCTATTTTTCGCATCTACAGTGAGAAAGCAGAATAAATGCTCAACACTTTCAAATCCTTACAATTCTATATGCAAAATAAAAAAATACATATCTCTACTCTTCCTGCATTGTAAAACTGACTGTAAAGTTAATACAGGGTTCACTCCTTTTCCAACAGAGTACTTTGCTGAATGGAAGTACCACCATCATTTTAATCCCTCTACCTTGTACAACAATTAAATATATAAGTATATACAGCACTTTATTTTTAATACATTGCTAGAGAAAACCTTAGGGCATGATTTAAAAAAATCTGTATCCACAGCAAGTGCCAAAAACTAGTCTTTTAAAGTTTCCATCGTTTTGTTCTTCCCTACTTAATTTGCTGTGCCCTGTTTGTTATTGGGATAGGATGTTGTGAACCACCAAAATACAACTTAACTTTTCAACATGTTAAATAATGTTTATGCAGCTGATCAATTTTAATCTGGTATAAAAGACTTCACACAAAAGGGAAAAATAAGGATTAATTCTATATACAACTCTATAAACCTGTTGTGCTATGATGCTGGGTAGACCTACCAGATTGCAAGCCAGTGTATTAAAAGAATACTGTACTTTTTCCCTTTAAAAACTATTTCAGTGACTTTACAAGGTAAAAATTTACAAAATATGTGACAGATATTTTGATACAATTACATCATATACAGGCATTCTGTGCTTTGCCAGCCATCCAATCTGATAGGTCTCCGGATCAGGGCTGGAGATATTTTTCTTTTTTTTTTTTAACAATTCACTCCCCAAAAATATACACAAGAATAAAAATTTTACAAATGGATGAACAAAGTCAATAAATAGATTTAAAAAAATCAGAACATTTAGAGTTAAGTTGTAGGTTTTGATAATTCACAATTTAATTTTTCTTCCATTTCTCTTTGTCTTTTACAGCATCCCATTTGGTGGTCCACCAATTGGCCCCAGATCAGCACTGTTCTTCAGGTAATACTTTTCCAGCTTGGCCAGAATGTGTTTCCCATAGGTGTATTTACGCAGAGTCGTGATGTGGGGTCGAATCTGTAATAAGAAACACATTTGGTTTTTTTTAACATCCACACTTAAGTAGAGGTGACTACACTTTGAAAAAACCACACAAAAAGATGCCAGAAGCCTGTATTTCAAAGTGCTGGAAGATTCTGAGAAGACGTAAAACTGGTGATTTTGACTCATCAAATAACTGATGTTCCTGTTGCAGGAAAGAGAGGCAGAACTTTTGGGAGAGCCCTGTTGGTGACCAGAGGAAGCAGAGCTCCTGCAGGAATATCCTGGGCCCCGTGTTAAACAGCCTTGGGCCATTATGGCAACAGCGCATTTCTCCATGTCTGGATATTCTTAAGCAGAAATGTGCCTGTATGCCAGGAAGTGTGGGAATCTCTTTCAGGGGAACTGCAGAGTGGATTTATATCCACAACCAGGAAATAAAGAGAGAAACCCATATTTCTTTTCTTGTTTTAATAGTGATGACAGATAGTATATTTTCCTGTTAAAAGTATTTTTACATGAAAGCTGGCACAAAATAGGAGATGAAATCCAGCTATTGAAACTTTCCTTTTTTAACTCAGTGATCAGAGACCCAAATGTTTTCTGCTTTACCCAGCTCCACAGAATGTTGTGGTTATACATCAAGTTCTAGATTACAGAAGCGTTGGGTTTTACATCTGCAGGGAAAGGTGCTCTGGCAGAAAAGCTGGCACAGACGTATTTTTTAATCCCTCCAAGTATGCACATGCGTACCTTGTGCATTATGATCTTCCTCTGGGCGGGCTCGGCCATGTCGATCATCTTCTGCACGACGTAGTTGGCGTACTGGTCCTTCATCATGGTGTATAAGGCACTGTGAGGGCCGTCGTTCTGGCAGCACACCTCGTCGATCAGCAGGGCTCGCTCCGCACGGGACGCGTGAGTCACGCACTTTTCTACCACGTTGCTGAAAAATAACGCAAGTCTGTGATGGGACTGGAGGTGTAACGTTCTTTCAGGTAACAATTATCAATTTATCTGGAAGTTTATCAGTTCTTCAGGGTTCTTAACGCTAGTAAAAAGCATATTGCAAACACATCAATTCCTCATTTCTTAATCTCCAGTCTAGTGACTGAGGAAGTTACAGGGTTACATAGCCCTATATTTTACCCATGTGAGGAGGTCATTTTCTGATTATTTTGTAGGAGAGACTTTTCCACTGAACCTACATAGGCATACTGGACTTCAGGTCACGGATGTGTTCTAGCACATTTATTTTGGTTGTGAGCCCTTTGAAGACACAACGGATAAAGCTAGATATCAGGATTCTTGCTTTTTGAATAAATGCACTTTCCAGGAGCATGCCTACATCAGAAATTCCATCAAATATTTCAAATATTCTTTTACAGAGCAAGTCTCTGACGTTCCAGTTTATTTCAGAAGCTGGAAAGGCCATCAAAGCTTGTAACATAGCAAAATGATCCCGGGTTCTAAATTTGTGCTTTAGAAATTAAGCAAGTTAGAGGGTTATGAAGAGTTCTATCCAAGCAAAATAAAATAAAATAAAATTCAAATAAATTAGCTTGCTAGCAATTTTTAAAACAAATGCCTGCATAATGTCACAGTGCATTTCTACTTCATTCTGATGACAACGTTAGTCTCAATGAATTCTGAGGTGTATTTTTCCTTCGCAAAAGGCACATAATCATATTTCAGCAACAAGCACAAAAGGAGGGGGTTTAGGTTCCAATTTCACAATAATTCAGGCTTTCTATAGCAGTGTTTCAGACTTTCTAAGGCAGAAAATCCTCGTCAGACTGAATTACCACCTTTTAAAGCTAGCCTTCTGATACTTGCAAATTGCTAGGCTGGATTGAGAGTCAGCAAGTCCCAGCCTGTCATCAGCACATCACCCAAGTTCCAGCAGAGCTTTTCACCTGGCTCTGGGAATCCTTATGTGAAAACTTGGAACCTGTTCCCCGCACTTGCACAAAGTGAACAAAAGCCATCCCATAAACTCACAAAACCTCTTTTGTTTTGCTACAGAACATTTGCCTCTTCCCTTCCCCAAACCTAGTATAAAAATATCACTACCATTCATCTCTATAAAAACATGAAATTTCAGGAGGCAAGATAAACAAAAAAAATTGTATCCCTTTTGTAACACAAGAAATAAATCCAGCATTACAGCTTTAAAAGGTTAATGAATCTTTAATATATGAAAGGTGTGCAATACCTGGCAAATTTGTGCTGACTCAGAGCTAGAACTTTTCCTCTTATTTCTGAAACAATTTTGCTTTTGTCTTCAGGACGACCATGCTCCAGTACATGTTGAATAACGTAATTTCCATATTGATCCTGAAAATAAGATGACTTCAAATTTCTATTGTCTTCATACCAAATAATTAATACTGACAGCTTTTGTACATGAGCATAAAGGATGAAATTACTATTTGCATGGATATAAGGAAAATACAAATAATATCGACACTACACAAGCAAAGCGATGCAAGAAATATTTCATCAAGAATTACTTAACGGACCACGAATTTTACATGAAAAATGTAAAAATCTGTAAAACCAGTGTTTTGCTACAGTATCTTTTATCCTCTTAAAGAATGAAGTCCTCAAATTTAAGATCATACTTTTTAACAGCTGTAATATTCCCCTGAACTCCAAGCTACAGTCAAAAGTGTAAGAAAAACACTTTTTATATCTTCTTTGCCTCCCAACTTCCAAATTCATTTTCATTAAAACTATGGAAGGAAAGAAAAACAAAAAAAATCAATGTCTACAAAACTAAGAAGAGGCAAATGCATTTAAAGTAGGATACAGGAGTAAATTATGATAACGATTAAAACCTCTAAAGTGCATTAAATATGAGCATACATGCACTAACCTGCACCAGCTGTTCTGTGTGTTGATGCAGTTCTTCTAAGATTGGCAAAGTCTGCTCAGCAGTGCAGTGCTCCAGAATACGCTGAATTACTCTACAACCATATGGGTGAGTTGAAAGTACAAATACCTTGAAAACAGGATTGCAAACTGAAGTTAAACCAACTGAAGCTCATGTCTCTTGCAATATTGCTGCATTCAAAATGGAACTGAACATACCAACCACTATTAAAAAACGTTTTGCCTGCCAAGACCAGAATTCCATTTCCAGCAAAAGTCAGGTAAAGATGAAAAAAGCAAATTTTTGTGTGTCAAGGACTCCAGAAAACATACAACTAAGAATCCAAGTTCATTACAATATTTTTAGCCTACATAATTGCAAAGGAAAGCCCGGAAGTACAACTCTTAGTTAAGTACTGTTCAACTTCCAAGCTTTCCTTTTTACTTTATTTTCAAAGTTTAAGACTTTGACACTTATAGAAAGGAATTCAATAATGGTGGCTGATTTTCACCAATTTCATGTTCCAGCATACACAATAGCCTCCCAGTTACAGATACAAAATCTGTAAATAATTACTCAAAACATAAAGCCAAATCTTGCTTATATCTTCCGGTTGCTTCTCCAGAAGCTACGTTTGTGGTTTGGGGATTAATTCCAAAAATTTCAGTGTTGGTCAGGACTGAACACAGAACCTTGTATGATTAGGCATCAACTCAAAAGATGCAGGCAGGAGAAAATGGTAAGTAATATCACATAAGTGTCATTTTTCATTTGTCATTTTATGTTAGCTACTATTTTCTATATAAAATTACTTGGTGCTTAGGATGGATGTTCAGTAAATAAATAAACTCACACTTTAGTCAAGGGGCTTGATTTACAGTTTTAAAAATGCATCTCATGTACCTCATATACACTTTTTGGTGTAAAAAGACTGAACCCTAGAAACCTTGGTATGCAGTTTAGTACTATGTACAACAATAATTCAGGTATTGCTGTTGTGCAAAATGAGAAAGATATTGTAGATTTTATTAGGAAATACATTTGGCCATCCATTAAAGTAAAATTTAGTTATATAGCCAAGTTAGTAAGATTTTTACAATTCTTTGCAAGACTATAAAAGTACACGCTTGCCTCAGAGGATTAAAATGTTACTTAGCTGCAGCACATTCACTAGCCTGCAGCACAATATCAATCTTACAGTAATAACATTTTTTGGAAACAAAAACCGCAATGTGAAGTAAACAAATACAATGTCCCCTTCACTCCACACTAGTCCATATGTAGGGAACAGATTACTGAATTTCGTCACTGCGGTTCCTTAAGGACTGACATTCATTGGGAAACACTGAAAGACAGACGTGCAACACAAGCAACGGAAGAGGAAAATGTAATTTTTAATGAAAAATATAAACTAGAGAGCACATATGTTGTTATTATATCAAAAATGGCCCTGCCAAGAGTTGTGAAGGAAATGTGAAATGGTGTTATCACAAAACACTAATGCAAAGCCTGGGCATGTAAAGTCCCTAGTATGTATTTATATTACATCAATATTTATTATTATTTTAATACATCTAAACATGCATTTCTAGACCCTCCTCTCCAACAAGATCATCTTTTTACAGAATGTTAACTGTCACTCCAACACCTTTTCCATGTCATCATCCCCTTTTTCATTCTAAAAATAAGCAGAGTGCAAAGTAGCAAATGCTATCTTGTACATGCAAATGATGGAGAAAGACCTGCAAATCTTTTTCTGTGAAATCTAAGCAACCTGCAAAGAGGAAACGAACCACTGACACTACCTGTCCTTTGAATGCATCAATGATGAACTGGAGCGACTGGGGCTGAACACACTCAATGCATTTTTGCACAACGTGGTTTCCATTTTGATCCTTCACACATTTCAGAACATGGCCATCCAGCTCTTTCACCATTTCATTCTGTAAAAACAAAGATTAACCTTGTCTTTATGATGGTATTCCCCACCCCCCTTAAATGGGGAAAAATTTCATTTCATCCTGACTCCAACCTTCATATTCACTGGTATTAACTGTGTATCTCAGTACTTTCATTTTAACTGCTTTAGCCCCTAGGATATTTCATGATGAAGGAAATAATCAACAATTTAATCAAGTAAAAAGAGGGATGCAATAAAAATAAATAAATAAAATTTAAAAAGCATTGCTCTAACTTACAATTACCTGCTGGTCAGGTGAGATTGACTCGAGTGCTTTCTGGATAACACGACAACCATACATCTGGAGGGCCAATGGCAGAACGTGACCACGGATGCGTGTTGCTAGGGCTAACTTTTGATCCAGGCTTCCAAACTAAAAGAAAATAAATATGCCGTTAACAAATGAAGACATATTGAAGACATATGCTGGAATTTACATGTCAGATTAAGTATTTTCAAGATCTACATCACTGTAATATTTGAATCATTTTTCACTTTGTATTTTGGTGGAGGTATTTACCAGGAGCTTTTCTTTTCTAAATGCAAGATTTTGTAATATTCCACATCCAGTTCACCTACCTGCTATCAAATGCGTGACCTTGAAAGACAACAGAAGAAATCAATACAGTTTATATTTGTCTGTCTGTAGGAATATTTAAGTGCAATAAACCACTTTTTCAAATAAATTAGACTGGCAAAATGATCACAGGTCACTATTATGTATGAACCCTAATCAGATTTCCTATCTCAAAACTTTTACAGTGTATCTCACATCTTGTAAGCATTGCCGAGAATTGTCAAACTCCACACCTGTAGTCAGCTCAGAAGAAAGCTTGACCAACAATTTCACCTGCTTACCTATACAGTAAACTGAGGTCCCCTATTACATGTAATGCCATGGACACCTTTGTCTTGAGAAGTGTTCTGCAGAATTAAGATGAAAACACTCAACTAACAATGATTAGCTGTGTATTCATCCAACTTAACATTATGGAAAAAATAGCAAATTATGACCCTTAAGCAAAATCAAGATCTTATATATCATATGTCAGTGACACTTTACAGAAGATATTTTGATTGGTTAATAAAAAAGAAGTAAAAAAATATGAGCACATTGTTTTATAGATTACTAAAAATTACATTCTTGTTTATAGCAAGTATCTTATTTCTTACTGGACATTTTCCAGCATCACCTTCTCTCCATCACTCTTTGATATGGCCCTTAATTTGAAGCACACTATACTAGATATATAACTTTTTTATAACTTTCCTACATATAACTTTTCCCAGGACACAGGTATTACTTTTTTCTTCTCTCTGCAAGCCAAATTTTGTAATTCTCTGATAAAACCTTTTTTTTTAAATCGCATAGTTTTTAAGAGAAAACAAATCTGTTTTAAATACTACTTGTAGTAATATTGGATGTATCTTATGATAGATACCCGTTACTTAAAATTCTTCCGCCTCAATAGATTTTATGGGAGTTTCCTCATACACAGCATCAGATGAAGTTCACACAGCTGTTTGAGTGCAAGGGTGTTTTCCAGACCCACTCTGTACCATGATGGAGCAACCAATAAAAAGCATCCTTCAAATATTTATGTTCTCTTTCATCTGCTGAAGGTGTCTCTAAGTTCTGCTAAGGGGTTTGGGAAGCCTCAATGTGCAGCCTGTGCAATCACTAGTATTCATCAACATGTGCACCACCAGTGTAAGGAGAAACGGTGTCCATTATGGCAAAAAAGCCCCTGGATACAGAACAGAAAACACCTATGCAGAGTTACACATTTGGGTTCTGTGGAAGTCATGAAACGTGCTAAGTTCTGCTATGGTGTTAAGGAAAAGACCAGTTAAATTTAATCAGATTTACAACACTTCATTTGCATGTCTATTCATACACTTAGTGCTATGCTCACCTCAAAGAACTTCTGTATTACGTAGTTTCCAAACACATCAGTCATCAATTGATAGGCTGCTTGCAGGATCTCATTAAATACCATCTGGCGCTCAGCTGGAGTAGCTCGCTCCAGTTTTTGCTGTATAAATCTAAGTGCAAAAAAAGGTACATTATGCTTTGCATCAACAACAGGAAAACTTCTCAAACACTGTTTCAATGAGACACCTCAACACTCTAAAGAAAGCAGTCAACATTTATAAAATTTATTAAAATGAAAGTAGTGCCTTTGCATATAAAAGGATACATTTTAGTAAGATTGAGACTTGAAAACTTTCATTTGAAAAACATTAAAGACGAAAATAATAACCGTAACTAAGTATCCGATGATATACTGACAAAAAATTTTGCATTCCAGATGCCACGTATTTTGTTTTCTTAATCAACACCTTTTCGATACCTTAATACTAGAGTTTACAAGTCTAGTTATGAGACTACTTCTATACTGAGAACTTCTGCAAGCAGCTAAATTAATACTGAATTTTTACAAAGAAATTTCTTAGAGAAGCTCAGCCTAAGAATATGTGCTCCAATTAACAGCATGCTTTGAATTAGGATGACAAGCACTTCATTCAAAATTTGATGTCAATAAAACAATATTAAAGCAGTAAAATATTATTAACCATTCTTATAATAATTACCTAGAACCATGTTGGTCTTGGGAAAATTCAACAATATGTCCAACAAGGTCCCTTAGTTGAAGATTGGGGAAACGATTGTTTCTGAAATCCTCCAGCAATCGGCTGCGTCCAGAAGGCATAATGTCAGACCTGCTGTAGCGGAGGCGCGAAGGAGGGAAGAGCTGGCTGGTGGAGCTAAAGAGGCTGGAGGTGCTCGCCGCACTGCGATACTTGGCTTCAGCTCCAGGGGCTGCAGAAATATAGCGACCACTACCATTTGTCAGTCCTCCTACAAGGAAGCAGCTCTGTCAGTAACAGCCGTGAGGAAAATAAACAACAGCAAAACAGCAAGTGAAACTAATGCTACAGATACACCCTGGAGCCAAAGAAAACAACAGTGTTGTCTTGTTATTTATATTTACCTCATTATGGTTGGAGGAGTTAGATAGCTTTATCTTGCAATAAATAAAACCATTCTCCTCCTCCTTTTTATTTTATGTGAAGGGCACCAGGAAAAGAAGTATCATTAGAAGAATATATCAAGGCAGGTAAAGTGAGCACCCACTCAGCCTTACAGAAACTTTAGAACTGGGTGGGACTTAAGCTTAGTGGGCAGATTTCCACTTCACGAGACATACTGGCTTATACCCTTGTTAGTAGTCTTGAAGTTAGCCAATTGTGACAAAATAGACCATGAAATCTGAACTACCCTTCAGTCCCTACTGAAATAACCTTTCCAGTGTGTTAAGCGCATTTTTGGGGAGGCACATGTGGTGCCTCTAGTCAAGCTGTACCTGTCCTGCAGGTTATTTGATGACTTCAGCATCCCAAGCTTTCAATCTGGTACCTCTTTTCAGCACTAAATATGTCAAATTTCAAACCAGGTAACTAAGAATGCTCAATTTAATTATCAAACAACCACAGATACATCAAACTGAAACTCCTTTTAGAAACATGAAGTCCCTTCCTTGCTGCACAAACACCCATCACTCTCACTTCATCCTGCCTTACTTTCTAAGAACTGAATTGCCTTCCTGTGTCTAGGTCTTACTGGTTTTTGCTAGCCATTCCACCTACAGCTCTTGTCACTCTACAGTCCTGTGCATTTCTCTTCACACCCTGCTCTCTGATCAGTTCGTGTCACTCTGTACTCCTCCAGCAGGCCTCTCCCCTCCACTTTACAACAGGCAGCAATTATCATAAAAAGCATCCAAAGCACCTTTCCCAACTGCTGTACAATTTTTTAGAGGGATACCCTTACTATACTACAAGCGGAAATACTCAAAGATAATTCCCACAGAATTAGAACCTCAACATAGAAACCTCAATTCTACTACGAAAACCAAACTGAGGAAAGAAAAAGCCAAACACTCCCTAAAAGTATTGACTACAAACTGGAAAAGGAAAGCATTTTGCCTCCCTGTCTAGGAAGTGATGTTGTAATTAAAGCCCTTTCAAAGTCAACAGAATAAATATCTACATTAGAATTTAAAACAAATTGCAGTATGTGCTGTTTGAATGGTGCTCTACATACAAACTTAATTTTAAAAAAAGAAAAAAAAACCAACCAAACAAAAACCCCCCAGCTGACTGTGCCCCAGCCCAGCCTTCTTTTGGTTCCAAGTATTTATAGGGCCAGGCCACAACAGTGTTACAGTGGACTGGCAATGTATTAATGGTGAAGTTATCTTTCTCAAAAGGTCAAATTCTAGTATCAGAATCTGAGATGTTAGTGCTCTGAAAGACACATGAAGCATCACATTTATTGCAATATATAGTATTATGCCCTAAAATAGAAATAATTAGTATTTATTTTATAGTCTTCAAAATTCTGTGATAAACATCAATAAATACTTTACGCTCCACAATACCTCTTAAAAAACACTAGGTTTTCTTTTAAATTAAAGCCTCTTAATAATCTATAGCCAGGAAAATCTAAGTTTTTTAACTATCATTTTTCATTTCCATTGACAAACACTATGGTACTAACAAACAAAAGAAAAAAAAACCCAAACAACATTCTGCAGGTGAAGCAGTGTGCAGAGTGACGCTCTGCCATAATTTCTCCTCTAGGAATGGCATTCTAAAGAACAAAAAGAAGTTCTGCAGCTGAAAGGATGGTATTTCTCATCTGGACTACGTAAATACATCAGTGCAATCCTGGCTTCCCTGTACATGCTGTGCAGTAACACTATTTCATATCACAAGAGGGCACCAGAGCCCACCTGAAAGGAAATTATAGGCTACTTTCCTGTTGCAGCATCTCTATCACTCCACTGATCACATGCTCAATCCTGTGCCAGAGACTAATAGGGCAGTTTTGGTCATATACTCACAGTCAACACACACAAGTCATAGAATTGCACATGTGAATCAGGAATTGTTTCAGTTTTTGGTGTGGTTTGGTTTTTGGTTTTTTG
>VZSR01003806.1:13382253-13409192 GCA_013398615.1 Brachypodius melanocephalos
GTGACTAAAATAGAAATGAAGAAACTTGTAGCTTTTAACAAATATGCTATATATGTGTAGTGTACATTCCCTGCTCAGAATTATTAAGCCTTTTTTCAGTCTAATTTAGGAACTATCACTTTTTTTGACTTGTAAGACAACTATGCTGCAACTGGGAGGCTCCTGTCTAGCCTGTTAGACTATTTCAGTCAATCACATTAAGCAGGACAATAAAACAGGAAGGCTGTATTAAGAAAGCACATCCATTAAGCCTAGAACAATCTGTGGTACTCAGAAAGCAGAATCTTGTAAAACACTGGACACTATTATAAAAAAGAGTAATTTAATTAGTAATTAGCTTTTATTTTCACATAACCTTTAATTGCAGTAATGTTATGGCTCAGTGGCAACTTTGCAGATTTGAAAAACAGTAAAACTCCCAAAATAAAGGCATATTGTCTTAGGTACATATTACATGCAGACATAATTGTACAATGGCCTATTTTCTTCACCAAACTAGGAAAGTAACAGTCTACATCTTGTAAGTTATTTGGGGAGCATACCCTACTGAATAAAGCACTGAAAAATACTTATTAGACATCAGTATAGCCATACAATTCCAAACTCTTGGGGAATGAAGTGTGCATTTCATTCTTCAGATAATCAATTAGCTATCACTTCTGATCTAATAAAACAAAGATCTCCAAAGCACTGAGTAATATTGTTTTACAGTTTAATTGAATCTAAACCTCTATGGCTAATCCACAGGGAGGAAAAGGCAGAGAGATATAAAGGGGATATACATCATCTAAATCAGAGCCTAAGTTTCAAGGACACAAAGCATATTAAATTATTGACTCCTTAACATATTTAATGTTAAGGAGAACATGAAAAAACATTAAAAACTAAATCCAGGCACATTTATTTTGACAGCATTAGTCTGTTAGTATTTATGAAAGTATTTTTTCAATTATTTCTAATGAAGACAGAAAGCACATCTACTGCAAAGTAACTTATTTACATGTGTCAGCAATATTTTCTAGTAACAATTGAACACATATATAAATGCTTTGAACTTACTTTCTATAAAGTATTTGTTCATCTGTAAAAAAGTAGTTTTATCTCATTCTAAGCTAAAAGAATATTCTAAAAACAGAATTACACATACCCATGCACATTTTAGGAATCAATGCATGTGTTTATTACGCCTGGTTTACTGCAGCCCTACAGAGGGACACAGCTGAGGCAATGCAAAACTCCCCATACTGCCTTGCCAAGGGACCTTTACTGTTACCCAGAATGACCATCTCAAAAGGTGAAATATCAATCCCAACTGCTAACAAGCTTGGCTCACAACACACAGGAAAGAATTACCTCCAAAAGCCCAGATTTTAGAAATCCTACTCTACACCAAAACTCTACTCATAAAATGTTGCAATGTACCATCAAACAGGGTAAGGACTACCAATCTAAATGGATTTTTTATGACAACAGAAAAAGACTTCTTCTTGCAGTTCCTTATACTTGGGAGTGAAAGGGTAGTTCAAATTCATGACCTCACTGCTCCAACTGATTACAGTAAAGAAGCAGTTACAGACAACTGACAAATCCCTTCAAATACAGGAAAACTGACACTAGCACAAAGTCATTAGCACATTCCTATTTTAGGATGTTGGATAAAAGCTGGTGAGAAGAGATAAAAACAGTAAAATATCACAAATTTCTTATAAAAGGGAAATTGTTCTTTTAAGCTACAAATTGCAGCAGTGTCTGACAAAGGGGTTATAAAACCATGCACCCTTTCCCAGTGTTGTGCTCTAGATTCTGGTGGCTGAAACAGGAGCAACTGAGTTTGATGCCCATTTTAAAACAAGAGTTAAACTTAGCTGAACCTGTTGATATAAGCAGGCAGGACAAGTTTGGAAGGTGGAGGGAGAGCTGCATTTGACAGGCATTATCAGAATACCAATGGAAACTGCATGCAGACATGAACTTACAGTGTTGTTCTACTCTGAAAAGTGACTACATGATAACCATCCCTTCTTAAAATACACTCCCTGATTGATTTCAGGTATTACTTCTCACTTGGTGAGAAAGCTTTGATTTTTTTATTTTTTGTATGTGAAAACAAAACATGCTTCCAAGAGTGGCTGATGAACACACCAGAATAAATATAACAAGACAGACAATTAACTGCAGAGATAGTCTTAAACTCTGAGATGGCACACTTTGAATGCAACTGTGCAAAAAATAGGGCACAGGGCAGAAAGGCTAGAAAAATTACAGCATTTTTCTGCATTTTTTTTTTGTGACAGTAAATATCAAAAAAACCTCCATTTCCAAATTTCAGGCTGATTTTGTAATATAGCAAAAAGTTTATCAGTAATCAAGGTCCACTTCACTTGGAGAATGAAGAAGACACATGAAAGCCAACAAGATTGTGTCAATTTTCAGAGTACAACTGTATATTCTGGCAGTTACACACTGATCTAGTACATGATTTTAACAAGCTATTAGGCTTAGCTCACACTGCCAAACAGTTCAAAATGGGTCAAAGTCAGTATTTAACAATTTCTGCTGATAGAGGCAATCCTCTATACTGATCACAGCCTATTTTCTCAGAACTGAAAAAAAAGTCTTAACATTTATCAAATGTGAAACAAACAAAACTTTGAATGTTTTAAATTTTAGATAATGCCTTCCAAAATTTGGTTTAAGTATAGTTTTCAGCAATATGAAAACTATGGTGAGAGTACTTTGAAAAGAAAGAAAGAAAAAGATTTCCATGATAACCCCATTGTCAGATGTTCAGAACTTTCTCAAAAGCCTCCATTTGGGCTGAAACTTTCCATGCTTGGTCTCAGCCCAAAGGTGCACTTTGTAGACCTGAAAAAGGAAAAAAGGTAAGTAAAAAAAAATAAAATGTGCTGAAACATCCCCTTGCCCAGTTTTATTTTGGGTATTCAGCACTTAACCTTGAAGGGGATACTGTACTGCAAATGTAATATATTTTAATTATTTAACCTTGTTATACAAATCACTCACACATTTCTCAGTTAGGGTGTATTCTGCTAGGCATTTAAAATTCTTTTTCATGTTTTATTGCACTAAGAAGTATAGGGGATTATGCTGCCTGTTGCAAGCATGGGAACTGTGCATTGAACACTTATTCAAGCAACTGACAAATCAGTCTTGAATTACATCCAGTTTCACTGAATGATTTCAGCATCCAAATTAAATGACTGCAAATATTTGCAGCAGAAAAGAAAAACTGTATTAGGTAACCTCAGGTTAGAGGCATTATCTTCTACATATACTGTTTACTGTGGTGGCGTTTCTTTAGATCTTTTAAATTTTTTTTAAAAGAAAGATTGAGCTCCCATGGCATCTTACTAGGCAAAAAAAAAATCTGAGAAATTATTTTCGGCATCCCTTAAAAAAATACATCTGATAACAGAGAGCCACCACTAACAATGCTGTTGCTACTTCTTTGACAAATGCCTTTTTTTTTGTCTCCTTCCATCAGCCTGGTGATAAACTACTGTCTTCCTGGCAAAGTATCTCAGCCATGAGGTTGACCGATTCAAAAATCACCTTTCAATACATTTTAAACTGAGGGAGAGGACTGCTCACTTATGCAAGGGGCATTAAGAGAAGTCAGTTCATTGTTAAACACATCATCTAAAATGTCCTTGAAGTGGTAACACAATGGAGGAGAACCAAAAATAATGCACATTTGCTTGTCATACTGTGGAAACATAATAGAAAAACGATCTATAATTTTTACTGGGCTCTCTACTGGGCTTCTGCAAGGGAAAAAAAATCAGCTGTTGGACCGATACTGTCAAAAGCTGAGTGCCCTCCACTGTCAAATCAATGAGCATCTGAACATGCTCTTCACCTTTCAGGAATGGCCCCTCTTCATTACAAAACTGTTTAACAGCAAAGGTAATGTGACATCTCTTATGCAACATATATTTTACACATAGAAATACATACACACATACAAACAAAAAGTGTTTTTTTGGTTTTTTGTTTTTGTTTTTTTTACCTAAATGCAAACTGGATGAGGATCCATGTGATGAAAGTGATGGCGGTGGCGTAAGTGAATGTCCTGGCGTTTGGCTTGGCAGAGGCATGCCTATTGGACTTGGAGAGGAGGAAAATCCCAGACTATTGTAAAATGGCTGCCCTATGGGTGCTAGGCTGCTACTAGATCTTTTGTACAAGTCAGAGCTAGTAGATAGAGAATCTCTCCTTGTGGCACTACTACTTGCAGAACTGCCAACTGAAGAAGAAATAAAAAGACCCTAATTACACAGTGTCAACTGAATAAAACCTATCCCCAACTACAGCTGGGCAACAACAGATGCGATCACAATAATTACAGCAATCGTTATGACAAAGACAATTACTGTGAAAACCACACATGCTTTTAAGTAAACCTAAGTGGGTATAAACATACCATTGGCAAGTAATTTCACCAACGTCCATGTCTTTCAACATTTCACACTAGACTTCTCACAGTAATATTGCAGTACTCTGTTTTAAATGCCTGACTTCAGGCTTTGGGACAAATATGGAATTTTTAAGATTAGATTACACTGTCACTTTATAGGATAAATGATTCTAAAAATATTGCCACTAAATTATTTGATAAATTTTTTTTCCACCATAAATTATTAGTCAGACAGTGACATCCATTTCAGGAAAAAGTCTAGAGGAAGTAAGTTGTTTAAGGGTTCACAAAATAATTTATGTTGCTGTTTCTGAACTTCCTCATTTGTGAACCACTCACCTGCAGGAAAAAAAATGACTACTTTAAATTCCTTGTGAGAATTATGGCTCTCAAAGAAGTGTTTTAAAAAGATATTATAAAGAGGGAATAGGCCAAGAAAAGATGAGAAGCACAGCAGAGATAGGAAAATTAGATGAGAAATTAAAAATGTGATTTTTCTTCTATCAGTGTTTTTGGAAGTCAAATTAGACTAGAGGCTTTGGATAAAAGTGTATTAGTGAAGGACTGGTTATGCTGCACAGCATCATTCAGCAGGGCGATGAGCAGTCTAGGACAAATTAGGAAAACAATAACAAGATTTTAGAAATGTTAAATTCTAGTATCTGCTGCATACTAGCGAAGTATTAAACTAGAATGCCTCTTTTAAACACTCAACATTATAATACTCATGAACCAAACCAAGATTATGGATATTTTAATAAAAATATTTTTCTTAAGCTGAATTTGGAAAATTGATTACTACTATTGACTACTTCAACTTAAAAAGGAAAGGTCAGGATTTTTACTTCCATAACCTTTAACCTTTTCAAGTACCTTCCTATTAAAGCTGGCAGCATGGCACAATATAAAGGTCACCTGAAACTTCCCATTTTAAGACACTAATTTGTTTTCTCATAACATTAACAACTTGGCTAATATTTTTCAGGCAGCAACTTGCTTGGACAAAATTTTTAACAGAACTTCTGTCTGAACACCACCATTTCAGAAATACTAGCAAAGAAAGGTGTTTTATCCTTACCAAAATAATCTAGCTACCTCTTTGAGAAGCTGATGCTTTCTTGTATATAGACCAAATATGACAGCAGGAGACCTTTATTTTCACACTCTTAGACTGAACTAAAATTCTTTGTAAAATCACAGTTCATCCAAGTTCAGCACAGATCTGCTACAGACTCATAGCTGAAAACTTAAACTTCTGACCATACACAGCACATCTGAGATGGTTGATTAAGATTGTGCCTGCAATTGAACTTCAGTGTGCCATGTCAAAAACAGACTGAAACTGCTGTCCAAGATTCCACCCTGTGTTGGAAAGGCCCATGAGGCAATGTGGAAAGGAAGTTTTCTATTTCAAGTGCAGGGGAGACGAAAGCCAAACACAAGAAGTAGACTAGGGAGCGGGGAAAGAGAAGAAAGGAAACCAGAAAGAGGAAGAGAGAAAGGTAAGACAAAGGAGCCAACAAAGAGACTGCAAGAAAAACTGGCAAGCACTTTCAGTGGGACTGAGGATGAGAAGAAAGCAGATCTGAAGAAAAGTTAGGCTGCAGAAGGTGCATGTGACTGTGGGGCAAAAAGACTGGAATAGTAAGCTGATAATGGGAACATCACACAGTACAAGTAGAAACAGAAACATACTTAGGAGGGGGAGGGAAGCAGGACATAAATGTTGCCTGGAAACTGGAAAGGAAGACATACTAGAGGAGAAACCAGAAGGAAAAGATACTGGACTAACTAGGCAAGGAGACTGAGAATAAGAAACCAGAAAAGCAAATTAAGGCAACAGTTGAAAGAAATCTCAAGCTTTGAGACCAGCTCTACACGCTCTGGCTCAGTGAACCATATAAATGTTAATATAATGCTACACAATGGATTGTTATTTTTCCATCTTTCAGGGTTTCTTACTCAGCTAAATTACTGCAGCTTAACAAGCTACCATGAACCAGCTGAGCTGCATTTTCACACACACAAGCAAAGCTCACAATACCCAGAAGATAATTTGCATTAACTTACTCCTCTTCCCTCTCTAAGCTAATCTAATTCCTTTACAGTTGTTATAGGCCAGAAGGCAGCATCTGGAAAGCTGCCATAGTTGATCTAATTCTTGGCTACCTGTTAAGCTGCAGTAACTTATCATCATGTACCTAAACCTTTAAAATGGAGTATGAATAACTTTATTATAAAAGAACAGAGACTGTAACTACATACAGTCATTTATATGGTATGTTTGCTGCTTTCAGTTGTTACTTTGTTCAGTCATTCAAGCTAGAACATGCTCACCTTCGCATTTTTTGCAGCTATTTTTGCCCCCTGCGAAAACTGAAAACATGAGGGCAAAACATATTATGCCATTTATCATTCTTCATGGCTATATTTTAACTGAAATTCAACCTTTTCAACACACTGATGGGAGTTACAAAGAAAATGAAACATAAAAAATTAAACTTGTTTTCAATTTGCCTCAATATGCATGAATGCCGCTTTTTTAAGTGTTCATCTGTGTAATTCAATTAATATATACATACAGGTCAGAACTCTAAAAAAATAAATAACCAGGAAGCATTTTTTAAGTGGCTATTAGGGCAAGTACAATTTATACTTAGCAGAAGGGCACTTTCAATATACTTTTATTCTAAAATACTACTAAAAATATTTCAGGTTTAGATAGCACCTTTCATCAGCACTTCTCAAACAGCAAAAGTATATATAGGGTTACGCTTCCCTGTGCAAACTACCATGCTAATTAAATCACCCTGGACACTGCTGCAAGATTTCAGCATGTGCTCTCTGTGCTGAGGGCTTTGGACAAAGCTCTGGAACTGACCTTTGCTACAAGAAAAGGCTTAATCTCCTGTGCCAGAAAAAGCTATGCTGATTTTCTTAAATAGATGCACAACTAAAATTTGTGTTCTGTGGAGGTTCTTCAGATAATGCAGAATAAAAACTGCTATGACTTAAATCTATTCTATCTAGAGGCCTTAAATAGTTGCACTGTATTAAATATAAATATTTATTATCACTATCTACCACTGTAATAAAACTGGACCTAGAGTGAAACACAACTGCTAAGGATTCACTGAAATCCTACAAACAGCTCAGGACAAATTATATTACATAATATACACTTAGATAGCACAATTTCGTAAATAAAATTTACTTGCTGTGGCATTAAGGAAAACAAAGAAAATCCACACTACTGAGTAGCCTCAATTTTTATTTAATTGAACATGAGATGTTTTGAGTCTCCTCTTTAAAATCAAATACTGGACAGGATCAGCATAAAAACCTGATTTTGGATTTCCTAGCATTAGTTTTGTTCAAGTAAATATTTTTTTGATTATTTTATGAAAAACAACACTGAGAAAAACTGTGTTGGTATGCAGTATGTTTGATGTCACTAGTCACACTTAGTTACCAAATAACTACCATGTCTTAACACTGAAGGGTGTGCTTTTCCTTCTGTTTTTCCTCCCCCACATTTTAAGCCATTTTGTAATATTTTTTGAAACTTCTTTAGCACTAATTTTCCTTAATTTTGATAAGAATGTCATTAGAATACTGTTAGAAATTCCCCCAATTTCTACCCATCTGCAAGATATGCAAGATTAAACATGCTCCTCTGATTTCATTAATATTAGTAGTAAGAAGCAATTCAGTGCTGTAAACTTAGAGATTAATAGCAAAAGGAAATATTTTTTAAAAAAAATGTTTCTCTTGCCTTACTAAAACCAAATCTGAAATGTAAGAAAACCTACCTTGCATGTTTAAAAACAGTGCGAATATGAAATTTCTGCTTTAGAGCAGAAACGTGATAGAATGATTTTTTTTTTAAGTACAAACAGGTTGGTAACATTTAGGAGTATCAGTTGAAATAATTAAAGGCCCCAAATGTGCATAGAACTATTTAGGCCTAACTATATCTAAGATTAAACCTGCTAGAGTTAACAAGGACTATTCTTGAGTATTAAGTACTTTTGTTTTATAAATGCTTTAAAAATGTTATGGAAACAAGGACTTCAATATCAGATCAAATTTAGAAAGCCATATGCTGTTTAGTTTTCTCAAAAAAAAATTCTGAAATTATAATTAAAACCAAAGAATGTATATCTTCACTATTGTTACTTTAACCTGAGAATGAAGACTTCCTTGAAAACAAAAGCAGCTTACTGAAAAAAGTAACAAACTTCTGGGGCACAGTACAGTGATCAGTATGGAAAAGTATTTTGGAGATACCTGTGACTAAGGATATTGTTCAAAAATGCATCTTGTATACAGAACCCAAGTGAATTTTAAAAACTGTTTTTATTCCACTGTAATTAGTTTTAAACTTGAATAACCTATTTTTGCATTCTTTTTAGAAATGTATGTATATATATGATGCCTGATACAGATACAGTTTTTCGCTTAGCACAGAAGTCTCACAATGTCCTCACTATATTAACAACCTACCTGATGAGCCAAATCCACCAAGTGCAGAGCCGATAGCTGCTCCTAAAGAGCTGCTACTTCCAAAGCCAAGAGATGTGCTTCCTGGTTGGCCAGGACCATGTGAAAAAAGGGAACTGCTCTGGGAGTTATTGGTCAAAGAGTTACTGCCATAAAATGAATTGGATTGTAGGCTACTATTTGTTTGCTGTTGCTGTTGTTGTGGCTGGGCACCAAGTGGCCGAAATAGACCGTTCGTGGCTCCCGCGAGATTGTTTGCTGTTCCTCCAGCTGAAGCAGCTGCAGCTGTAAAACACATTTTTCAATCATAATTACTCTCTCGAACATTTCTGACTGAAAATGGATTATTCAGAACTAAATTGTATTTTCTTGAAGCCCTCTTAAAACAAGCAGTAATTCACATATTAAAGGACTAAGAGACTTAATAGTATTACACAATCTTAGTTATGCAAGGAAAAAAGGTGAAGACAGCACATGTTTTAGGCTAATCAAGGCTGCAGATTTGTTGATGTAATTGAGGGAATTTTCAGTGTGAACATATAAGACATTACTGTTTACTGAACTTTTTATATCCGAAGTTGCAGTAGCAGAGTTGCAGCTAAGAGTAATTCAAAGACATCTTCAGCTACTGTCAGAAGCAAGTTCTGCATAGAGAAAGAAGCTGATAGATTAAGTTGAAATCTAATTTTCTGAACAGATTAATTAATCCAGGGTTAATATTCTGGATTTTAATTTAACAAATGCAATAAATGATTCAGTAAAGTAATACTAGATCTTACAACTGGTAAAAAAGAAGGAAACTAGAGACTTTTGATGTAACTAATTCTCCTCTGTTGATTTCCATTCTATACATATTTTCTCCTGAAATATGTGGCAAGGAGAAAGCTAAGTTTTATGAGAAAAGCACAGCAAGGTTCCAGAGCAGTCCATCTTCTGCCAGGCCGAAGGAATGAAATGATGCTTCCTAGAGGACACCATTCAGGGGATTGATGAGAAGTGTATGTTATAATGCATGGGGAGAGGAAGGAGAAAATGTTCCTAACTGACAAGTAACATTTGCAGAAACATGCCTGTGTATGTAGGGAAGAGGACTGTAAATTCCAAATAAAAATGGAAAACCCTATCTGTGAGAAAGAACAGTCTCAGAGAACAGGAGGAGACAGAATAATAAAGCAAGCATGCACAGTATAGCCTTCACAACTAGAAAACTTCACAGATTCATAGAAAACAATGATGTCAAACACTAATCAACATTACTGTTAAGATTCAGTAGAGAAATAAAAGAAACCTCTGTACAGAGTTAAATATTTACCTGCTTGTGCTGCTGCAGAACTGATTAGAACAGGAGTTGAGGCCACCAATCTGACTGGTGCGCCAAGCCCAGTTCTCGCTCCAGGGCCTACTACTAAGGCACCAGTCTGATCGTAATAGGCAGTGGGAGCCAGCACTTGGTAGCCTACACAACACAGGAGACAAGGATTAATGGTACAGATAGTCTCATACAGTCAGCATTTCCTCTCTCCTTGAAATATTCTAACCACAAAGTACAAACCAGCATTTCTGCCACACTGTCTTTGAACATCAACTAGACATCAAAGAAAAAGCAGTAAACATCATGGGACAAAATCAGATTTAGAAATGCTTCAAGTAATTTTTTACAACTAAAATAACCACTAAAATTAGTTGTCTAAAGCTGAACTTCTTGTCAAGGGTAAAGTTTCTAACACCATAGTGAGAAGGTACAGGTACAACACAACTGGCAGTATTTGGATCATTATCAAATCAACTCCCTTCAGCAGTTTACAATACATTTCTGTTGTACTCCTTTGTACATGGAGAAGCTATTGAGACATGCACAATTAAAGGGCTGAGCTAAATGCGAGTCTGGCAGTTCCACACATTACCTAGACACACTTAAAAGTCCATCTGCAAAAACACATTAGGAAAGGAATGCCGTGTGTGCAGGAGTGCCTTGGACCAGTCAGTTTCACAGGAATAAAAAAGCCTACAATCCAAGCATAACACTTCATTCAGTTGACAGTTAAGAATTGGAATTGATTGAAGGAGGAGGAGTTGAAAAAGGAGAAAAGCAAGTAGTAGGAAGGAATACAGGATACAATATATGAATGAATAAAAGCAAAAGAGACAAAAGAAAACCAAGCAAAAAAACCCCTTTTATTTAGAACAAGAGCAAGAGAATTCATTTTAAAGCTCTTGACACTTTATTGTGGAGTAGATGAATTGGAATAAGAATCCCTAAGAAATGGAAGACAAGCTATGATAATCTAAGAAAGGGTACTGATATTTAAAATATAACAATTTCTAATTGTTGACTATTATGAAGCAACAGAATAAAACCCAATGGAATTTCAATATTCCTCCCATGTTCAAATATATACTAACACTATCAAGAAAAGACAAGATCGCAAAAGTCACACATCTATTTTTGTACATGTAAGAAACGATTTTGCATTGTATTTTAAGTCAGTTGTTCCCATCAGTTTCCTTGTATGTTCAAAACTAGATCTAGCAGAGCTCTCTCTGAAATACATATGGACCTGAACATAACTGGACCTCTGATTTAAGGTAAGTACCACAATCACCAGCCTTCCAAGTCATATTTTGTCCTCAATTTCTAAAACATCTCTGTAATCATCATCTCTCCCTGCGGCTGTGCAATTTCCCCTCAAAAATAACAATTATCAAAGCTCACTTCAGTGCCTTCACATTCAAGTTCACTGTGGTGTTCCCATGCAGTCAGAAAACTAAAACATACTGTTTCCTAATCACACCTTTTATTTTTGAGTTCAACTGCTCTATCTACACTTACTGTCTCCAGATCTGCAGGGGAAGCGAAAGTAAACAATCTAGTTTATCAATATGGTGTTTTGCTGAAATGATTTCTAAATGTCTCCAGAAACCACAGACTCTGAAAAACTTTATGATTCTTATCACACAAACCTAAAGAATCAGAGGAAATGAAATCTGTTCTCTTGGCTTATGCAGCTCATCCTTAGTATTGCACTTACCCATCCAGTAATGCAACTTCCCTCAGTGATGACATCCAAATATATGCCAGTTTGCCACTTCTCTCTACACAATTTAACAGATGTGACACTCCTCATTGCCAACTCAATTATCTGCCCCATTTTAAAAATGCCATCCTCTCCCCTCCCCAACTCTCACTCTCCAAAACCTGAACCCCTATAACCTTTTGCTTGTTCAGACAGACATGCTCAGCCATATCTCTGCAGTCCTCTCACAAATCAAATTCACAGCTTACTATCCTGCCAGTAACCCGTTTATACTTTCTATGACCACTGTAACTTTGACTATACTGTCTAGCTCCCATAATGAAATTTGACTTCTATTTCATACTACCCACTGCAATGTCACACTTCAAATTCCTCTGGGTAATAAAACAAAAAAAAATGCTATGCCAATGGATAGAAATTGTTGATTTTAATGCTCTATACATGAACTTTACATGTCCACCTGCAAGCTAGATGCACCATGACAGCTTTACTGTGTGAGCTCCATAAAACTAAATTGTATCTTACCTAATCAGTGCAGTCAATGGAGCCTCTGGTGGGATTTGGCTGACCTGCTGTAATAGACATCTATTTTAGGGTAAGCTGAGCAGCTCTGCAGGCTCTTACAGGAACTGCACAAGGGAGATCTCCACTGAGCACAATGACTCCTTAGACAGCTGAAGGCTCAAGTAGACTCCTGACTTTGGATGATTAAGCCAAGTCCAGAAGTTGCCTGTGATGAGGACTGGTTTTATTCATAAGCGGAATGTATGCTGATTGTCCTATGAAAATGGCAATATCCTCTGACACTGTAATTCAGGCACATATATTCAGGCAGAAACAGCCTTTTTTAAAGAATCTTTGTTATTGAATGACTTGGTCAATTAGGATAGGAAGAATTTTAAATGGAATTGCGTAACTCCAATGCAAATGCATTTCACATTTCGTGGTTTTAAAAAAGAACCCAAAGTTTTACCTTTTATTAGCCTCCAGTACCCACAGGGGCCTACAGGAAGGCTGGAGACTTTTTACAAGAGCATGAAGAGACGGAACAACAGGGAATGGCTTCCAACTGAAACAGTGTGGCTTTGCATTGGATATTAGGAACAGATTCTTTACTGTGAGGTTGGTGAGGCACTGGAACAGGTTACCCAGAGAAGCTGTTGCCACCTCACCCCTGGAGGCATTGAAGACCAGGGTGGATGGGTCTCTGAGAAACCTGGTCTAGTGGAATAATATCTAGATATTATTGTCTAGATCTAGATTCTATCTGTACTAGATGGTCTAGTGGAAGGTTCCCTGTCCATGGCAAGAGGTTAGAATGAGATGATCTATACGTAAGGCCCCTTCCAGCCCAAACCATTGTATCATTCTATGATTTCCTGAAAGGAGATTTAACAGCGACATTATGTGAAAAGCAACCTGGATTTCAGGCACTTTCTCTCTGCATGTAGAATGAGACAGGTATCTTAAGCAACATAGGAATACACTTTCCTGAACAGTTAACAAAGAAACACCTGAAATACCAAATTTTAAACTAAAGCCATCTAATAGTTGGGATAACATGAAGGCTGTGACAAGGAGAAAGCAGCTCAAGTAACTTCAGGACAGCAGCATGGACAAGCTGAACAATATACTCTCACTTGCTAGCTCACAGTGAAGCCAAACTAAAAATATTCTCTCTGTAAAGGGTATTTAAAACCTTGAAACTTCATTTGGACCTTCACTTTCTTGTAAAACATCTTGGTCCATTGAAACACGAATTCCACACTTCTTCATCTTGTTTATTACAATACATGTGTTGATCAGTGTCTGCTGTCTGGGATTCACTGAGTCACATTTTGGTATCTAGATATTATTTTGGTCATCTTGACTCAATTTTATAGCAAGGGAATAGAAAAAGGCATCTCTGGAGCCAAACTTCCTTTATCCTAAATCAGGAAACTAAAATAGAGGCAGACAAATCAAGAGTAAAAGTTCCTATTTCTCTTCAATTGCTATAAATGGAGCCCAAGCATCTCTCAAATACAGACACCAAACCAAGCGTAGCAAGATTCCCACATATAAAGGCGTGTATTCATTTCTTCATCCTATATTCTTCTTACCCTAAAAAGAGCAATCACCAGCACTCACTATGAACCCATCTGATAATGACTGAAAAAATAATTGTCTGTCTTTATATTTTGAGCCCTATTCCCTGTAACAGTGTTGTTGCTAAGGCTGAAGTCAGTTGCACACAATTCCTACTATAGAACAGTCTGAAATATATTCACAAGAATAAAGTTCTTCTCTGGCCATCCAGGCTTGCAGCACTAGATGGGATAAAGCAGGAACCTACAGTGGGAACTGAATAAAAAGGCTCCTGCCCTCAGAGAAAACCTTCCGGGGCTTGTGGAAGAGGAAAAAATGTCTTCAAGTACCTTATTCAAAGGACAGGCTCTTGCACTACTGAAGTTACATACTTGACCACTCAGTATTACTTTCAATCATCCACCTGGAGAGGGTGTGGGGTTTATGGGTTTTTAAGAGCTAGTCTTGAGTTAAGACAGCTACTACTCCAGATCCAAAATAAGAACTAAGTGACTATAAATAAACACACATCACAGCCTCTCTCAAAAAAGAAGTTACAGCTAAGCCTTTGAGGCTTGTGCAAAGATGCTTATAACATCTCTCACATGCCCCATTGTTTGCAGGCCTTATCCACTGCTTTGGTGAGGAGCAGAAGTATCACTTAGCAGATGCCAAGACAGCACTTTTCTGATCCTTCATTTTAGAAGAAAGATGCTAAAAGCTGAAGATAACTACTGCAGGAGAAGAAACAGAAACTGCAGTTACAAAGGAAAACAGACAAGAAAAACACAATAGCCACTCAGCTCTGCAGCTAGAACCAATACTGTTCTCATGACAGGCCAAGTGCACAATGCAGCCCCAGTGCATGCAGCAAACAACTCTGACGCCAGGCTGCAGGGCATCTCACAGTGGTGTCGACCAAGGAGAGAACTTGTATAGGTCAAAGGAATGCATCAACATTATTCAACTTAACTATGTAAAAAACCTTAATTTTCATACTGCAGAATGGCCAAGTACACTGAAATTGCTCTTGCTCAGGTAAGTGTACCAAACCCTTAGAAGTGATGTTGAACTTCAAGCTAACCACTTCCCAACACATGAACCATTCCCCAGGAAGTCAGAAGCCATGCACACTAAAAGAATTTGAGGCTCCAACCTTTAGAATGCTTCCAAGCATTTTGTGATCTTCAAATCTGATCAAGTAGTCATTTTCTTTTAAATGTCTTAATTTTGGATTCTGAATTTTAGGTATTATGTCCCAAATAAAAGTTATTCTAGTAAAACTTAATACTTCCTGTTGCAGAGGAACCAGAGAACACATTACTTTTTAAGACAGCATATAGTTGCTTCATCATATATGAAATTATCTTGCAAAAATCTGTGATATTCCTTGTGCATACATTTGTAACAGCAAATACAGAGAAAATGTTCCAGATAACAAATGCTAGAGGAGTTTCTTGTGCTCTAAAAATATTGTGCCAGTATTTTAAACCAACTGAACAACATAAAAACTATAAAACTCAATTCTAACCAGCTTATCATAAATGTAACAGGACTTTGTTAATCTGTTACCTAATAACAGCAATATTGTTACTTTCATGAATCTCTTAATCCACTGATAACATACATACCTGGCATGCCTGTAGCAAGACCCTGACCAAAAGCCAAAGCTGGATTTGCTGCTGCAGCTGCTGCAAGTGACTCTGCCTGCTGTCCTTGCTGTCCCTGGTTGGGAGTGAGCGGGCGCTGAGTTGCTCCAGCTCGCAGGACCTGGAAAAGGCCAACACAACACCCATTCCTTAAAAGGTAAGGAAGCCAATCTATTATGCACTGAGAAAGGTCTAGAACAGTTTCTCTGAGCATTTTGATGCCTCTCAGCCCTGTTTTTCACTTTGGGAATACTGCACCTCGTTGGTTTCCAGAATATACACATACAAAGAATAAAAGGTAGATACCATTTTGCTGACAAACGTGACCATGAAATACCTGCCCTGCTTTGGACAGCAGGACTCAGGTATGCTTCATCAATGGTAACGAATATAAAGGAAGAAAGAAAATCTCTAAGACCTACATTATTTATTAACTGAACACCTGACCTTCCTTGATAAACACATTTGTTTACATTACTTCCAGGCAATTGAATGATGTAAATCTGAGTATTTCAGCACTTGTAGTAACTTGTCTAAATAATTAACACTCCACTGCCAACAGTGCTGTAAATAATGCACCCACTAAGTTTTAAATATGCACATAACACTCCATTACCATGCAACGTAGGCATATTTTATTATGTTCTGACAGCGAATCTCCGGGAATCTGATTGAAAAGCAATTGAAATTCTTGTAACTACTCTATTTTTCTTGGTTAAAATCAACTTTTTAAGGTCTGAAGTACGGGAGAAATACAACACACAAGATAGTCCCACAAAGAATTGTGTACATTGTTTGCATAAATTGGGTATTAATTTTATAGGGAAAACAAAAAGACTGCAGAGATGAAATACATTCAGTTATCAATGCAGGTCACTGATAAAAACAATCAGTAGAAAGAAATGTCCATCTGAATATAAAAACAGTGATAAAACCCCTGGAGTTACATGGTATCTCAGACTTCTTATATTACAGTTCTAAGAATGGCATTGAAATTAACCATATTGCTGGTAAAAAACTTGAAATTCTTACATTCATTCAAGTGTGAAGTTATCGTAAAATTTGACGTTTTCCTTTGGCAAAATTGCCATTTATTTACACTGAAACTCATAAAATAGTTTAAAAATGTATCCAGTCTAACAATAGAAAATTAGCATTTTTTAAAAATTACTTAAAGAAATGGAATTGTCAACAAATTCTTGTAACAATTCCTCGTTCTTGCTTCACCAAGGCAAAAACACCATATGGCATGTCACAGAAAAATAAGCTGGGCAATCCTTCCTCCCTGCGAAGCAACAAAACTACTGGTAGCACCTTTATTTCCCTACTTTTTCCCCTACTTTTTGAAGGGACAGAAAAATATGTAACATTTAATCTTCCAGCTGACTTATGAAAACACAAATCTATTTTTTTGCCAAACTTAAAAGAAACAATATCATCCTAAAATTGCCAGAATGTATCTTTTCATCCTCTTATGTCAGTTTTCTAGATTAAACTTTATAGTTATTTACTACACAGGAAGAATTACCTACACACATAATAGCACAGCAACATGAAGAAGGGAGCCATTTTAAATGCTTATTGTCTTGAGAAATCAGACTGGAAAGTAATTTGGACACAGTGTGAGACAGTGACAGTCAGTAAGAAAATTGAGAGTTTTTAACACTCATTTATTATACAATAAAATGCAACATCTGAATTATGTAAAATTTTCTAGCAGCTGACCCTTACACACTGGAATGTTAATTAAGACAAGTCTGCTTTTCATGCTGAACATACCGGTTGCTGTCCCTGTTGTGCCTGGGAGGCTGCTTGCTGATTTGCTGTGGTATTTGCTGCTGCAGCTTGCTGCTGGAATAAATTGGCTGGATACACCCCCCACGGAACACCATAATACTGAGGTGGAACCACAGCAGGACCTAAAACCAGAAAGCATGATTATTCCATCTAGTGCAGCTGCTTAAAATACTGTTTGTAGCATCCCTTATTGATCCATCTTCTCAGCGTCAGAAGAGAAATCAGTATTAAAAAGAAAGAATTCCCATATTAGATAAAATGACACATGCATACAAATGGGTTAATTTTAAAAATTCACACCAAGTCATATCTTCTCTATGAAAAAATGAATACCCTTGTGAGACTCAGATAACAAAGAAAAAGCTTAAAGCATTCAGAGTCTGTGTACCAAAGAACATTCAAAATCAGTTTTCATGGCTGGAAGAAAAGATCATTTCAGAACATCACAGAATGAACAAAATTTATCCTCCTGATAGTGATGTACTGAGACTGATCATTTGTGATTCCTCCTTTCTGTATGATGCTCTTGCTTACAAACACAACTATTGCCTCTGCTTCCCCTGCATATACATGATGCTCTTCAAAGTGGGCACACTTAACTCTTCCAGTCTATTGATGAAGAACCTGTAGAAAAATAATCTCTGTATCATGACATTGTACATATAAACCACTACGTATACATGCATTTCAGGTTTTTTTACTGCCTTCCCTGTGAAATACCACATGGAAACAAAGGGGTTTTTTTTAAATTAATGCTTAAGTCTGAGCACTACTGGGACTGGAATACTCAGTCATGTTTTCATAGCGATATCCACTAATTTTTTAGAGATTTTCCTGGGTTTCTCTGTTGTCTAGGCCTTTTAGCATGCTGGAGACCATCTTTATTCTCATGCCCACTGAGAATGAGAAAAGCTGCAATTAGAAAATTAATGCACTGAGTAAAAACACAGAAGGAAAGGTTAGCTGTCTCATCTTTTGAAAATGATACATACTGTCAGTGTCAGATGCATCTTACTAAGGATAAACACTATTAGAACAGAAAAAAAGCCATAATTTTTGTATATGAAAGTCCAGTGGCAAGAGAAGCTTGGAACCCATATATAGCAAACTGAAATCCTTTCTATTTTAGTAAAGATTTTCAAAATAGCAGTATTCATTTTCCTAGAAGTCGCTCCTTCCTAGAACTACATTTGCAGAGAATAAACATGACAGATTTCACTTTTTCTCTCTTTTTGTTTAGCTGAATTATTAAGACAGACTCTTTCAAGTGTTCAATTACCTGCCAGGGTAGCTGCTGCAGCTAATCCAGCTGCAGTGTACGGGTCAGTCCCTGGAGGAGCAGCGCTGATAATATATGGGTTTGGCACAAAAGCAGCTGGGGCCAAGCCTGCGGAGAAGACGCCTGCTGCAGTAACAAACACAGTTCCATTACAGCCAACATTCTTAGCAAACATCATCATATTCACACCACCCAAATCACACAGCCTATCTGTTAAAATCAGAACTGCTTGTACTTTGGAAGCTCTTAAGAGCAGGTACGTAATTACAGAAATCAACACTTCTGTGTCTTCTCATCAGTCCTTTTCTTTCAAGGCCTAACAGCTTTGTTTTGTTGGATCTACAGACTCCAAGGAGATTTATCACATATATATCTATCCATCCTTACACAGAAGGGATTATCCAAAGTGGAATTTATCTTGCCCATCATTAACTATCTGAAAGTTAAACTAGCCTTGCAAGGAAATTTGTAGCAGACAAGTCATCTAGTGTCTGAAGTGAATCAGCCAGATGAAATGAACCACCTGCTAGAGACAAACATCGCTGTTCATTGACAATTAAGAAAAAAAATTAACCAGGCAGTTTGAGTCAGATATCTAGCTTTTAAACAGCCAATTATGAGATGCTGATCTTACTTCCCAAGAATCCTAATTTGATATAGGAATTGTAATGGAAGGATACAACTGCAGAAACTCCAGCATACAAAGCATCACTACCCAGAGTTTCCCCTGTCAGTTGGGTTCACATACTTTATCCAACACTGAGTCAGTAACTGCTGCAGCAAGCAAGGCACATCAAACTATGTCCCTCCCTCCAAATATTTCTTGGTAAATTTCTATTAATATGCACATGACAAGAGGCTGCATTTTAAAGATGAAAATTTCAGCTGACTACTCAGTCAGCACTTCATACAAAGTAAGGCTTCTCCAAAGTTTAGACGTCAAAGACAGAACCTGTGGACTCACATCAGCATCTCAATCTGCCATGCTTCCAGCTCTCAGCCTGTATTTGTCAGCTACACAACAGTAAAGAGCTGCCAATTTTCAATTCCAGCTACGGGCTGCTGATCCCTGTTTGAGCAGACCTCACCATCTACCTAAACTAATAAACAAGCTGGTGGGAAAACTTATTTGCAGGAGAGCATGGACACAAGTCACTGGGGATGCTTTCTACTTCTGCTTGCCCTTCTGATTCTGAGAATCCTTTTTTCTCATAGAGGAAAAACATTTGTGTGTACACCTCAACAGCCCAGTGGAACTGGAGAGGGTGGAAATCTTTAAACCTTGACTATCTCCCTTCCTTAAACAAGGAATTGCTTCTATGTGTGTTCCAACTTCCCTCCCCTAAACGCCAACAGATTCTCTAGAGTGGAAGATAAAATTGTCACTGAAATAACAGTTCCTTGTTGAATTGCAGCACATGAAGAACTTTATGCATTTAACTAACTCACTGAACTAAAGGCACTGAAAAAATGCCAGCTAAAGAATTAGCTCTATCACAAGGGTCTCTGCAAAAAGAAAGAGCTGTTTAAGTGGTGCCATTAACAAGGAAAAAATAAAACTTAATCAACAAAACAGTATGATTTCAAAATTCTACACTACAATGGTTTTTAACTGGATTACTAAAAACACTAAACTGCAATAGAACCTTAGAATTGCATATCGGTTTTTAGTATACAAAGCTAGTGTTTCTGTTACTGCTTATAGCAGTAAGCATTTTTAACTCTTACTCCCATCAATATTCAACTACTATGCTCCTTGCTAGAAGCAAATATAAGTTTTATTTCTTTGTATACAACTGTCAAAGGGGAAAATTTACAACAGAAAACCTCCACTTAGGACAGTACAGTCATAGACAGTTATTCTGAGCAGTTTTCATGAGAACCACAGTAATGGGCCAAGTGATCAGTATCTATTTTAATGAGAAGACTAGGTAAATTGAAAGGATTCTATCAAAGCAACACACCCACTTTTGCCAGGAACACTTGCTGTACCGTACAGAAACCTCACCTATGTGTGGCTGCTGAGCTGCAGCCAGTGCATATTGCTGCTGCTGGGCTGCTGTCAATTGCTGAACAGTCAGAGCATTAGTCCTCTGGAAAAGCTATTGGGGAAAAAAAAAAGGCATTTCAGTTTTCAAAAGTCAAGCAGATAATATACTTGGATTTGCTTACAAAAAAAAGGTCAAACCAAGCTTCTGTAATAGCAGGTTACTAAACTAGAAAGTTATGAAACAATATTGTTCTAGATTAATTATACAATTATTTGCCCTTGACTAAGTCACAGACAAAATAATATTCAATGCATTCCATGTTTAAATGACTGATTATCAAGAGGATAATCAACAACTTAAAGGATCAATTTGCCACAGTCCATTACTAACCTGCTGCTGAGAATTGTAGTCAAAAAGTCCTACAGCAGCTCCTGAAGAGTCCATTTGTACCTGATTGCCAGGATAGTCAAATTGCAGAGAATCAAGACCAACTTGTTCCATGGCATCTAGATTCTGACTTTCTGGATTTGAAAATTCTTCTACCAGAGGCTTGTGGGCTGTAGGATTGGGAAGTGGACCCAGCCCTTCTGTGGTGCTGGGATTGGGGCCCAGGCGTTCAGCTACTTCTGTTGGGGAGGCTTGTCGACTTCCAGGGGTACGACTGTTCAGAAGAAATTTAAGATTAACTCCTCAGTCTTCAGTAAAGCTGTCCATGGACAGAGTACAATAATTCTACTTTCAAAGCAGCTCTGAACTCAAGAGACTTTACAAAGGGAAGTGACAGACTCATTTTAACATTTTCAACCAGCATGCATTGATGGTTCAAGATAAAGGATGATTTACCCTAAAGCATAATTTTATTTGGGTTTTTTTTTTAATTTTAAGAATGACTATAGAGCTCTTCAAATCACTTGTGAGAAAAACAAACTGATCTGTGAGGCTGTTTTGAGTCAAATGGAGTGAACTGTGGTCACCTGCAAATTTTGGGATGTCTCTTTACTATATTTTGGTAATGACATGAAATGTACGGAAGAGAAATTTAAAAAAAAAGAAATGGCTAAGGACATTTCACGTCAAAGAACACAACAACACAGCAAAATTTCAATTGGAAAATACAAGCATACAATATAGCAACCATTTTTCACATGTGAAAAGCAAGTGATTTTACCTTGAGTAAAATGAACTAATAACCACTTCACTTAGCATGTGACTAAAACATTTCATTTTCTACACAACTCATTTAATAGACTATACTACCACTGATGATTTGTGGTGAAAAGGTGTTCCTAATATAACCCTGAATAGAATATACAGCATCACAGATACAGTATTATATATAAAAGGTGGATTGCTTTCTGATCTGACTGGCAGTATTAATCACATTCCCACTGACTACAGAGGACTATTTGTACACCTATAAACACCTACAGGCAAACAGCTGAAGTGAGATGTCAACCAAATATCATCCTAAAGAGATCCCCAACAGTGTTTGGTTAGATTTAGGATACCTTAACTTGGAGTGGTACTCCACCTTCTGTGGGAGACCACATTGTTTAGACTATCAATTTTTAGTGGCAAAAATCTAAGTTAACTACTAGGAAAGAGTTGTGTGAGAAAATCTATGATCCTCTAACATTATTGCACTGGCAGAGCTTTATGATTATATATTGTTTCTCAGGAAATGTAAAACCTCTAGTTAAGTTTGCTTTACTTTTGAGAACTGGGTTCAAGTACCAAATGCCACCTTGTAGGAAGAACTTGTTTATTCCAGCAGCACAGTGCCAGACCAGTTTGCTGTACTGCTAATTCTAGGTCAGAGACACAGCCTCAGCACTACCTGTACTGCTTCCTCTTCAGGGCTCCAAAGCCAAAGTATCTGTTCCTCACTGAAGCACATGACTGATGTGAAGAAACCTACTAGTACTTACGTAATGGCTGATAACAACACTTAAGTCTGCACAGCTAGAAATCAGCCTTTTAGGGAGATTATTGCAGCAACACTATGATTTATTACTCTAGACAAAATATGAGAAAGAACAGAGGAGTTTTTTGACTAGAGGTTTTTTTAATGTAACAAGCAACCTCATGATGATTATATATAACATGCTGGCTTACCATCTAAGTATCCTAGCAAGCAACCATGTCTTGCTCAAAACTTGAGTTTAAAGCCATTTAATATTCCCTATTTTTCCCAAGTGAAATACAGCATCAACAAAGTGAAGAACAAAAGGAAAAAAGGCAGTTATTTCAGTACATACTTAGTTTAAAAACACTGTAAGTACAATAAAAATACAAGGAGGAGGACAGGATGAAGTTTCTTTGTTAATACTTATGGTTAGCTAATACAGGTTGCTCCTTATATTGGTGCTGTTCTGTTGCTATAGTTAAAGTTGTGTCAAAACTTCAATTATAAACCTCTGTTTGGAGGGCTCTATACCACCACTTTATATGGCCTTCATTTAGATGGTCTCCTTTTTTTTTTGTTTGTTTGGTTTTTTTTTGAGAGGTTTACTGGCTTTGGATGCTTTTTTGCATTTGTTTACTTTTTAATAACTTCTCCCTTTAAATAATAAATAAGGTATTTTACAAATACCTACTTCAAAATTGAAATAGATACTGGTAAGGAAAAGTAGGACACAAGTTATCCTGTATTTGCAATGGCCAACAATGCAGGTAAGTTTGTTTATTGTGCATATTGCAGCACGCATCCGAAAGGAGCCAATGTCAGCTCTCTGGTATGCTTGGTATTGTATTATCTTCAATGATACATCTTGAAAAATAGACTTGAAGAATCACTCCTTAGCCTCAAGTAAATATATTTTTTAAAGGGTGGGAAATACTTACGTATGGGATTCAAACATGCATTTTAATACACTTGTTCAGTAATGAACTCATGAAACCACAACTATCTGGTCACATTCATCACATTAATACAAATTTATGAACAGCACTCTAGTTCTCTATCTTTTTAATTCTTCTGTATGACATGTACAAATGCATCACAGTCATTCAAGAAAGAAGAATCAGCCCTTAAAAAATACCCAATTTAAAATGCAGTTTAATATCAGAAAAAACACCAGACTAGCTGTGCTGTCATATAGAGTTCACCGCTCAAAAGCTTGAGCTTGGTCCAATCTACTTTTCCCTACAAAAACAACCAAACCACACCACCATTCCTTAGGTGACATTTAATTATATGAATAGGAAACATTGCTCCACCTTTGTTCAAAGATATAGTTTCTATAAAGACTTATGGGGAAATGATTAGTTGTGTTAGGCTGTGGTATCCACTAGCAAAATCAGAAAGAAAGTTAAAATTCTGTAGGATTTACTCTACAAGAACACTCAGATGCAAAAGAGCATTAAAAAGAAGCAGAGAGAAAGAAATCTAGTTTGACATTAAAAGGGTTAAAGTTTTCATCCCTCTTTAATTCACCACATTCAGAAGATACCCATTAACTTTTAATAGTTACCATGTTAAGATGGATTTGTCTCATGAGAAGTGACACGCACATTAACAACATCCTAAGAAACATGTGGCACGGTGGGAAAGGGAAGACTTGAGAGGAGAAGAATCAGTCTGCAGCTGGGTAATGTTTAAAGCTGACACACAAACCAGAACTGTAATAATGCCCTTAAGAGACATGCTCGTCTTCTTAATAAACAGTGAAAAGCTTACTTAAAATCTTTGCAATCGGCATCCATTCCATTTGGCAAACCTCTGCCATTTATTTTAGTAACATCCTCATCATCTCCTTGTTTAAGATCTCTGTTTTTGTCCTCCTCAAATGGAGAAGCCTTGCCTTTCTGATCTCCTTTCTCAGGTCCATCTGTTTCAGCATCTCTAGTGCCCTGAGGAAAAAGAATCTGTTTGATTCTGAATATTGAACAGAACACAATAGGAGCACCACAAGGTGACCTAATTCTACACTACAGTGCACGTAAACAATACAAACAGTTTGTTGTCAATGAAATTGCATTTGGTGGGTAACCTGGTCATCCAAGTTTCAACCACATGCAATTAATAACTGCCAAAATGTGAAAAGGAATGCCAAGATTTATAATGGAAGAGCTAACTCAACCTTAACTATAGCGGTGCTGTTAAAGCAGTAACACTTCGATTTAGATAAAAGTTTATTCTATAGAACTAAAACATCCAGTTACAAAACAAACCCGAATGAAAACACAGAACAGGAAGATCTAGAATAAAGCTCATCACACATTTTAAATTAAGCTACTTGCAGTCTTTTTATTACCTTTAGATAAAGTTTTTAGGAAAGCACTTTAAGACGGCTATTTAGTCAAGATTCCCAAACCACTTCCCTCTTCTGCCCCCCTCCAACCAAGGAAGACAGACAGACAGCAACTACACACTTCCTTCTAAAGAAAAAGGTTAAAAAATAACAACAGACAAAGAGAATAGAAAATATAACCATGTAACAAAGACCATAGCAGATAACCAGGCAAGCTTAACACACTGCTTTACTTACAAAAGCTCCTTTCCTAAACCGGGAATCCAATTTATCAGCTGGAGAGGAACTTAAAACATATTCTACCATGCTCACTCCAAGGCCACCACTTTCTGATCGTGGAGACAATACAGCATTTACTTCACTGTTTCCATGAAAACCCTGTCCAGGCTTTCTCTGTACCATAATAGGCTGGGACATAGAATGGTCTGTTAAAAACAAACAAATAAATAAAACTATAGTATTTTTTAAATACAACTTGTAATGTTTTTGTATTTCATTAAAACAGCAATATTAAAAAATTAAATAAAAAATTCCAAATCACAGTTTCAAAAAGTGTTATTGAAACGCAATCACCCTGCAGTACATATTTTCACAAAATGAAACTAAAATGAAAGGAAAATAAAATTTAATATAGTTACAAAATTTGCTTTGAAATAATATTCAGTAATCATGACTGAATGGTCAGTACATATACAACAGTCACTTACGAGGAGTTCCCCATGCAGTCTCTCTCCACTCGTCACCAAGGAATATCCCTTTTTGTCCATCTTTTGCTGAATCATCAGGTTCCCAAAACTTTTTGGCAGGTAAAAGCTGTTAAAAAAGAGGACGGTTTTATTTAAATATGCTTATAGACAGGCAAAAATAGCAATACTATTAAGAGAATAGGCAAGTAATTAGTTTTACATCATGGAATTGTAGAATGGTTTGGGTTGGAAGGGATCTTAAAGATCATCTAATTACAACTTCCCTGCCATGGGCAGGACTGACACTTACTACAGGAGGTTACTCAGGGCCCCATCCAACCTGGGCTTGAACACTTCCACAGCTTCTGTGTACAACCTGTTCCAGTGCCTCACCACTCACACAGTAAAGAATTTCTTCCTTATATCTAATCAAAAATCTCTCCTGTCTTAATTTAAAACCATTTCCCCTCATTCTACCACTATCTGCCCTTGTAAAAATTTGCTCTGCTTCTTTTTTTGTAAGCTCCCTTCAAGTATTGTGAGGCTGCAATGAGTTCAGGCTGCAACTTCTCCAGGCTGAACCACCCCAGGTCTCTCAGCCTGTCTCCACAGCAGCAGCAGCAGCAGTCTTTCAGCCCTCTGATCATTGTGGCCTCCTCTGGACCCACTCTAACAAGTCCACATCTTTCCTGTGCTGAGGACTGATAAAAAAGTCAGCTTTCCCTAAAGCAATGCACATTGCTGAGGAGATCCTAACACTTGAAATCTCCTTCCCATTACTGAAGCTAATGCTATAAAAAGGAATTGCTAAATTAACTCCAACAGGATTGAGATTCTGAAGTTATGAGGAAGAAATACAAAATACAGAAGCAGCTGTGAAAAAAGCAAATTAAATTAATCCCTGTGTTAAATCAAGACAATCTTCTCAGAAGCTTTAACTAACAGTGCCTTCCTGCCAAAAATTCAAAAGCTTGGCTGTTAACTAATACTGTGATAACCAGAAAGAGCAGCAGTTCATTGTGAAGTTCTCTTTACTTGGAAATGCATCATGTTCCAAATTTTAGAAAGTGACTAATACACATGGTAGCAAGTGAGCTTCTTCAGACCATAGGGATGTTAAAAATCTGTGACATCCATATGTGAAGTTCCACATACCCACACTGTTATTTAGATGAATTTGTTTTTTCATTCCTACTTGTAAAACAGAAAGTGGCACATTAGATCAGTATCACTTCTTGTAC
>VZSR01003806.1:13409292-13435211 GCA_013398615.1 Brachypodius melanocephalos
TCAGTGTATAATACAGATATTTCTTAGTGTGACACTGAAGTGCTTGGGAAAACAGTCTCAGGAGGAGGTGAACAAGATTGTCATTTGCAGGCCCCAGTATTAACACTGCAACAGAGGTGATAAGAACTCCTCTGGTCAAATTTAAGGATTACTGTTTTTCTGTGCTGCCTAGAGCTCCTACTAGAAATGAAGGGGTTTGACTGGTTAACCTCAAATCCTTAGGTTCCTTACAGGAATTCATTAACAGAGAAGGATTCAGGTGGTAGGATGATAAACAGCCAAAGCTCAACAGAACTACAGGAAAATGTTATGCTTGCAAGAGGTGGTGTACTGTTGTGATCTGCCCTGACAGAGATGGCAACTCCCAAATGCATTGTAGACCCACCACCAGGTGTCAACCAAACATATTTTGTGAGCAGCAGGATATTAAGTTTACCCCAAATTTCAGGGATGAAGTTAGCCATCCAAAGGCAGAGAAATAGATTAATGTAATCTTACAACTGCATTTCAACTAAAAGCAGACAATTACAAAATCCAGATCTGCCTATGCAATCTACATATATTTTTTAGCTTTCTATTTGTAACAGGTTTGCAATACTACTTAATTTTCATTTTGTAAGAGAGTGGTAGAACAGAAAGTAAGCACTTAATGTTATCTACAAAACCCTGGTTTTGGCAATCACATTTTATTTTAAATGTTGTCTAAGCCAATTTCAAATATGTGTCCAGCTGAGAGCTTCGAAACATGTAAGTGAAGATGTCACCACCTAACACAACACTGTCAGAATAAAACAACTAGTAATATCTTGGGTGCCATGAAATGAAGTATGCTTACCCTGAAATTAGTAAATTCCACTATCAGACAGGTATGTTCAGACAACTCAGCGTTAAGAACAGTAAGCAAATTTAGAGCAGAACACACTGCAATACTGGTTTTGATGTCAAAACTCATTCATATGATTTGTATGAGAAGGAAAACTGTCCCCTGGTGGAAAGAAGCAATAATCCTCACTGCAAAAGTACAAGTTGTTTTGGGGGGGATTTTGCTGCTGTTGTTGTTTGTGAATGTTTTTTAAGGTTTATTTTGGGGTTTTTTGAGGTTTGCCTTTTTTTTTTTTAACTACTTGCTCGCAAATTCTGAACATATAAATTCAGCTGCTTTCAGTCATCACGTACTTTGGTACACAAAGAATATAAAGTATCTTTAACAAAACATAATGCATCATCCATATTGAGAGGCTAAATTTAATCTACTGAAGATTAAACAGATTTACTGAAATGATTTTCAGAACATTTTAGGGACAACAAAGTTCGTCAAATACTTGCAATAAATGCAATTTTACAAAGTTAACAATATTGCAACTCCCTGAGAGCCACTGATTTTGATTTATTTTGACAGATGGATACAAGACACACTATGCTCTTTTTAAATTAATGTATTAGCTCTCAGATTGTCAAATAAGCATCCCTATCAGCTGTCAATTCTTTTAATTGTGGAATTATAATAAAAGAAGAACTTTTCAGAAAAATGAAACCTGTATTCCCCTTTGACAGACAGGAAAAACAATGTGCTTGATTGGTTCTACTGAAAGAGACTTAGTCTGGAAGTCATCTCAAATCAATACAGGTAGTTAAATCATTGAGTTTTATTTTGTGATAGCATGTGTTTTCCTCAGCATTTTCCGTATTTAGTGCAATAAAATACAAACTTTACGAAGATACATCCAATTATAAATAAAAATAATGGAGAAGGTTGTTGTATCTCTTACTAAACTCTCCCAAAAGTACAATAAATGTGTCCTTTTCAGTACCAGCACTGATCCCTGTTAGGTGTCTGCCAGCTGAACAAAGCCCTTTACTACACACAAATTGTAACAACCAGTTATGCTAATGCTGCCTCTTAACCAGCTCTCTGATATGAAACTGCACAGTCTCTGTTACTGTCTCTTGAATTAAGGATTCTTACACTATTTTTTTAAGTTTATTTTTAAGATCAGAAGTTATTCCTACAGAGATCAATGGTCACCTCAGCTGAATTTCGTTGAATGAAGTTTAGACCCTAGGAATGAATACTTTGTTCCTAAAATGAACTCTGCGTGCTTTGACCCTGTAAGTTAAACCAAGAGACAACATCAAAAGAGGGCTTGGCTTTCTCTTCTGTTTGGCAGTACGTTTTGTGTGGCTGTAGTGGATCACACTAAAAGTCCTGCAGCCCACTCTGCTTGCCCTGATATAGCAACCAGATGCCTAGAGAAACAGCACCATGTGTTCTTATTTCTTCAGAATACTAACATGACCTTACAGGTCACCACAGATTTTGGGAGCTGGAGCCAGAAGCATCACCGGTGTATAACCAATGTAACATTAACCAAGCTAAAATTTTAAGAGACATTTAAAGAAAGATGTCTGCAAAACAGACTTAACAGCCTCCTAATGGCAAGTATTGATATCCAGTAGTGAAGAAAAGTATCAGTAAGGATTAGAATTATGAAAAAGAAAATAATTTCAGTTCAGAAAAAAATCTTGGCAGAGAAAATGAAGAACATGATTTCCCAATAGCTAGAAACAGTTCACTTGACACGGCCTCTCTTTCATACCTTTCAAAACATACGGAGAATAGCGTGTAGGGGCCTCTACCAATTCTAGCTTGTTTTATAAGGATGTTTCCTTTAATATCGTAGAAGGCTATGATCAAGAAGATTAAAACAGCCATGGAATGTATCCCAGAACTACTTTACTGTTGTGCAATACATCAAGAAAATTACTGAGTAAGTCAACCTAGCTATGTGAATCTGTATTACCTCAAGATACCTGCAAGACACCATTGAAACAAAAGACAAAATAACCTGATGCATGCAGGGTCACAAAATAGTATCAATTTCTGATGATGCAGTACTGTACCAAAATTGTCATTGTGTGTGGTTTTCTAAAACATCTTTATAGATCTACTGAATGCCAAGAAAACAAACCAACAGAATCATAATCATGCAGAAATACATCCCTCCATCTGAGATAACATAAAATGAAGATTGGTATGAACAGTCATATATATTGTAAATTATTTCCCAGGCATTTGTGCCATTCTTCGCTTTCACTGCTTTCAATCTGTTTAGAGTACTTTGTGGGTGTCAAAAGTCCAAATACCACCATGAATTTTACCCATCCACTTTATCACACTGCTGGTACCATCACAGATACTTCAGTAACACTTTTACTTTTCAAGAGGAGCTTTAAGAGCTGGGAGGGGAGGAGTGTGGCTACTCGGGTTTCTAAAGAACAGGGATTCATCCATTACTGTTTTATTCAAATGGGAGATGGTTCAAAGACAACCCTCGATGAAGCAAAAATTGCTGAAAAGCCAAGTGGTTGCTTGAATGCTTCATTAAAATAAAAAAAAAAACTCAAGTAGGAATGTCCATGTGTCAGCTCAAACATTCAGCAACTGTAACACAGCACTTATTTTTCATCAGTATGTTATGGTTTCCATAAAGACTCCTACCATAATTTTAAGAAAGTCAGGCTGTAATATTGTCACTGGTTCAAGTATCAACTGAATTAGGTAAATATCCAGCAAGACAAAAGGACCCACATTTGAAATCTTAGTTCAACATTAATTTCCTTACCAGGTCCTGTCAGGGCAAATAACCCTAATACCTGTCAATTACCTTCTAAACAGTTCAGGGAACTGCTTTTGAAGGAGCCAAGTCATCCTTCATGTTCTTAAATTCCTTCCCCCAACCTTAAAGTACAGACTTAAAAAAACCCAAACAAATCAAATCAGTCAAAAGAAATAGTCCTTCTTCCCTCCAGCTAAATTATGTAACAGCACTCTCCAGCCTAGTTAAAATATTTTAAGGAGTAATTACCAGTGAAAAAAATGGAAATTACCACACATTTCTGCTGGGTATGCCAGTTCACTTTTTCTAGAGCCAAACCTTTTTTTCAAATCCCAGTCTCCTTGGCTTCTCAGGAGTAGCAAGCAGTTGTTCCACTAGCTTAGATACAGTGAGACTGAAAACATGCCTCCTTTCATAGAATTGTACTCTCTCACAAAAAATTACCCTTTCACTTCCCTAGAACTATCACTCATCTAACAAAAATGACACAGACACAGCAGTACCAGTCAATTACAATCCCAATGTTCTTTTAACATACTTAGTTTCTCTTCACCTTAGACAGAAATAATCAGCTTGTTCTTAAGAGAAGCTCTTTGCTTCATGCTGTATTATTTAGACTTCTTAAACTGTCTCAACATTTCCAAACCACCAACGGAGGGATTTTCAGCCCTCAGTAATTACCTCTCCCATTCCCCGAGATTCTAGGGCAAGAGCTTGAAACTCATGATTCATCTCATCCACAGATCGAACCTGTAAAGGGAAAACCGAAAAAAAAATCCATTAGTCAAGTATATTTTCAAAAGTAAGAGTTTTCAGTACTCTAGAAGATTTCTGAATATTGAAAGTACACAAAAAGCATGCTTCCCAATTCAGTTTGAACATGAGTCTAGATTTCAGGAACAGATACAGTTAGTGATCAATTTAATATACCCATGTAATATAAAAACATACAAGAAACTTCAAGAGACTTAAATCTCCAAATATCTGTACCGATATTGCTCACTATAGAAACGGTAGCCAATACTATATTTGCAATGAATGGGGGAAAAAAAGAGGTGAAATTAAAGATTTGACCATATAAAATCCCTTAGAAAGGAGAGAAACTGTTGCACACTGTGTTACCGAGTGTTACTGAGTAAACCTGGCAGCAAAGGAAAAGCTCACAAGGCAGGTCACAAAACCTACTAGAAATGTGTTGCTTTTAAAATCTAGTAACTGACTGCATTGTCATAATTCCTCATGTTTTCTTCCACGAAACAGCATTTTTCCTTCTCTGCAGGTTCTTTTTTTTTTCTTTGCTTGTTGTAAATATGAAAGGTATTTTACTAAAGTAAGAGTTGCTGCTGCAACAAACCACCTCCTTTTTCCATGGCACAGACACAATGCACTGGGCTCATTCTTTTCTGAGAAAATGGTTTCCATAAGGACTTTTCAAAGCCAGGATAAGCTTAGAAAAACAAAAAAGGAAATTCAGAGTCGCTTCTTTCCCTTCCTTTCACTCCCAAAAGTGATATGCAGCAGGTAAAGTCAAATTAGTTTCCTTCCCAACACCACTCTCTCTTGAGGAGTTATTTTCACCAGTAAATCCATCTGTTTACACCAGCCAATAAACCAAACTGAAGTTACTCCACACAGCTAATAACACATAACTAACACTTTTCAGTAGATCCTCAAATACTAGGCAAAGTAACAACCTGGTGCTTTCAACATTCTGGCACAAACAAGTCTTTCTTAGCATTGGAAAAGTGGCCAATAGATGCTCCATTCTTGAAATTCTACTCCCAAACTATTGTTATTGCCTCAATCATTCTAAGCCATTAACTTCTGAGGTTCAGTGTCTCTGTGCTTTGAACAAAGAAATTTCACAGCTCCAAGAAATATTCCCCCAAGAACAATATTTTAGTTAAGATGGAGTCTGAAATCACTTCCCAACAGTTTCACTGAGATACTGAAAAACAAATTTAGTTTCAGACTGAATTATGAGGTAGGCACATTAGCATACTGGCCTTAATCCAGTAATGCTGACACTTTAGTCAATCAAGTTAATCTTATTCTTTTAAAAACTGAAGACAGATTTTAACATATCCTTTAAAAAGCTAAAGACATTTTTTTTCAAATGAATATTTTAACCAATAGATTCGTATTTTTTGCAAAACTTCTATTACCTCCAAGGGATAATCAAGTATTTGTGCATGCACATAGAAAATATAATGGTAGAAGAACAATTACTTAAAAATAAAAATCAGAAACTCAAGTTGTGAAGACTTTTGAATTCAAATATTACAGTTTCTGAAAATGTAATTTCTTCTACAGATTGCTGAGAGAAATTATTATCTTACCTAGGCCAATGTTCATGCTGAGGTCATGCACTTCAGTTTCAATTACAAACCAATATTAATTTAGGTACTTCTGTCTCAAGATGTAGTTTTGATCTAATGATCTCTAAACAAATTTGCAAGTGAAGCATGCCAAACTATATTTACCATAAACACAACCCAAATGACTGCTAGGTAACAAACAACCAAGCTTGAAAGAGGCATAACTTTTTTTCATTTGTGGCAGTTTTTGGGTGGGTTGTTTGGGGGTTCGTGTTTTCTTGTTGGTCTTGTTTTAACTTTTAGTGGTGGTGGTTTGTTTGCCTTTTTTTAGTGTTGCAAGACCTAATAATAAATGCTTATTTTTCACAACTCAGTGAAGTCCAAAACCATGGCCACTTCTCCTTCCATGTCTCTAAGAAAAGACAATTCAAGAATCATGGTAAGAGCACAGCTAACTCCTTTTTTCTTCTAAGCAGTTTAGAGACCACTATAAGAAACTGAAGTTTTATAAAACTGTAAACACATTTTAGCACAATGAACATTAATTTTGCTCACTGGTCTCTTTCTCAAATAATTTAAAATTTAAGTTAGTGTTATCTATTGCTATCAGCAGCAAGCGAAAAAATACAGTCCTTTGTTCCATCTGAAACAACAGCCCACAAGATCCTGCCCCATATCATAAATTTGTGTTTCACAGATCATTTACAAACTGATCATTACAACAACAGAAGAAAACATCCAGAATGACACCTGGCTGGATCTCCTATATATATAGACATGCCCTTTCCCCAAAGGAGAAACTTTGGTTGGGATTATCTGTATTACCAAGGAGTTTTATTTTCTCTAATTCAATACCAGCATTAACCTAATTCATAGGTTCCAGAAATAAACATTTTAATACTTTTTAAACACAAATTCAGAACATTTAAAAAAAAAGGCAAAGTCTTTTTCTATTTTTATTCCTACCCTGTCATACAGAATAATTCATAAGTCAAAAAGAGAGGCCTGTGGAACATAGTGCTCAACATTTACAACGTTTTTTTCTGGTTTTGTTTGATTACATCACTGCCTCATCCCTGGAACTGCTCAAGGCCAGGCTGGAAGAGGCTCTGAGCAACCTGGTCTAATGGAAGGTGTCCCTGCCCATGGAGAGGGGTTGGACAATGGTTTCAAACATCTAATACACAGCAGATCATTTCACAGGGCCCCCAAATTATGCACAGATATTAGACACTGAGCTGTCTTTAGGTAAAATAGTTCCTCACATACTGCTGTTAAGTAGTCAGAACATCTAAGCATTCATGATTTCTTCCCACTTAACACACCAACAGAAAATTCTCATCTTCTTCCCCTTCTACAGGCTCTAGATATAACATTCCAACACGTTTTAGTCCATTTTTCATTGCGGCATTATGAATGAGATTTTAACACAAAATTATGTTTAAAAACAAAATTATGTTTTAGTAGACTCTTTCTTCCTAAAGTTTACACTTTCTCTCTCTCCTTGAAATTTAAAATAATCTTTTATAAATCTAGATGTTTACGCAAAACCCACTCCTTTACTCTGTTGAGACTCCACAGAGGACAGTCCTGCCCAAAAGCTTTTACCACTCCCCTTGAATGAACGTGGTAACCATCGAGGTAACTGTTTGATTCAAAAGGTTTTTTCGTTCCTTTTCCATGCATGAGAATTTCACCAGATCACCCAGCTGAACTGGATGAAACACCACAGAGAAGAGAGCACTCCTTTTGACTTGGGGAGAGCAACAAGAGAACCTGGTTGGGAGTGAGGTGGGATAGGAGTATCCACTCAGCGCTGCTAACTCAGCTGTAACATGAAACCGTGTCCTCGGGCAGAACTGGGGAGGCAGACGCTTGACTGGAAATCATCTAGGATTACCACAAGAAACACTGCTTACAGTAATATCCATTTCTGGAATCCAGGCATCCAGATCTTGAGACAACAACTCTCTCAAATAACCCTGAATCTTGCCAGAAATAAGCTTGTAACCATTTTCTTGCAAAAGCAAGGAACAGCCCCTTCTTTGAAAAAACGCCTGCAGAAAATAATAACAAAAAATACAGTATCAGAGAGAAAAATATGTCTTTATTTTACACAACAAAAGTGGTTAAACCAGATGACCAGAAAGCAGGAAACCCACTTTTTCTGCATTAAGAAATTCCAAATCCCATCCCTCCTCTCTCAGGTGAATACCCTAACCACTGTGACAATGAAGGCCTATTTTGCAGTTGTTGTGTCCTGGGCCAGAAATTCAACACAAAACACCTGGTAATTACAGCACTGTGACTGGGAGAAAGGGAAGCTGCTGTTTACACTGCAAATGCTTCTGTTTTTTTCTTAATTTTACTGAATGATTTCAATGTAAAATACCCTTCCAGCAGTTTTCTACTGGGATGGCTCTTCTGTAATATTTGTCTTATGTAAGATATATGCTTATGGCAGAGACTTAATATTATGAGCAACTTAAACTATTTTGAAAACCCAATACATAGCAATTCTGTCAGTCCTCCCTTAAGTTAAACACTGTATTGTCAAGCTATGTCAGACACTTAACAAGACATTTAAAAAACGCCCAAAAAGATAATCCACCAAAAACCTTTCAGACAGGAGGCCAACTTCAAATTACTAAATAAACATGGTATTTTTAATACAAATATTGCAAAAATCTAGAACAGATTCATAAGAAAGGACAAGAAAGGAAAACTATACAACCAGCCTAAACTTCACGTGTCCAAACCTGTTACACCATACTGCAGTAAAGCCTGTATATAGAGATTTCTACTATAATATTTTTGCCAAAATTACCTAAAACATCCTTACTGTGGTTTAGAGGCCAACCCACAGTGGATCCAGACAACAAAAGATGTTGAGTAGCTGAACGGGCAGCTACTAGAAACACAATTGAACTGTTTTGTATACTAAACACCAACCATTTTCTGTAACATTAAAAGAAAACAAGGCATTTGTTTGATTAAAGCTGCTTTTGAGTAGATGCATCTTTTCATATCTCTTTGAAGCATATGAAAAAGAGGTTCACTTACTACCAAAGGTTCACTTACTACCAAACTGGTTGATGAAAGCTGTTGCTTCCAAGTAATTCAAAGTCAACAGGTGCTGTGTTTTGATAAGAGGCAAGGTTTTCTGAGGGCTACATGGAACAGTAACACAACTGAAAGTTTCACAAAATACTCCATCCACATGTCCAGGCTCCTTAAGCAGTCCAAAAAAAGAAGGTGTTAGGCACTTCTGACAAAAGACTTAGGCAACCAATTTTAAGTTCTAACAAATATTTCTATGGTTACAATCTCAAAAGTACATCTTCCTCCACTAAGCACTTAACAATTTTCACTGTGTTAAAATAGTGCTCTAAAACCAACTAAAACTTTTGCAGGGAAGTGAGCAATTCTTCAGTTGCTTCTTAACTCCTTCTCAGACTGAGCACTACTATACTTCTGCACTCTGTCACCCCTAGTACATCCAAATATTCTAACAAAACCAAATTTCTCAATTTAGTTGGCTTGGCTCAGCAATCATTCTGCATCTTAATGTTCTTGTGCTTTATTTCCTTGTGAGCTTTTCATTGTAGTTGGAGAAGCAATCTTAGAAGCACTGAGAATGTTGACAGTGACAGAAAGGAGTAGATTTTGAGGTAGGGTTTCTGCAGCACATTAAAAGGGCAGGGGAATACACTCAGCAAAAGCAGAGTCCAGTCTCCTGAAAAAGCCAACTCACATTCTTTGCTTGTTTGCTTGCAACAGGAATACCAATAGCCTCAAATCCTGTACAGAGGAGAAATGAATTCTCCAGGTTTTAATCAATGTAAAAATATGCATATATGTTATATATATGCGTCCAAGCATCCTGGATAGCATCTCACAAGTCACGATCAAGTTTGGAAAATACTGATTTATTTGCATAGCCTTTTGCCAACAGATGACACAGAGAAATTATTATTATATCATCACTACCCACAAAGAAAGGCAGAGCACATTTTGCCTCATTTCAGAACTACATGATGGTTCCTGGCCTACAAAGCCAGCTAGGGACCCTAAGAAATTGCACTTTCTTCCCCTAAAAATGAACTCTTCCATCACATAAGAAACTTGCAAACTCTCCACTGCACAGGCTTTCATGATTCTTTTTCCCATCCAACCAGTTCAAGCTTCGCCCTAAGACTGGCAGAACTGTTTGTACAAGTTTTCCTAAACTACTGTCAAATGTCCTCAAGTTCAGGATTTTAATCTTGTACAGCCAATACTGGCAGAGCTACAAGCTCGCATACATTAATGTGTTTGTACTGAAACCAGATTTCATAACTATTTATGACAGTTACACTGTTTGCACCATTTGAAAAGCAGCAGTGACATATCCCTACATAAGTAGGGCATATAGTTTAGACTAAATAACCTTAGCAGGTTTATCAGTTTTTCAATTGTGTAAGAAGTTATCCATTCAAAAGAGTTTCTAAGAAATGTACAGCACAGCAGGGAGAGTAACAGAATTTTGCAAACCAGAAATCTAGAAACTTGATAAAAAGTATATAATTTTACAAAACGGAAGAAAAAGCCCCCAAAAACTTGTCCAGTGAGAGCTTCTGCAAACGAAATTTTAAAAATTTAATTAGAACAACTGATTAAAATATTTCCTATACATTTTTTAGCTTATTATTTAAATGAGCTACAAGAAAAAGTAATTCTTTAAAAAGGGGGCTGACTGGTCCTTTACTGCTCAGAAATCAAACTGAAGAACTATTTTTCATAAAAGATAATTTTTTCATACAGGTTTAATCTTCGGTATGAAATAGTTTAGGTATAAATCCCACGTAGTTTAGTGAAACTCTTCACTTTCCTCTGCTGCATGTATTATTCTGCAACTCTCACTCCAATGCTCCTTCATAAATATATCAGAAGCAAAAAAGGGAGATACTAAATATATTCAGAAGTTTGAAAACAAAGCTGTGAAATGAAATATGAGTTGCAGTTTCTGTCTAAACATGCTTAATTTAATTGGTGCTGATTACTTACATGCACATGGCTAAACTCTCTTTTTCCTAATTTTAAATATCTACACTTCTTGTTAAGCTGGTTAGTCAGCATCACCTTTCTGGTAGCAGTAGCAAGTGCTACAAGTAGTGTAACAGAAGTTTAGCGGAATTTAAGGGCCAAATTTCTAACCATTATTATCTGTTCTACACAAAAAGGCTCTGTCAGTGAGTAATAACTATACAGCTACTTCTATACAGAAGCATAATATTAATTTGATGTGCTGCTGTTTTGAGACATCAGCCTCCATTACTTCGTCGTTTGCTCTCATTCAAAAACTTTATTCAGTAAATTAAAAAACATTTTAAAGTCTTTGCATGCTTTCTAGGCAATACACTATTTAAAAAGGTTTAAAACTTTGCCTTTTCTTAACATGACAACTCTGCATAAACTCTAAAGATATCTACACACAAGCAGGAACTAGGGACAACTTACCTCAATGTATTTTGTAATAATTAATGAAACATAACTTTGATTCTAATAGAGTCAACAAACTTTTCTCAAATGTGTTAACAAGAATTAACACTGGAATCCACAGGCCTTGAATCAAGTAAAAATTTCCATAAATTGATTTTCTACATTGTAATCAATATTCTTTTTGCTGATGTGTTTTCTTTAGAAATCTCAACTATCTTCACTTTTCTGTCTACTACCAAAGAATCTGAAACATAACATCTCCCCTACACAAATGTCTGAACAGTTAAAAAAACAAAAACCAAAACCTCAGACTTTAAATTTGTTTGACAAATCATGGGTTGTAACACCATATTAAAAAGAATGTGATCCTAAGGAATCCCATGGAACATAACTCATTTATAAATAGTATCATTTACATGAAGAAAATTATTTCATATGTATGTACACACACGGACCCTACCCCTATAAAAAGTAGGACTGAGGAAATTCCAGAAGTCACTCTAACAGAATTTCCAGGAAACAGTTTTATTTTGTATTATTGTAGAGCTCATATCACAAACACTCCTCCCACCCTCAGCAACTGATATGTAACAATCCCCTTCTTCAGAGCGTTTACTTTCATTTTGTTTACTCCTGAATGTGGTAGACACATTTACTATATAAAATATTAATTTCTCAATTATATAGCTTTCAGTAACACTACATGGAAAAACTAAAGTTCTCCCACTAATTCTCCTGCTCAGCAGTTTCTAGCATCATGAATTCTTCTCCCTTATGATCCAGTACCATTTGAACAAGCTGTTGGCCTTTAGGTTTTGCCTTTTTTTCCCCCCTCCTGAGCAGGCAAGAAGAAACTAAGGAATACCAGCACAGTCTGATCGTCTCAAAGCGGGTGCTACAATCAGAGATCAAACTACCTAGTTCTTATGCAATGAACTGAACAGATGAATGTACAAAAAAAAAAAACCACAAACAAAAAAATCGGAATTTTTAGACTCCTCATGACTCCTCATTCCACTACAAATTACCAGCTTTTGCAAAGAAAGGTGCTGACACAACACACAACTCCTGTGTACTCCCAGCACAAAATAACACTGATAAATCCCCAGGTGTCAAGTATATGTCAGTCTGCTTCAAAATCCACTTTTTGGAATTCTTTTTAGCTTTTAAACTCTGCATAACCTCAAGGAGAGCCAGGGAATGGTAAAACATTTCTTTTGGTGTATTTTTTTAGCTCCTCATTTGCTACAGAGAAGCATATGTGTTTTCTACTTATCTGTCTACAGCAGGTGAACGGACATTTAAAGAAATTGCTGTTATCAATTATTTCAGCTGTTTCCTAAGGATGTTCTCTTTGGACAACACAAATTTAAACAACCCATAGATTCCTACAATTACCTATAAAAAACAACTAGAAACTACTAACTCGGTAAGCCTCACTTCTAATTTTTAAAGAGCAGTCTAGCTCTGGACATTAATATTTCATTAAATGCTGGCTAGCATAGTCCTTCAAAGGAAGTAAAAGATAGTCTAAAATAATACTAAAGTCTTTATACCAATGACAGTAAACAAAAGAAAACAAATAAAATTAAGTAGGCTATTTAGAACTCGAAGTGACAAAAGCTTTTTAACAAAAATTACTTCAAAGACTGATATTGATATATCTGTGCTTCAATGGATTTAAAGCCAAATACTTCAACTTTTTCATTTAAGAAGCCAAAAATTTTAAAGTAATTATATGTAAAAGCTGCTATCAATACAGGAACAGGCACAGTATGGGCAGGCAAAAGCAGTAATTGTGAATAAAAACAACCCACATTTGCATTATCATCTAAAAAAAAATCAGATGATTTTATATGCAAAAATCTCTGGTTAGATGTCTAAATTCCAGGTTATTCATCCTCACACAAAATAAAGTATTTCCTGAAATAATTTACCCAGCTTCCCTTCACTATTTATCCACTTTGCTTTTCTCTTTGTCTTTACACTAAAGAGAAAAAAGCTTTCACATAATTCTTCATAAAGACACACAAGGGCCTTCTTCACCCTGACTTTAATGTAATTGGTACCAAATCAAGGTAGCTCAGAAAGCTAAATGCAGCTCCCCCATGCAATACAGCAATGTCATATTTTCAAAATCATCAATTTTAAATCACATTTTAAAAAAGGCAAACAGCATTCTAAACCCATAGATAAGAACTTAGATTAAGCAAAAGAACTTACAGTAACCCATATTTTTATTTTCTTTACACCATGAATAATGTAAGGAAATGAATAAGAATATATCAAGAAATTTGCTGCAAATCAAAAATGCTTGAATGCCTATACGCAGTTATTTTTAGCCAAGTTTGTTGTCTCCCACCACCTGGATGTCATGCAAAACTCTCCTAGAATGCCTAAAACAGTTTTCCACTTTAGGACAAAACTCCACAACCACACAATAACCATGTTTAGAACACGGCTTCACTCACAATCTCACCTAGAAGCTGGAGCACATGGGAATGAATGCAATGAAACTCCAGCTGGCTCCGGTCTCTGGTTCCTACTCTGGTGCTCCCAGCTTACACTCCTCCTGGAAGCAGCCCTACTGTTCAGGTTAATGTTGCTGTCAGTAATTCCCCACAGACCTGAACGGATTCTGTGCAGAGCCACTGTTGCACGAGCACACACCATAGTTCATCTGTATGTAAATCGAATATAATGCACAGCTGACCACATGCTATTTGTTTGCTGTAATATCAAACCAGGCTCTCCCCATGCTAATTACTGAATAAGCACTAAAGTATGAATGACTGCTGCAAAGAACTCCAAGTCTCTCAGTGTAAGACATACTAGAAAGACTGATACAAGAAGAAACCAAATTGGTAAAGTAAGAATAAAGCAGCCATTCACATGAAGACATCCAACAATGCCTGCCAGGTATTTGGAGACATCAAGGCAGGTGGATATATAAAGGAGTATGTTGGACAGCACAAGGACAAGATAAGTGAAGATATTTAATAAAGACACAACTAACTAACTAAACTGAAGATATTTAATAAGTAAAGTGAAGATATTTAATAAAGACACAACTAACACAAAGTCCACGTGCAGGAGGCAGCACTTCACCACTTGACACCACATGAGACAATATGCAGTGGGGGGGAACTGGTCAAGTTCCTCACCAGCTGAAACCATCACCTGCAGTTCGAAATGCTGGTGAAAAGGTCAGAAACTGTGCAGACACAGAGAAACAACAAATATGATTGGAAGGAGTGATTAAGAAAATGAGTCTCTAAAGAACAGAAGTCACACAGAACAAACTTGCTTGCACAGTCAAGTGACTGCAATTATTCTTCTTTTCCCTGCCCTGATGACAGTTCATGTTAAGTTGCCTATCCCATGCACTACATGCTGGAAAATACTAAAAATACAGATCCAGTATCTGCAAAATTCAACACTGTAATTTTCTTCTATCTAGGCAAGTGCTTTAAAGCATATCACCAAAAATTTCTCAATGCTTTGCTTTCAGTCCAATTACATGAAACCACATTGCAATACATCACAAAATACTCCTTTTCAGGTACTTCAAATCAAAGAGAGGGGAAAGATAGACACATTTCCTCTTTCCAGCTACGTCTGCTATCAGAACTGAGAGTCACAAGCAGGCAATAAGGTCATATCTCAGTAAGCAATTTGAAAGACATTTAATTTTTTTTAACAGAAAAAAAGCTCAACTTTACAATTCACTCAAAAAACTCACAGTATTTGCCCCATCTCATGCAGCACTATTATGACAGAAAAATCTCACCAGGAACTTATTGAAAAAGATGTTTTATCAGGGAACAGATTTTCCAAAACAGGAATCAAATGCCCTGCCCCTCAACTCTCCTCTCGGCACAATGGAAAATCCTGCCAGTCTAAGATTTCTTTTCCTAGTTTGTGAGGCTTGAAAAGTTTCAGTTATTTGCAAGCTTGAGAAGCTGCTTAAATCATACATTCAACAACCAGTTTCTAGTTTGGTGGAGCTAAATGCTACTGGAACTAATTGATGACAACAGCAAACAAAACTAAACCAGAGCAAACCCAAGGACAGAAAGATAATACTTACAAAAAAGTTGTTAGAGAACTTGCTGCTTGCAGAAACAGAAATAAGAACAGCTTCAGAGGGATGTTCACTTTGCAGGGAGAAAAACCCTATCAAGCAGCTAAGACAAAACATAAGCTACTACAATGAAAAACTAGTAATTAAAGCATTTATGTGTTGTATAGGTGATTAGCACTTGAAAAAGTCTTAAAAAATCTGTGTATGAAAGTTATTTTGAAATCACTTTAAAATAGTTATATTTCACAGTTACACTTCACTTTTAAGCTGAAGTAAAAGCTGCAAACAAAGATAGGAAATTTAAAAAATGGACTGCAAGCCTATTTAGATTTCTAGGGACAGTTTTAAGTAAAATCTATAAAAAGAAGAACTAATGATTGAGGAAATGCAATTCCCACTGTAAGGTCAGGAAACAGATTATGTTGTTCTCAATTTCAATGAAGAGATTATGTTCATTGTTTCAAGGGATAGCTCCATGACTGTGAGGTCTCTTATGGGAAAATGATTTCCCAATTTCTATTGCACAAACATATTAGTCTATCTTATTTGAACAACAAACAAAATAATCTTATTAAAACCAAGACAGATTTTTTTGCTAGGAATTGTCCATTTCGTCCTATTAAGTATTTGCACATTTTGCTAGTTTAACAGCATCTATACATTTTCCTTAGGGTTATATTAGTTCTAATAGACCCCGACGGAAGTCAGGATGGATACTCGCAAAAATTGAAACATACAGCTTCTCCTCCAGACCACAGTTTCAAAAAGCTCTTGAACTCAGTAAGACTCTTCCCTTTGTTCTCTCCTCTTCCCCTCCAAGGAAGGGTTTTTCTTTGTTACAGCAGCTACTCACAAAACTTTGAGATGTTTGTCAGTTCTAACACAATTGAGTTGCAGCAACTGCAGCTCAACTGAAACTTTGTGTAAAGACACAATTTATGTTCTTTTGTTTATGGCACCACTATCCTTTGGATTTTTGAAAAAGGCTGCTACAGCCAAAGCTTTTCTCTGTCAGTCTTGCTTATCAACTCTTGCTTCTTCAAAAGCAAGAAGCAAAGACAGTCAGGTCATGTTAAAATTCATAACCCAAAGTATTTAGATTAAACTAAGGAAGTGTTTAACTACCTTTACCATGAGGGAGGGAGGTAGATGGAACTGAGCTAGGAAAAGACAGGACAAGTAGCCTGGGCACTATCACACTGCTGTAGCTGTTTGCTTCAGTATGTGGGAAGATCATCTGCAAGTAGTCCAGTACTCTAGAAAATATATCCTGACTCTAAAAAAAAACTTCTTCTCTGTAACTCCAAATATTACATACTGATTGATGATCACTAAGCCTTTCTATCCTAGAAAATTCTTCATTTCTGAAATGACATGAATTAATGACAAACAGATCACTAACCTATCTGCAGCCCCATGGGGATGTGAACAAAAGGATGATGCCACAGCACACAGCGGTCTTCCTCAAATGCTCTGCTACCAGAGACTGAAATGCATTTTTGGTCTTCAGAGAAAGAAAAAAATGTCAAAACCTCAAGTGAAATAGTTTTCATATTTAGTTCATTATCCCTTATAACTTTTTACTATTAAATATTTTAAAGAAAGATTAATGAGAGTCAGGGATGACTATCTCTAAATTAAGGAGTTTACACTTAACCTTGTCAGTGACTGGATGGCCACTACTGTTTTGACATGGAAGGTGACGATAGTGGTGTCCTGACTCAAATTAACAGTGAGACATCCTGTATTGAGGAGTTGTGCACACACTACTGTTCAGCTGAGTGTCCAAAGATTTTCGGCTATTACCTCTCATGCAAAGCATGTTCCTCTAGCCTCTGTCCTCTATGCTGCAAATCATTATCTTGAGCCTCCCCCTCTGCCTGCAAAGTAGTTCAAGTATCAGGTGTTGGCCATTAGTAACTACCATCCACCACCTCACTTTTTATTGCTACAGCTGAAGCAGATATAGAAGCACACAAGAGACTGAGAATATTAACAATTTGTGTGTTTCTGTGCCCCTTATGCTGAAATGCTCTGTAAGACAGTGATTTTAGTTCTGAGCCAGTGGTTGGTTAATTTGGACACCAATGTGTCAAGTGTACACTTAGCAAAAGGAATTTTCCATTTCAACCAAGTGTTGAATCCAATCCCATGTGGTGTGTTTGTATTTCCCGCTCTTCTCTTAAATGTGTGTGCCACCTGGAGTTCTTCCATTAGTCTTGATAATTTCCAAATTAGGGTACACTAAGCCTCAATACTACCATGGATCTCCAGGGTAATCCACTTGATCTTTCCCTGGGCTATCAAAGGTCTCTAATGCTACTGTGAATTAACACATAATAGAATATTTCAGCTGGAAAGAACCATCTAATCCAACTACTTGGTCACTTCAGGGCTGACCAACAGTTAAAGCATCTTATTAATGGCATGAACTGCCTTCCAACTATTGACACTTGAGCAGTAATTCCCACGGTTCATCCTTCAATAACCTCTTATCAGGGACACTGACAAGCAATTCCTCAGTCTTTAACCACAGTAAAAATTAAATATCCTACTAGATAAATAAATATCTTTACTAAAGACATCATCTTGCCTTATGTTCAGCTCTTTTGAAGGTATTTCAGATGGCTTTCAGAAGAACAAGATGTTTTACTAGTCTTCCCAGGAATTCATTTCTTGTAATTAATGAAGCATATTTATAAACTTCTTATTCTCTTACTGAGACTCTTTAGCACTTTAACTAATTAGAAGATTCTTCAAAACCCATTAGTGACTCCAGCCAAGCGGATCTGTTTGTCTTACAACTCCCAACAACAACTCTTTGAACTCGCTTCTATGTATCACCCTGTGTCAGTCAAAAAGTATCAGGTATCTTCCAGTATGAAAGTGGATACAAGCTTTTTCCACATTCCCTGTTTACTTGAAGCCACCATTTACCGCCTCAGGCTCATGGGACTTACTCGACAGAAGACTATCCCTGGAAAACTGGATGAAGCACAATGCTGGGGAAAAGTCCTTGGGGTTTTGGAGGAGAGCTGGGGTTGTGTCCAGCCTGGAGAAGAGAAGGCTCTGAGGAGACCTTAGTGTACCATCCAGTATCCAGAAGGGTTACAGGAAAGCCGGACCAAGGCATGGATAGAGAGGGCAAAGGTAAATGGCTTTACACTGACGGAGGGCTTACAGCAGGTATCTGGAAGAAATTCTTTACCATGAGGATGGTGAGGCACTGGCATCAGTGGCCCAGAGAAGCTGTGGCTGCCCTAGCCTTGGCAGTGTTCAAGGCCAGGCTGGATGGGGCTTTACGCAACCTGATCTAGGGGAAGGTGTCCCTGCCCGTTCATTGGCAGGGTGTGGGGTTGGAACTGGATGATCTTTTAAGGTCCCTTCCAACCCAAACCATTCAGTGATTCTTTGAACATCATACATTACAAGATATTTATCTACAATATTTCCTTCTATTAATTTTCTTTCCATTTTTTCTTTGAATGCATAAATATTTCCTATTTTTAATATACTGACCTACACAGTCTGTGTAGTAGACAGAGATCATAATCCCAGTTAAACTCCTTCTACTGTTTGCATAATAAGGATTTTAGAAAACCCATTTCTTTAGTACATCTAAGTCTATAGTTTTCTGTTCTTAAAAAAAAAACCCAAACAAACAAAAAAAACCCAAACCCAAACAAAAACAAAACAAAAACAACAAATCCCCCCAAAAACTGAACTCTCAAAAAACGCCCCCCAAACCCAAAACACCTCCAACTAAACAGTAAGCTCCCTCTTAACTAAATCCCAAAGAACACTGGCACAGAAGTCAAATCAAAGAATTGAAATGGAGAAGTCCCCTGATCTGTCCTTGATTTCTGCTGGTTTATATTGCTACAGAAGAATGAGAGCAAATGAGTCAAAAAATGGTACAACAGTAAGATAATGATTATAGTATGCTGAAAACTATTATTCCCACATGGATAATGCACAGCAAAGAGCAGCTTCCCCTTCACCAAATTTTCATAATGCAAAGAATCACTGAAGCCCTTCAAAAATTAAGTGCAGTTCCTCTGCATCCCCCATTCAAGTTACCAGAAAACACATATGATGTTCATGACATTCACCTTCAAAAGGAATCCAGGAGTATTTGGATGGACCTCACTGAACTAACCAAAGCTGCTGATAAAGGCATGGCTCTGATCACTGGAGATGGAAAGCAGGTGCAGAAGGGAGATGCAACTGTTATTCAGCATTTACTTAGCTGTGAATAATTTTAGCTACACAACATATCAGCCTTGAGAAATGCTAGTGAAAATCAGCACCATTACCTGTGCAACTTCCACTAGTGAGGAAAAACTCATCATTTTCATTCTCAAGAAGTGTATCCAAATGGACAAATAAAATATTGTAGATTTTTAGATTTACAAAACTGTTTTATGGCCTCTGTACAAGTAATACAGAATGTGATATAGCATGAAGCAGGATGTCAGGTAAAAGGTTTTCTATTTTGCTATGTAAGTCAATATAAGAGGAAGAAAATAGTAAAAGGGAAAGCCAGAAACAAAATGTGAAAAGAAATTTAAGAATGATAAATAACAGCTGAAGAAAAAGATGAAGACTTAATAGCTATTCCTGCTTGTAAGGTCAGCAAATTTTGTTTATTTACATTTGCTCCTATACTTACTACGTTTTTTTGAGTACAGTTCCTACATCCTTGGGCTAGGGAAGATGCAAAAAGTTCCTTGTGGACCTAAAATGTGGCACACTACCAGAATCCTGGGGGAGAAAGTAATTCCTACCCTCAAATCCAAACAAAAATTTTTAAAAGAAACTTGGGAAGCTGTATAAAACATTTGAGGGCAAAAGTCTTAAAACTGGATTTTTTTTTCTTCTAGGTTACCATATCCAAAAGGAGAGTTACATTTTAATCTAAACTTTATTCTATTTCTATTTCACCTAAATAAAACATTATTATATCTAAGTATAGCAATTAAAACTCAGTACTAAATGCCTATTACTTCTCATAAAGCCTATCAGGAGTGAGTGCCTTTTCAAACTGAACCCATTGCTTTGCATAAATTCAAAACCAGTTATTTTATCATATTCTGATAAAAAACAGGTACTCAGAGAAATATGATAGGCTTATGTAAGTTAAACAAATGGTTCCAACTGAACATTTCAAAATTACTTTATGCAGCTTCATGTGTAACTGCTTTAACAAAATTAGGAGCAAGTTTTAGGTTACATTATTACAGCCTTGAAAAATCAGCTTAATTCACACATATTGTTATTAAAGATATGGATATGACACAAAACACAGGAACTGTTCCAGTGAAAAACAAATCAACGACCTACTGTATGACCTATATGAGTGCCATCTCCTGTGGGCCAGCAGTGTTTACCAGACACACAGCTGCCCTCCAGCCTGCTGCTGGAAGAAATTCCAACTGTGGCATGGAGAGCATCCAGTGAGGGATACCTGGATACTGGAAGCACCTGACACCACAGGGATGGTGTGAGGAGTGTTTCCATCTGAATTGGGCCCTGATGTTAATGCAGCTACTGCTCCAGCTGTGGCAAGCCCTACTCCAACCCCACTGGACCAATGTTCATGTGCATCATGCCTCTGATCTCCAGCCAGGACACTTCACTCATGCCTAGGAGGACACACAAAATGCTCACTCCACATAGAAAGCTAAAAAGAAAAACTCTTGATAACATAAAATGCTCTCCTACATACCTTTAAATATATAGCTCTTATATTTAGGACTGGAAAAAAAAAAGTCCAAGCAATACAAGAACTCTATTTACTGGGAAAGACGTTTACTGATTTAAACCTTAAGTCTTAAATGCCACTGCCAAATTAGGACTTTAAAAGAAAAAAAAGGCACCACAATATATTAAAGTGGTAAAGCTCCATACATTATAAATGCTTGCCCACATATTTCCTTGCTAAAAAAAAAAAAAATCAAAATACTATTTTCAATCACAAAAGCAGCAGTTTCTTTTACATTATTACTCAGCATGATGTGTAAAACCACTAATTCTGTTAGACTGTTATGTTTGATTCTATAATTAGTAGACTATGTAACAAAGTAGCACAGAAAACTAACTTCTCTATCCGAACTACATCTCACTCTTACACCCCAGCCTCAGTTGTTCTTTCAAATGTGTTAAGCCACTTAACATTCTAACATAGTAACTGACATTATAGGTCTCTAACCCATACAACAGTAAATGTGGCGGTCTTCACAAAACAAAGATTTCAGACTCAGATTAAAATTAAACTCATCAGCTCACTTGCAAAACATTTAGGACTTGGCTTAAAACAATTATAAACGACAACAGCAAAAAACTCTGGTATTGACAAAATCCTCTCAGGAAAAATACCTGTCCCTGCCTGAACACCCACACTTAATGATCTCTACACATTCCTAATCTACCATAACTGATGTATCATCAGCCTTTTAGTATGTGAATGGACATAAATAAAACCCAAAATACCACCTACAATCTAAAATAAGTACTTTTTAAGGGATAAAAAAACATTCTAGTCCAAGAAATGTCTTGTTTTCCATGCTAAGGGAAAGTGGTAAGTACAGTTAAAATCTAACATATGTGGATAGATATTTAATCAGACACTTAGATCTCAAATATATACAAAATAAACCAGTCCTTTAATCCCTCTACACAATTCTACCTTATTCACTAAGTCTTATAGACAAATGTCACATCTTTAAGGAAAAATCTATTATATAGACACTTATAGGGTGGGAGTATTTTTTTATCATCTTGAACAATCTTGGTTTTGTGAGTGATTCAAGATCTAAAGCTCCCTTGTGTTATCAGTACTGTTGCAGTAGATATTTGCTTTTTGTCAAAATACTGTAGTAACATGAGTTCTGCAACTTTTTCAGACTACATGATTAACTCATCACTGTGCCATGCAGAACTAAAATTTAAGCAATAAGTATCATAGAGGAGACAAACAGAAGATACTTGAAAAATATGAGCCAAGCCAGACTTCTTACTTTTAGATCAACTACACAAAGTCATTTCCAGCAAGTCTAACTTTGTAGTTAATCAACAAACACATGTGAAGAGTTACAGAACTTAAAGCAGCTTTTTAAAACTCACTTCTCTTTGAAGAGATTTATGATCTAATTCTACATGAAACTTCGTATCAGCCATGCAAAATGACTATATGACTAGTTCAATCCATCACCCAAAATTCTTCCTAAAAAAAATGGATGAAATCCAAGACCAAAGTTATGAATATAGATCTGATGCAACTCCACTTATTTCCACTAGGAAATACTATACATACTGGAAGCATTATAGGGAAAGACAGACAACCAGAACTATTATCTGTAACTGAGACTTTTGCCAAGACCTTAATGAAGCAAAGGTAACCTATCCTGGAGTTGTGTTAAATTAAAAATAATCACATCTACAAAAGCCCAAGGTACACAAATATTTATTGTCAAAAAATAAGCCTGCCTAGAAAAGCTGCCGATGTGTTTTTAGCATAGCCTGTGGAGGACAGCAGATCATATCACCACTCAAGTTTAGTGCAAACAGATGCATATACAGAGAACTGGCAAAAAAGTCAAATGTGGATTATTACTGAGATGCTTTTACTATGGAGTTTTGCATTTCCTTCTTAACTCCTAAGATGGTTGTCATAACCTCCTCAGACGTATTTCTTCTACATACCTACAACTGCTCTTAAATAACCATGTTTAGAAAAAGTATCTATTAAGCAATAATGAAATATAATCTTTAGATATAAGTGGTCTTTATTTGTAAGCTAAACATTGCACATATGAGCTCTTGCCTACTATTCTAAAAGCCACAGAAGGTACTCAGAGAGATCCAAATTAAATTTTACTGTAAAGTTTCAGCATGTAAGCCATTGTATACATTTTATACAACTTGTTTGAAATGACACTGAAGCAGCTAGAACTGAATCCTTTACATGTTTTGATGTAACTTAAAATGCTTTTCCACTATAAGACTGTGAAGTGCCTCCAACTTCATTACTAGCAACACTACGCAATTGGTATTATTTGTCAGAGGTGCTTTTAAAGAAAAGATTTCTTGCCTCATTCCCGAGACAAAAGCCTGGGCACTGGCTTATGTAGAATAAGCAAGACAACAGTTATGTTATGGGTGGAGAAATCCCAATTAAATGAGGCAAACGTTTTGAAGACAAAGTTACTTGAAGAGAAAGAAGATTGTTAACTCTTTTACATACCTACACTTTTGACACACACTATGAGAAGCATTCATAGTTCATGTCTACTGCCTTATGCTGTTTCCTCTGCAGGGTTTCTATCAAACTTTAAAAAAATACAATGTTTTAATGCTCACTTTACAAGAGATTCTCAACACAGGTTTGTTTTTAGTGTAATAGACAGTTAATTTTCATATAATTCCACACTCAAAAAAGAAGCAGGTACACATACAGGCAGGAATTCAAACACTTTACTGGCTTACTTGCCTCTGTGTATAAAAACTTGGTCTAATGATTTTGGAAACCACTGTACAAAGAGAAAGATGAAACTATCAAGAAGAATGCTTCTACACATGCTGATTATTCAGTGCACACTCAAGTATCACTAAACCAAGGAGAAGGGGCAATATCTAAAAGTGAACTAGAAAGTGCTGTTTAAAAATCACATCTGCTGTTTAAAAATATTATCTAGTTCACAGTATTCAGCAAGCTGATGTTCTGTTAACACACTTGCCCTAAACATCTGCAACATCTGGCCCACTGAGAACACTGCAGTGAAACACTCAAGGAAAACAGCTACATAAAGCCTTCAATGTAGTCCACAATCCAGTGTAAGATTTAATATAAACTGTCATAACAAGATGCATCTTCTCCTAAAAAGACAGGCAAGCCCAGCTCTTTCAGCCAAGTGCTTGCACTATTAGCTCAATCATGATACCAGATAAAATTACAATTGCCTCAGCGCTGTGCCAACATCCCTAACACAGAAGAAAAAGATTCAGTACTACAAAGTCATACTACAGGAAAAAAAATAAAAACAAACCATTCTTATTAATGCAGAAAAAATAGTACTCAAATAACATGGACTTTCCTATGCACAACATCCACATAATAAACTGCAGAATGTGCATTATCATGCAGTTTCTCACATGCATTTGCCTACTAACCATTCTGCTGGGCCAAATTCCAAATTTTCAACTCTGAACACTTCAGAAAACTGTCAGGTGATTTGGTGTCATTTCCACACATATAACCCAAACCACACCACCACTAAATTAGCATTTCCCTTTTTATTCGAGTTTCCTTCTCCCACTTCCCTAGTGCATTTATATTCGCATTGGCACTGAGTTGTTGAGCAAAGCAGGCAACATTTCCTTCAGCTTCTCAACAAAACTGAGACTGTTGTTAACATCTGGTTTTAAACCTAGATGTGACTAAATGTAACAAAAAACTATGCTTTATGTGTAAAAATGGTAACACGGCATAGTAATTATATTTCGAATGCATTCATATCCCACATACCTGAAGACCTACACAATCAGCTCATTGAAACTATGAAGGCCTGATCTCAGCATAGATGCAACAAAGAGAAAATAAAATAAACCTCAAAATGTTTTGTTAATATGTAGCATATAAGTGAATATTAGGCGAATTAAGAATTTTGCGATTCTTATTGTTCATACACATCTAATTGCTCAGAAAAAAAGCATCCCGAAATCAGGTGATAAGAACCTCTTTATCACATCTCAAACACGCTGCATATTTTGGTATTAAGCCATCTTGCTACGAACTGTAAACCAGAAGAATACAAACCGTCCCAAAAATATTAATTTTCTCTCAAGAGGAGTCTGACCTTAGGAAATACACGAAAGAAAACAATGCCAAAACAAAACCCTAAAATCTTTGCACAATAACTGCCACGGAGATTAACGCCAAACTGTTCGCTGTACGCACGATCCACTCAGGACAGGAGGAATTTTCCTCAACTTTTTGTTATTGTGGTCTGCACATGCAGGTTTGAAGCAGAATCAAACCCTCAGCTTCATTGTGTGCTACCAGCTACCAAAGGCATTTGGCCTTCTCGCTGCATTCTCAGGAAGCGGTTATTATCTTTAAGAGCACTAAAAAAATAACACAAGTTTTTCGTACGTTCGAACAAAGCCCGTGTGATTTCAGCCACGCAATGGCCCGTGGGGTCCGAGCGCCGCCCCCGTCCCCGCTCCCCCACGAGCCGGAGCCCATTGTAGCCCCAGCGCTGCGTCCGCCCCCGTCTGCCTCGGGCCCCCGACGCTCTCCCGGGCACCAACCCGGGCCCGCACACCCCGCCGGGCCGGGGTCGGCTCCCCACGAGCCCCTCCGAGCGCACAATGCCGCCCCTCCTTCCCTCCCTCCCTCGCTCCCCCAGCGCCGCCGCC